>JARZZO010000010.1:43576636-43981463 GCA_030544215.1 Zantedeschia hybrid cultivar
CATGTGTGGAATATTTAAAACACACCGTGGTCATGGATATGCATATTTAATTGTTCATGTGATGAATGATGTGTGTGTGGATCGTGGATGAATGTTGGATGGTTATTAAATTGTTAATAAATAGAGATCTGCGTATCTCTCCCTCTCTCATTCTTCGATGTACTTCTACCTCCCTCTCTCTTGTACTCGCCATGAGGCCCTCTTCTATTTACATGTAATTCTAGAATTATTGTAATCTGATCGAGGCAGCCGAGGAAGGAGCGAGGACTATCTACTGCTGCAATCAAGAAGGTGATACGATGGAGATCTTTTGCCTTTATGTTTGCAAGATTTTCTAATATAAATGTTATGATTAGATTGTGTGTGTGTTTGACTGCTGGCTCCAATCAAACCCATTGTGCTATCCATGACCACACTAGACATATATGAGATGCATTGTTTTCGTTTGATTATGAATCAAAGTAGGTATAGTATTTATTAAATATATACGATATATTTGTATACTATCACCTAGGAGAGACTAAGATAAAAGTTATAAAAAATACCCTCATTTAAACTCTAAGCAGTAACGTGAGTAGTTTAGAACTTACTGCGTGGTCCACCATCGTTATAGTCATAGGACTCGAATCACTCTAGGCAGGTTTGTTGTGCTACCACAAGGCCTGTTTAATTACGAAGAGAGACTGTGGCTAAGGCATAAGATGCCTATATGATCGGGGTAGAAGAACCATGTAGCTTTGTTGTGCTATCCACAAGGACTGCATGCAAATCTATGCTCGTCTCGTAACGATGGTTAACTTAGACCAGAATTAGTGGTTTGTTGTGCTATCTACAAGGCCATTAAATCTCTGGGGACCGAAACTATGATCGGATATTGCAAGGAGTTGCAAGTCCAATGAGTTGGGTGCTCTTTGATTGTATTACAGTTTGTTGTGCTATTTACAAAGCTGTACTGCAAGTCATTGATATTCTGATCCCCATTAGGAGACTGTCGGCGTCTCCCGTTCTGTATAACTGAGGGTTATACAGTCCGTCGAAAATTAATAGGAGTTAAAACTTGAACAAAAGACCATGTCTTGTTTTATACTTAATAATTGAACATCTGCTAAAAGAATTTTATTAATCTCCTGTAGGGAATTATGTCGTTGAATAACCCACTCTGCGGCATACTTGATGCCCTTTTGACTTACCTGATCTATTCAGATTGGCTCAGACACTTGAAGCATGTCTTCAGATCTGAGCAGATTGCCTACACCCTTGATGCTAATCCTCTTGCTAAATCGGCATTAGATGCCCTTGAAGCAGAGATGATAGCTAACGATAAAAAATTGAAGGACAAAGGCAAAAGAGTAGTAAAGGATGATTGCTTCTACTGTAAGCAGAATGGTCACTGGAAGAGGAACTGCAAGGAGTTCCTCAACGATAAAGCTCATAGAAAGGTGAAGCTGTATGAAGCTTCAGATATCTATATGATAGATATCAACTTGTCAGTTAGAGATTCCACATCTTGGGTATTAGATACCGGATGTGCTTCTCATATCTGTCATGATGCGCAGATGCTGACAAGTAAGCGCAAGCTGAGACAAGGCTAGGTGAAATTGAGGCTAGGAAACGGCGCAAAAGTTGCGGCGATTGCTGTTGGGACAGCAAACCTCAGGCTTCTATCGGGAGACGCCTTACTATTAGAAGATTGTTATTATGTTCTTAGCATAATAAAGAACATCATATCAATATCTTGTTTGGACAAGATAGGATATAGGTTGACTATTGAGAATAGAAGTTGTTCGATTTATTATGGTAATAAATCAATAGCTTCGGCATCTTTAGTCAACGGTCTATATCTCTTAGATGTTTCTTATTACAATCTTCAAATTAATAATGCTCTTAAGAAGAGCAAGAATTGTGTGAACCAAGCCTACATGTGGCATTGTAGATTTGGACACATTGGTGAAAGTAGGTTGCAAAGGTTGTACAAGCATGGTTATTTAAATGCATTTGATTATGAATCGTTTGCGACATGTGAATTCTGCCTTATGGGAAAGATGGCAAAATCTCCATTTACTGGACATGGAGAATGTGCCAAGGACATTTTGGAACTAATACATTCGGATGTATGTGGTCCTATGTCCACCCAAGCCAAAGGTGGCTTTTCTTACTTCATCACTTTCACCGATGACTTCTCAAGATTCGGCTATGTGTACTTAATGAAGTATAAGTCAGAAGCGTTTGAGAAGTTCAAAGAGTTCAAGAATGAGGTAGAGAAGCAGTTAGGAAAGTGTATTAAAGCTCTTATCAGATCAAGGAGGAGAATACTTGAGTACTAATTTCACACAATTCTTAAAGGATAATGGTATCCTTTATCAGTTGACCCTTCCATATACACCACGGATGAATGGTATATCAGAAAGGTGGAATCGCACCTTGTTGGACATGGTGCGATCCATGATGAGCTTTTCGAGATTACCAGTGTCCCTCTGTGGGTATGCTCTAGAGTCAGCAGCATACCTACTGAATAGAGTACCTAGCAAGTCTGTGGCCTCTACTCCATATGAGATATAGAAAGGCAGGAAACCAGAATTTAAACATGTTAAAGTCTGGGGTTGTCCTGCTCATATAAAGAGGCATGATCTAGGCAAGCTGGAATCACGAACTGATAAATGCACGTTTGTGGGATATCCAGAGGAAACCTTTGGATACTAGTTTACCATCCTGGTGAACAAAATGTGTTTGTTGCCAGGAAAGTTGTCTTCTTGAAAGAGGAATACCTTCTCTAGGAAGACAGTGGGAATAAAATAGTAATGGAAGAGGTTCCAGATCCCTAAACAGCTGCATTATCGTCAGATGAGATATCAGTTCCTGAATCTGTTCAGGTACATATAGATGAGCTTCGTAGATCTGGTAGATTACTTAGACTGTCCGAACGATATGTGGGACATATCGCTGAAGGTGAGTCTAAGGTTGAATATAATGAGGATGATGATCCTAAATCCTACCAGGAGGCCATAGAAGGCCCAGAAGCTGGGAAATGGCCAGAAGCCATGAACTCAAAAATCCAGTCAATGTACACCAACCAAGTTTGGAACTTGGAGGACTTGCCCGAGGGTATTGTACCCATCGGATGCAAGTGAATCTTTAAGAGAAAGATCGGTGCTGATGGACGGATCGATACTTATAAGGTAAGGTTGGTGGCAAGGGGATATTGTCAAAGGCAAGGAATTGACTATGATGAGACTTTCTCACCAGTTGCTATGATAAAGTCGATCAGAGTTCTACTGGCCATAGTTGCACACTACGATTACGAGATCTGGCAGATGGATGTGAAGACTGCTTTCCTCAATGGTAACCTTGAGGAAGAAGTGTATATGATATAACTAGAAGGTTTTACATCCAAAGAATGTCTAGATAAAGTGTGCAAGCTTCAAAAGTCCATTTATGGACTGAAGCAAGCTTCCCGGAGTTGGAACATAAGATTTGACGAGGCTGTCAAGTCTTATGACTTCATTAAGAATGAAGATGAGTCTTGTGTGTACAAGAAGATCAGTGAGAGCACAGTCACCTTCTTAGTTCTTTACGTAGATGACATACTATTAATTGGGAATGATGTAGCTATGATGTCGTCAGTAAAGATCTGGCTGTCGAAAAACTTCTCCATGAAGGATTTGGGTGAAGCATCTTACGTGTTAGGAATATGGATCTATAGAGATAGATTAAAGAGGATGCTTGGAATGACCCAATCCTTGTACATAGAAACCATAGTCAAAATGTTTGGCATGGAAAATTCTAAGAGAGGTCTCATACCAATGAGACATGGAATTAATCTCTCAAAGGTGAAGTCTCCTAAGACTCCTAATGAGAGGGCATTCATAGATAGAATACCCTATGCCTCTGCTATAGGATCTATCATGTATGCCATGCTATGTACACGGCCTGATGTTGCATTTGTTCTAAGTGTTACGAGCAGATTTCAGGCTGATCCAGGCGAAGAGCACTGGAAGGCAGTGAAATGTATCATTAAGTACTTGAGAAGAACTAAGGATATGTTTCTTGTCTATGGAGGAGGTGACTTGAAACTGTGAGGCTTTACTGACTCGAGTTTCCAGTCAGATCCAGATGATAGCAAGTCTACATCTGGATTCGTGTTTACTTTGAACGGAGGGGCAGTGTGCTAGAAGAGTTCCAAGCAAGCAACCACTGCAGATTCGACGACTGAAGTTGAGCACATCGCTGCAGTTGAAGCTTTCAAGGAAGCAGTGTGGTTGAAGAAGTTCATCACCGACCTTGACATAGTTCCCTGCATCTTTGATCATGTTCCCCTGTTGTGCGACAACAATGGGACTATTGCACAAGTGAAAGAGCCGTGGTCTCATCAGAAATCGAAAGATATTCTGAGGCACTTTCGACTTATCAGAGAGATCATATCCAGAGGAGATGAAGTAGTGGAAATAGTTCCATCCGTCGACAATATAGCAGATCCATTGACAAAGCTGTTGGCTCAAATTGTGTTTGAGTGTCACCTAGAGTCTATAGGCTTACTATATAAAGGTGATTGATTTTAGTCCAAGTGGGAGGTTGTTAGTCTTAGGTGGCCTACAAGCCAATATGACTTTATAATCTCGTTCATATTTATTAATATAATGGCATAATATTCATTGTGTATAAATCGTATTAATTATCGTCTCATAATGAAGTCCGTGAATATGTGCTATAGTGATCAGATTATGATGAGATCATGCTAATGAGACTAATCACTTAAACACACATATTCTTAATTGTTCATAGTCGGAGGATATCCGAGAAGGACATCAGATATCCGGTTAGACTAGTATAGATTACTCCTGCTCATATGATGAGGGTGACTGATCTCATAAATCACTTATGTGGAGACACTAAGGCGAATCTGTAGGTGCTCATTGGAGAATGAATTCACTAAACTGATTCGACTGAATCGCTGGATGGTACTGTACCTCACTGTCAACCAGCTTGATTCTATTGTCGTAATTGTGTGGATGGTCCTCGGACCTGAGACACCAAGGACACTTTGTCGGTGGACTTCTGTGCTTTGACCTTGGTTTATGAATCACTAACCACGGGATTCTAAACAGCCAAGGATTGGGTACAACGGAATACCGTCGAAGGGAATTGTGTGTCAATAAGGAATCATTCGCTCTCGGTACAATGCGAGAGAATGCTCTAGGAAGGATGCGCGAAAGTCCCTGGCCAAGGCGGACGATAATGTCGAGAAAGGAGTTTTTCGATATTCATCAGTGGCATCCGATCCAAGTGAGTTAACCGGTTAGGGTTTGATAGCACGCCATACCCTGAGTTGACTCGAGAGCATTGTACGAATGAAGGATTATATCCACGCGGTAACTGTCGGCGGAAAGGTTCCAAGAGTGGGTTACTTAACCCCGATACCTTCCGAGTTCACGTGGTGTTGCTTAGCAGCCAATGTGATCGGAGGCCCGATCGAATTCGATGTGCGACATCAATTCGATTGATTAATTAATTAATAAATGGTTATTAATCAATTAATAAAGCCAGTGAGGAGTCACTGAGCTTTTTGGGCTATTAACCGGATTGGTAATTGGGCCTAGAGGGTCACACGCAAATGGTTCTCAAGGCGATGGATAAATAAGTGGGTTTTATACAAATTGGGAGTTTTTATGAAAAACTGCGCGGTTAGTATAAAACATAGTGAACGGGCTGAGCAGGCCAAGCTGCTGCTAACCCTAGCCGCCCCTCCTCTGTTTCTCTCTCTCTCTGGAATCCCAGACTAGATCTGGATCCCTGGGTTTTCTCCGCCGCTTCTCCGACTCCCGTTCGATGGGAAATCGTCCGCGCATCGCGACGAGCATTGCGGCGAACGGCGGAAGTTTTCGTGGCTACGAAGAACGAGGAACGTGAGGATTTCTGTCGTGAGGAGGATCGCGTGGACTCCGCTAGAGGCCGAGCGCTTGCGCGGCTTGCGGTGTCGCACCGACGGAATCGATTGGTTGCAGATTCAAATCCGCACCCGGTAAGACCGATTATTTGATAAACCGATTTTTAGTTTTTTCGAAACAGGAATGGATCTCCGATTTTTATTTTATGTTTTGCTGTGCGGGAGATCCGGAGAAACCCGAGAACCCAACACTAGTATGAACATGTAGCATGACATGGACTTTGTTTTGTCTTTGTCGTTGGCACAATCAACATCGCTATAACCTTTCAGCCTCAAAATCACGTCCTTCATAACATAGGACAAGGTTCGTTGTTCCACACGCATATTAGAATATTCTCTTGACCACCTTCCAGTAAGCGGGATCAGGGTTACTCTGATAATGACTAACTAAACCTACGACGTAGTTAATGTCGAGTCGAGTACACAACATAACATACATCAAACTCCCTATAACTGCCGTATATGGCACTTTACTCATTTGGCTTTTCTCTTCTTCAGTTGTGAGCATTGACTTGCACTCAAAACACAACTCTTATCAACTAGAGTATCGATGGGTTTGGAGTGATCTATCCGGTATATGTCGCTCTAAGATTTTATTAGTGTAGGTTTCCTGAGATGGACTTAGAAATCTTCTAGAGTGATCTCTCACTATTTTCACTCCAAATACGTAATTTACGTCACCCATGTCTTTTGCCTCAAAGATAGAATATAGCCACTGCCTAGTGGCAGCGATAGACTCCATGTCATTCTCAACTAAGAAGATGTCATCAACATATAAGGACATGATTACAATCCTTTCTTATACTCATTTAGTGAGCAATGATGGTCTTCCTCAATGGTCTCAAGATCAAATGAGGTGATTCAAATACCATTGTCTAGACGATTGTTTGATGCCACATATGAAACATTTTAGGCGGTAGACTTTGCACTCTTGTCCCACTGTCTTAAAACCCTCTAGTTGGAATATGTATATATATTTCCTCATCTATTTCTCCATTGAGAAATACTGTATTAACATCCATTTGGAAGAGTTCCAAATCCAAATGCATGATAATAATTAAGATCAAGCGAATAGACATAAATCTCACCCCTAGAGAGAACGTTGACATTAAAATCTACACCCGCTTTATAGGTATATCATTTCGCCATTAGTCGTACTTTGTACTTGTCAATTGACTCGTCTGCCTTATGCTTAATTTTGAGAACCCATTTGTTCCCAATAGTTTTGAGTCTATGCATAAGGTCAACTAACTGCTAGAATCTATTTCCTCTTGCATAGCAGCTTCCCATTATTTCCTAGATATTGATGAATATGCCTCCTGTAACTATTTTAGGCTCTTCATCATCTGCAGGTTGACATACAAGGGCTTCCTCTTCAACCTCAAAACAACAGTAAGGAATGTGCGCATGCCTGCTGCGACACACTTGGTGTCATAAGAACCTAGTGATGCATTCCCACTCACACTAGACAAAGGGATGGGTGCATTCCCACTAGTTCGATCATCTTTGCTATCTCTAGCGACAACTTGGTTAGGAACTAATTCCCTCCCTTTGCTGGAAGATAATAAGAGAGTATTTGCCTCATCCACTTTATGGAGATTGAGACTTTTCCCTGCATCACCAAGACTAGGATATTCTTTCTCTAAGAATACAACATCTTAAACCTCTTTTTCTGTCATTCCTCTATTTGGGTGTTGTCTATATATGACAGATCCCCGTGAGCTATCAGGATATCTTATGAAGATAACCTTTCTAACTCTAGGACCTAGTTTCCCATACTTATAGGAGGTGTTATGGATATATCCCGCCGATCTGCATGGCATAGGCTTTCTGAATTGAGGTTCTCACTGCGCCACAATTCATGAGGGATAGAAGGAAATGACTGTAAAGGTACTCAGTTAAGCATGTAGGCAACAATCAACAAAGCATCTCCCTAGAATGACATTGGGAGGTTGGCTTGTGCCATCATAGACCTAACCATATCTAACAACGTTATATTCCTTCTCTTTGCAACACCATTTTTGTTGGGATCGCTGTGTCGGGATCCGATCCTAAAACGCAGCGGAATAAAGAAGTTCGGGATCGGATCTGTCCCGTTTCGGTCGTTAAAACTAAAACTGATGTAGATCGATTTACCTTGCGCGGAATCGAATCCGCGTCCGTTTTCCGGTTCCTTCGGAGCGATGCCGCAAGTCGCGCAGATGCCCGACCTCTAGCGGTATCCACGCGGTTCTCCTCGCGATGGATCGTCCTCACTTCCTCGCTCGCTGCAGCGCTCGAAGATCCCGTCTGACTGCGCGTGATCCGCCGCGACATGCGGATTCAGAGCAGTTGGGAACGGCACGCCCAGAGGAGAGAAAAAGTGGGGAAGAACGAATGACGGCTAGGTCAGGGTTGCTGGCCCCGGACGTAGAATCCGTTCTTTTATAAAAAGTCAGTTTGCAGTTTTTCACAAAAACCCAGACTTATCCGAAATCCTGTCGGATTATCCATCGACTTGAAAACCATTTGCATGTAACCCTCTAGGCCCAATTACCAGTCCAGTTAATAGCCCATTAAGTCCAGTAACCCTTTACTGACCCAATGAATTAATTAATATCCTTATATTCAATTAATCAGCCGAATTTAATGTCCCACAATAAATTCGGACGGACTGCCGATCACGTTGGATGCCAAGCAACATCGCGTGATCCTGGATGGAACTGGGGTTATCGCAACCCTCTATTGGAACCTTTCTGTCATCGGTTAGCGCGCGGATATAATCCTTCATCCGTACAATGTTCCCGAATCGACCTAGGGCATGGTTTACTGTTAAACCCTATTTGGTCGATTCACTTGAATCAGATGCCGCTAATCTGAATCCGATAACTCCTTATCGATTACAGAGTCCGCCCTGGCCAGGGACTTTAAGCGCATCATTCCCGGAACATTCTCTCTCAAACAACCGAGAGCGGATGATCCCGTATTGAACACACAATTACCTTCGAGGGCATTTCCCTGAACCCGATCGCTTGACTTATTGATATCCCATGGTTAGGGATTCGTTCGTCAAGGTCAAAGCTCAGAAACCTACCAACAAGGTATCCTTGGAGTCTCAGGTCCAAGGATCATCCACGCAACCGTGACAATTGAATCAAGCTGGTTAACAGTGAGGTGATTACCATCCAGCGATTCATAGTCGGATCAGTTCAGTGAACTCATTCACCAATGAGCACCTATAGGTTCAGCATAGTGTCTCCACACAAGTGACTTATGGGATCAGTCACCCTCATCATATGAGCTGAAGTAACCTATACTAGTCTATCCGGATGTTCGATGTCCTATCTCAGACATCCTATGACTAGGAACAATTAAGAACATGTGTTTATAAGTCTTCGGTCCCGTAATTATGATCTCATCATAATCCAAAGACTATTGCACATGTTCATGGACTTCATCGTGATACGATAAACACAGATCGAATTAATTACACACAATGAATTATTGCCATTTATTAATAATCTAAATATGTACACAGTATCGGATTGGCTTTGAGACCATCTAATACTAACAATCTCCCACTTGGGCTAAAGCCAATCACTTTTATACAGAATACCCCTATTCTCTAAGTGACGCTCAAAAACATTTTGAGACAAAGGCTTTGTAAGTGGATCTGCTATGTTGTCGGCTGAGGGAACTCTTTCCACCACGACATCTCCTCGAGCTATGATCTCTCTGATCAGATGAAAGCGCCGCAGAATGTGCTTCGACTTCTGATGAGACCTCGGCTCTTTCGCTTGAGCAATCGCCCCATTGTTGTCACACAGCAGTGGGACGGGATCAGATATGCTTTCCACCACACTAAGATCGCCGATGAATTTCTTCATCCACACAGCTTCCTTGGCGGCTTCAGCAGCAGCAATATACTCGGCTTCCGTTGTCGAATCAGCAGTGGTTTCCTGCTTGGAACTTTTCCAGCTCACTGCTCCCCCGTTGAGTGTGAAAATAAAACCTGATGTTGACTTGCTGTCGTCAGGATCAGACTGAAAACTCGAGTCAGTATATCCTTGCAGCTTTAAGTCTCCTCCTCCATAGACTAGAAATAGATCCTTAGTCCTTCTCAAGTACTTAAGGATGCATTTCACAGCCTTCCAGTGTTCATCACCTGGATCTGCCTGATGTCTGCTCGTAACACTTAGAGCATATGCTACATCAGGTCTGGTACATAGCATGGCATACATGATGGACCCTATGGCAGAAGCATAGGGGACTTTATCCATCACTGCCCTCTCTTCAGGTGTCTTGGGAGACTGACCTTTAGAGAGTGAAATTCCATGTCTCATCGGTATGAGACCTCTCTTGGAATTTTCCATGCCAAACCTTTTGACAATGGTTTCTATGTACATGGATTGGGTTAAAGCCAGCATCTTCTTTGATCTATCCCTATAGATCCGTATTCCTAATACGTAAGATGCTTCTCCCAAATCCTTCATGGAGAAGTTCTTTGACAGCCATATCTTTACGGATGACATCATTCCTACATCATTCCCAATAAGTAGGATGTCGTCAACGTAAAGAACCAGAAATGTGATTGCGCTCCCACTGTTTTTCTTGTATACACAGGGCTCATCTTCATTCTTAATGAAGCCATAAGATTTGATCGCCTCATCAAATCTTATGTTCCAGCTTCGGGATGCTTGCTTCAGTCCATAAATGGACCTCTGCAACTTGCATACCATGTCTGGAGATTCTTTGGATGTGAATCCTTCTGGTTGTATCATATACACCTCCTCCTCAAGGTTTCCATTGAGGAAGGCAGTCTTCACATCCATCTGCCAGATTTCATAATCATGGTAGGCAGCAATGGCAAGAAGAATTCTGATGGACTTAATCATAGCAACGGGTGAAAAGGTTTCGTCATAGTCAACACCTTGTCTTTGACGATAGCCTTTTGCCACTAATCTTGCCTTATAAGTCTCAATACGTCCATCTGCACCGATCTTTCTTTTAAAGATCCATTTGTAGCCGATAGGTACTATACCATCGGATAAATCTACCAAGTTCCAAACTTGGTTGATATACATGGACTGTATTTCAGAATTCATGGCTTCCCGCCATTTTCCGGCCTCTGAACTTTCAATGGCCTCCTGGTAAGTCTTGGGATCATCATCCTCATTATAGAATATCCTTGAACCATCCAAATTAATATGTCCCACATATCTTTCTGGTGGTTTAGGTACTCTTTCAGACCTACGAGGTTCCTGTGTATCATTTTGAACAGGTTCAGAAACTGACGGTTCATCTGATGAACCATTGTCAGTTTGTGGGTCTGGAACTTCTTCCAGAATTACTTTACTCCCACTGTCCTTCTGGAGAATATAATCTTCTTCCAGAAAGACAGCTCTCCTGGCCACAAACACCTTTTGTTCGCCAGGATGATAGAAGTAATATCCATAAGTTTCCTTTGGATATCCCACAAATCTGCATTTGTCAGTTCTGGATTCCAGCTTATCTGCGTCATGTCTTTTAACATGAGCAGGACATCCCCAGACTTTAACATGTTTAAGGTCTGGTTTCCTTCCATTCCATATCTCATATGGAGTGGTCTCAACAGATTTGCTGGGTACCTTATTCAGGATATACATAGCCGAGCTAAGTGCATATCCCCATAAGGACACTGGTAATTTGGACATGCTCATCATGGATCGCACCATTTCCATTAATGTGCGATTTCTCCTTTCTGATACACCATTCATCTGAGGTGTATAAGGAGGTGTAAGCTGAGAAAGGATACCATTATCCTTTAAGTATTTAATGAACTCAGTACTCAAGTATTCACTACCTCGATCAGATCGGATGGTTTTTATACTCTTTCCTGTTTGTTTTTCTACTTCATTCTTAAATTCTCTGAATTTCTCAAAGGCTTCAGATTTATACTTCAATAAGTATATATATCCAAACCTTGAGTAATCATCAGTGAATGTAATGAAGTATGAGAAACCACCAATGGCTTGGGTTGACATAGGACCACATACATCTGAATGTATGAGTTCTAATATGCCTTTGGCTCGTTCTCCAGTTCCACTAAATGGAGACTTAGCCATTTTACCCATTAAACATGACTCACAGGTTGCATATGATTCATAATCAAATGGATCCAAATATCCATCTTTATGCAACTTTTGGAGTCTGTTTTCACCAATGTGTCCAAGCCTACAATGCCACAAGTAGGCTTTGTTCATTTCATACTTACTTCTTTTAATCGAAGAACCGATATGTAAATTATCATGAGACACATTCAATAGATACAAACCATTGGATAAAATAGCAGAAGCTATTAATTTATTTCTGAAATAAATTGAACAACTATTGTTCCCAAAATTTAAATTGTATCCAATTCTATCTAAACATGAAATAGAAATGATGTTCCTTATTATGCTAGGTACATAATAACAATCATCTAATAAAAATGTGTCTCCGGATGGTAGCTTGAGCTTCACTGTCCCCACAGCGATCGCCGCAACTCTTGCGCCGTTACCTAGCCTCAGCTCCACCTCTCCGGTCCTCAGCTTACGTCTTCTTGTCAGTGCCTGCACAGAATTGCAGATATGAGATACACATCCAGTATCTAATACCCATGATGTACAATCTCTTATTGACAAGTTTACATCTATCATATAGATACCTGAAGCGTCCTGCTGCTTCACAGTTCCTAGAGCCTTGTCCTTGAGGTATTCCTTGCAATTCCTCTTCCAATGCCCTTTCTGGTGACAGTAGAAGCAATCACCTTTCTCAGCATTTTTACCCTTGTCTTTCTTGACAACCTTTGCCTTTCTCTGAACCTTGTTCTTATTCTTTCGAAAAGCTTGGACTGCAAGTCTTTTTCTGTTGGTCTTACCAACCATTAGGACTTGGGGTTTATCCTTCACAAGGTTCCCCTCAGCAGTTTTTAACATGTTCAGCAGTTCAGCTAAGGTCGCCTGGATCTTGTTCATGTTGAAATTGACAATGAACTGAGCATATGAAGGTGGAAGTGAAGACAACACAAGGTTTGTGTGCATCTCCTTGGGAAGTGTAATCCCAAGAGCATCCAGCCTCTCCACCCACTCAATCATCTTCAGCACATGATTATGTACTGAAGTTTCCTCTGCCATCTGAGCTTTGAACAGATTCTTCGATATCTCATATCGTTCGATTCTGCTCTGCTCACCAAAGAGCTCCTTCAAATGGAGCATGATGGATCTAGCATCCATCTCTTCATGTTGCCTCTACAACTCATTGCTCATAGAGGCTAACATATAGCATTGGGCCATGGTGGAATCCTCCTTCCATTTTTCATACGCTATCATTTCCTCCTCTGGAGCATCTAATGCTGGTTCAGCAGGAGGTTCAGTATCCAAGACGTAGGCAATCTGCTCAGACCTGAGGACTATCTTCAAGTTTCTGAGCCAATCTGAGTAATTGGTGCCTGTCAAACGGTTGGCATCAAGTATGCCTCGCAACGGGTTATGGTGCGACATTCTAGCCTACAGGAGATAATCAATCGATAATTAGCAGATATTCAGATTAACTAAAACAAGATATGGTCTTTTATTATCTAGTTTTACTCCCACTAATTTTCGACGGACTGTATAACCTTCAGATATACAGAACGGGAGACGCCGACTGTCTCCTAGTGGGGATCAGAATCTCCAAGCATCACAGTATGACCTCGGGTAAACACATAGTATCATACTGCTATCTCAGAGCAATCATCTCATGATAATTGCAACTCCTTGCAATATCCGATCGTACTTCGGCTCCCAAGTTTAATGGTCCCGGGTAAACACAGTAGACCATTATCCCCGGTCTAAGCTTTACCATCAATACGTGACAGAGTAAAGTAGAAACATAGTTCCCGGGTAAACACGTGGATGACTATATCGTTCCTCTACTCTTATCCAAAGGCATCTTATGCCATGATCAACAGTCCTCTCATCAGTTAATGGCAGACCTCGGGTAAACACATAGTATCTGCCACCACGGAATTAAGTTCTATCAATCATATTGATGGAGAGCCACGCGGTACATTCTCAATGACTCGCGCTACGGCTTAGAGTTTGTAACGAAGGTTTTACTTATTTAATTTGGTCTCATCCTAGGTGATAGTATTAAATATATCGAATATATTTATTAATACTAATAACCTAGCAAATATAAAGCACACGCATCACATACATGTCATTAGTGTGGTCAAGGACGGCACTGCGGTTTGACTTGAGCCAGACAGTCAAACGCACACATACACACAATATAACAATTTATATCATGAGTCTGCAAACCCATGAATGCAATGAACTCCTTCATTTTCATCTGGTCAGCAGTTGTGGATCATCCTCGCTCCGCGTGCATCCACCTCGATCAAATTACATCGTAATTCCCAATTACATGATAATTCAGAAGAGGAAGCCTTATGGCGATTACATCAAGGAGGAAGGTAGAAGTACAATGGAATATGAGAGGGAGAGGTTCGCAGACCTCTATTTATTAATACACAATAAACCACACAATCACATTCCACATCCACAAGTAATGCCCGTCCATGACCACCATGTGTTTTATTAAACCAACCACACATGAATAGCGCATCAAATGGCTAAATTAAAATTTTCGAAAATAATAATAATTTTGGTTACATAAAACCAGGGACCAAACAAAATTTGGATTATTTGGAATTTTCGAAAACTTTAGTATTTATTGCAAGCATGCTAATTTAAATCCAATTTAAACAAGCAAATCAATAACACATCAAAAATGCATTAAAATCTAAAATTAACGGCTTCAGAAATATTCCATGCTCAATTTGAACAATTCAAATATTTATGGGGTTAATCTAACAATTAGATTGCATAAGGTTTAATCTAACATTTAGAATTAATTTAATTAACAACCTTTTGTTAATTAATAAACCTTAATAAGGGCCCAATCAAAATTGAATTTAATAAAAACAGTAAAATCATATTTTACAGATAATTATTAAACCAATTTTATAACTAGAATTTTAAAAAACTAAAAATTTTAATCAACTGGGCCCCCTTTAAAGGGCTCAGCCCTGCTGAGCCCCTGGCTTGGGCCAGGGCCGAGCCAGGGCGCAGCCAGGGCTCGGACCCAGGTCCGAACCCTGCTGCGCCTGGCTCGGGCCGCCTGGCACGAGCCAGGGCCCAGCCGGGCTTCCTCTCCGGCGCCGGTCCCGGCGGCGACCGGGGACCGGACCTTGTCGCCGGCGAAGCCCATACCACCGGCGAGCTTCGGTGACCGGTGGTGGCCACGGAGGTGCCCCGGAAAGGGGTTTATTCCCCCCCCTTTTTCTCCCAAAAAATCTGTTTTTGCAGGTTTCTCAAACCCGTGGGGAGGAAGAAGAAGGTTCATGGCCGCTCTTCCACGGCTTCCCATGCCACCAACAACTCGACCAGGGTCATTGGGCATGATCTACAGCGATTAGAACCCCTTAAAATCCATCTCTATGGATCCGACCACATCAAAAACGCCCCGTTCTTCGTCCAACGAAGAACACGACGAAAAACCCCCAAAAATAAATTTTTCTTCAGATTTAAATCACGATCTCATCGCAGTAATCATCTAATGATTATAAATCTTTCAAGAACATAAATCTAAGCATGGAATAAATTCAAAAACCACAAATTTTAGAGACCGAAATGGCGAAAACACAGTGGAACCTGGCTCTGATACCACTGTTGGGATCGCTGTGTCGGGATCCGATCCTAAAACGCAGCGGAATAAAGAAGTTCGGGATCGGATCTGTCCCGTTTCGGTCGTTAAAACTAAAACCGATGTAGATCGATTTACCTTGCGCGGAATCGAATCCGCGTCCGTTTTCTGGTTCCTTCGGAGCGATGCCGCAAGTCGCGCAGATGCCCGACCTCTAGCGGTATCCACGCGGTTCTCCTTGCGATGGATCGTCCTCACTTCCTCGCTCGCTGCAGCGCTCGAAGATCCCGTCTGACTGCGCGTAATCCGCCGCGACATGCGGATTCAGAGCAGTTGGGAACGGCACGCCCAGAGGAGAGAAAAAGTGGGGAAGAACGAATGACGGCTAGGTCAGGGTTGCTGGCCCCGGACGTAGAATCCGTTCTTTTATAAAAAGTCAGTTTGCAGTTTTTCACAAAAACCCAGACTTATCCGAAATCCTGTCGGATTATCCATCGACTTGAAAACCATTTGCGTGTAACCCTCTAGGCCCAATTACCAGTCCAGTTAATAGCCCATTAAGTCCAGTAACCCTTTACTGACCCAATGAATTAATTAATATCCTTATATTCAATTAATCAGCCGAATTTAATGTCCCACAATAAATTCGGACGGACTGCCGATCACGTTGGATGCCAAGCAACATCGCGTGATCCTGGATGGAACTGGGGTTATCGCAACCCTCTATTGGAACCTTTCTGTCATCGGTTAGCGCGCGGATATAATCCTTCATCCGTACAATGTTCCCGAATCGACCTAGGGCATGGTTTACTGTTAAACCCTATTTGGTCGATTCACTTGAATCAGATGCCGCTAATCTGAATCCGATAACTCCTTATCGATTACAGAGTCCGCCCTGGCCAGGGACTTTAAGCGCATCATTCCCAGAACATTCTCTCTCAAACAACCGAGAGCGGATGATCCCGTATTGAACACACAATTACCTTCGAGGGCATTTCCCTGAACCCGATCGCTTGACTTATTGATATCCCATGGTTAGGGATTCGTTCGTCAAGGTCAAAGCTCAGAAACCTACCAACAAGGTATCCTTGGAGTCTCAGGTCCAAGGATCATCCACGCAACCGTGACAATTGAATCAAGCTGGTTAACAGTGAGGTGATTACCATCCAGCGATTCATAGTCGGATCAGTTCAGTGAACTCATTCACCAATGAGCACCTATAGGTTCAGCATAGTGTCTCCACACAAGTGACTTATGGGATCAGTCACCCTCATCATATGAGCTGAAGTAACCTATACTAGTCTATCCGGATGTTCGATGTCCTATCTCAGACATCCTATGACTAGGAACAATTAAGAACATGTGTTTATAAGTCTTCGGTCCCGTAATTATGATCTCATCATAATCCAAAGACTATTGCACATGTTCATGGACTTCATCGTGATACGATAAACACAGATCGAATTAATTACACACAATGAATTATTGCCATTTATTAATAATCTGAATATGTACACAGTATCGGATTGGCTTTGAGACCATCTAATACTAACAATTTTGTTGCAGAGTGTGTAGAATAATGAGTTGTCTTCGCACTCTCCTTTCTTCACAAAGAGTTATGAACTGATTAGATAGATATTTGCGTCCTCGGTCGGTCCGAAGAGCTTTTACACTCTTGCTTGTTTGATCCTCAACCTCTGCTAAGAAGCATTGAAAACTGTCTAATGCTTCATAGCTGTGAGCGATCAGATAAATGTAGCCATATCGTGAATAATCATCTATGAATTTAAGAAATAAGAATCCCCATGGCGGGCCTTCACACTCACCGATCTGCAGATGTCGGAATGGACAATCTGCAGTGGCACCGTGGCCCACTTAGCCTTTTCAAAAGGCTTCCGTCATGCTTTTCCAACCAAGCATGGCTCATAGATAGGTAGAGTAATCTTAGTGAATGAGCCTAAAAGTGCTTCTCGAGCTAAGTTGGTTATTCTATCCTACCCTATGTGACCTAAGCGAGCATGCCATAATTCAGAATCAAAGTCTATGTTATTAGCCACGAACGAAACTGAAGAACTGGAATGAATCATATCTAAATCCAATTTAAACAAACTACCATCAAACAAACCATATCCAAATAATACATTGTCCAAATAAATGTTTAATTTGTCACCAACAAATATAAGAGAGAAGCGTAATGATAACAATGATGAAACATAAAGCAAATTATGTTGGACTCCTGGAGCATAAAGTACATCGTGCAGCATGAGCATGCGTCCAATTCTTAGCCTGAGTTGGTAGGCACCAACTCCAAGGACCTCCTTATTGGAACCGTTACCCATATAGACTCTTTGTGTGCCACTTGGAACTCGATGATAATCCACGAATCCTGCTTGATCTCGCATTACGTGCTTGGTCGTTCTTGAATCCACAATCCACTCAGGATAGATTAGCAACTAACACATGAGAATAAAATATGTTCTTAGAGAGAAAGAATTCAAGGATACCTTTGTTAGCTCAGTGCAATCGCGAGCGAAGTGTCCCATCTTGTCACAGTTATAGCATTTGACTTTGACATGTCTCTCTTTCCTCCGTGCTTGCCTCTATGATAGCGCTTCGGTGTCCACTCTGCCTAGACTTAGAACTGGATGTTGTGTTTTAATCCTTAAAACTTGTGTTTTGACATCTACTTTGGACCCTTCCTACTTTGGTGTCTACCTCCCTTGGCGACAAAGGCAATGGTGCGGATAACTTTTTCGTGCTCTGCCTCCAACTCTACATGTCAAGAGACATTAGAAAAATTCTTGATATTCTCATTGTAAGTAAGGATTTGTTTCATATAGAGCCAAGAATCTGACAAAGATCTGATTACTACTAGCACCTACTTCTCGTCTAGGAGATCGTGGTCCACTGTCCTCAAATCACGGATCATGGCTGACATCACCTTAAGATGTTCAATCATGGTATGGAATGGCTCCTTTCGGTAGGTCTCAAACTTAAGTACTGGACCCCTCAACTGTGTTGTTGATGTTCCATCGAATTGGAACTTTAACTGTTCCCATATTTTCTTAGCAATCCAGAATTTCTCAAATTTCCAAATAAGATCGTATTGCATATTGCTTAACATAAGAAAGCGCGCACTGTGATACTTATTGAACATTTTTGCTACTCCTCTTGGTCTCGACGGTGCTGAACTATATTCCCATCCTTGGGCTGTGACATGGCAGTAGTAAGATGCTCAAGCAACTCTTGCTTGTTTAGCAGGTATTGGATTTTACGGTGCCAGATATTATAGTTTGGGCCGTTCAACTTGTCACCTTTGGTCAAGTCAGTAATAACATTCTTTGTGGCCATGTTAAATCACTACATAAATTAAAATATAGAGAGCTAAGTTGACATAGTTTACAAATCTTAATTTGACACAAAAAAATCTATACTAATAAATATTAAGTTATCTTAATAATCGAGATCAAAAAATAGATCTAGGATACTATAAGCATCTCCTGATAAATTAAGGCAACTTAATTTTATCAATACTATTTCGAGCAAATTATCATAGTGAGAGGAACAATCTACATCTCTCACCTTAGCCAACTGAAATAAATATCACATATCCACATTCAATTTCATGGAAATAGCATACATTATCAATTATTAAGCTTCAACTAGCATTAATTAACAATTACTGTGTCAAAGTGAACAGCTACTTTGAATGATATTAAGCATAAAATTTCACCAAAATTTATGCTACCATTTATCAGAATTTACATGCAAATGATCATGTTGAAATTATCAAATTTAATTTCATTGAGCGATCATTTAAATAATGATCACAACGTGTATGGATATGTGAGATGATTGAGTCGAGATTAGCATGGTTATTTAAATTTTGCTTAAAGGAAAAATATTGCTAATCTAATATGCGCAAAATAGTCCATAGATGATTTTATAGTTATGCGCAGACTGAATTTATCATTCAAATGCAATTCAGCCATGCATAATTTGTCAATAAAAATATTTCTGATCTTAACTCAATAGAAATAAATTCAACATCATATTTTATTGATTTACATGAAGCTTAGATAAATGTAAACCAATAATCTGACAAACTACACACTTAAGAAAAATAATAAAAGCATTCACTAGTTTTACTCATGGACCACTAAATCTATTACATAACTTGATCAAGCAGAGTCTAACGCTTGGATTTTTTTTAGAAAAAATCAAACTACTTTAAATAATACTATGCTGTATGTTGGCCTCAATGTCAAACATGTTGTAGAGACAACATGAGAAAATAGATGTCAGATCCATTAAGTTACGTCTACAAGAGTTGTTTGGTGAACAAAGTAAATAGATATATTGTAACACTTGACTATTAGTATGTAATTAGCATAATTATATTATTAATTAATTTTGAGGTAATACCATTATGTATGTTAAAGATATGCACAAAGATTAAACTTGGTTGGTTAAGTCCCATAGAATAATTAGATATGATCAATTGTGATAGAAAACTTAGTGTAAATCATAATCGGATTTAGATTAGAAGGATTAATTAGAGATTAAGGGTAAATATATAATTATTAAAAGTAGGATGATCTTTTGATGAATAATTAATTTATATAGTAGAAAAATAAAATCTATAGTTAGAAATTTCTAAATTATTAATTAGTGCTTATCCTAGAAATATTAGTATTTTATTAGATAGTGGTGGTGTAGTAAGAATTGGTTAAAATGATAAGGGGTATTCTAGGAAACAAATTAGTGAGGAGATAAGAACCCACTCAAAGTTCTATCCAAATGGGTGAGTATTAACTTTGGTTAAAGTTAGTGGGATGGTAAAGTTAGTATTAACCTTGGTTAAAGTTAGTGGGATGGTAAAGTTAGTATTTGCCTTAGTTAAAGTTAGTGAGATGGTAAAGTTAGGATTAACTATGGTTAAAGTTAGTGGGATGGTAAGTTAGTATTAACCTTGGTTAAAGTTAGTGGGATGGTAACGTTAGTATTAACCTTGGTTAAAGTTAGTGGGATGGTAAAGTTAGTATTAACCTTGGTTAAAATTAGTGGGATGGTAAAGTTAGTATTAACCTTGGTTAAAGTTAGTGGGATGGCAAAGTAAGTGTAACTTGGATGGTTGGAAATAGTAGATTTTAAACTCATCTAACTAACCATGGTGAGACTAACTAGACTAACTAAACCCTTCCTATTTAAAGGATCCTAACTTGGGTTTCGGCCAAGGTTTGCCATTGCCTTTGGAGCAAAACGTGGGAAGCAACTGGGGAAGGAGTTGGAAGGCCAGCCTTGGGTTCTTTGGGTTTTTGAAGAAGATAGGTAGTATGGATGCTATTTTCATAAGGATTTAGCCTAGTTAATCACAAATAATAAGTAATTCTTGATTTTTTTTTAATCTTTAAATTTTATGTTTCTATGAAGTTCTCAGGTGTGAAATAGTTGAATGATGTAGAGATTTAAATTTTTAAAAGCCTATAATAGATTAAGTATAGCAGAAGTTAAATTTCTACAACCCAGATTTTTCTATAACTCTTATGATAACAGGGTAATCTGAAAATTTTTATGATTTTATTTCGTATATAAAAATTATAAAATTTTTGTGACACAATTATTGCATGATTGGGCATCTCCATAAAAATCTGCATAAATTTTCATGTTCATATGGTGATGCTTCTAGGTCATGAATAAGATTGAGATTTTTTTAGATACAGTTTTCTGACTTTATTTGATAGTATGTTAAAACATGAATTTAATTAATTTATATATTTCACAAAATAATCTGAAATTTTTATGACATAATACTCATTCTATTATACATCTTCAGAAAACGTTTCACAAATTTTTATATTCATATGATGATGCTTCCACGGTGGGCAACATGGTATAATTTGTAGATACAATTTTTGGACTTCATTTGATAGATACTCATACAATACATCTTTAGAAAAGGTTTCATGAATTTTTATACTTCTAGGGCGGGCAACATAGTATAATTTGTAGATACAATTTTTAGACGTGATTTGATAGTATGCTAGAAAGTGAATTTTAATAATTTATATGTTTTGCAAAATGATCTAAAATTTTTGTGACATAATATTTGCATTATTATACATATCTAGAAAAAGTTTCAAGAATTTTTAATATTCATATGATAATGGTTCTTGGTGTGTGTAGCAGGGTTATATTCCACTCTGACATTTCAGTAACTCAAGAATAGCACCCTGATGTTTGATTTTTTGCTATCTTTGTGGAGGGCCATTTGAGCCCAACTTTTTACAAGTTTGTACCTAATGTGAATTAGTATAATATGTGATTTTAAGATTTTTGAAAGTACTTTTGTGCATTAACAAAATCAATATTTTAAATGTGGGCAGATTACTTATGTAGGAGATTTATGATTACTTATGTGTTGCCTGAGTTTATAACAAGTTGTATTTTAAATCAGGTTAGAACTTGATTTCTTTAGCTTTTTAATTATGATTTAGAGCTATTCTTAGTTTATGAACTCTTAAAATAAAATCACTAAAGTGGTTAATTATTTTCATATGTATACGTTGTTATAGCTACATAAACATTAAATTTTATCTCATAATATTAACTTTAATGAAGCCTGCAGATCGGACATGGACACTATATGAGAATAGTTATGGAGAAATGTTGGTAACGTCCCCACCATGACCCATTTATTATGGGGCTGCGTGCTACACCTAAAAAGGTGGGAGCCACCTCCAGAACCCATTAGCTCTGTTACCTGGGGGCTGCAGGTAGAAATCCTTTGTTAAGGTGGGGTGATGACCCTCGGGGTAGCGCTACATCCATGACTTGGCTCTGTACGTGCCTAGGAGCTCAGTTTCTGTATTCTATTTCTGGCTCATATTGGCGGTTTGATGTGTGTCCGGGCACTTCTATAATAAGTGGGAACCTATGGTCTGAAAAACAAATTTTATATCTTGCAATCTATATGTCATTTCAATAAATCAGCTCTAAAATCTTAAATTATGTATTCTGGCCCTATTCATATATTGCTAAACTTGTGTAGCTTTGTTTAGAGTTGACATTTTATTATAGATCATGCATATCAATTTTCTTATTGGCATACCATTCTAATGCACATATGTATTATGTGATAGTTTTATTTTCTGTTATGATTAATGTTCTTATGCAATGTACATATTCAGCATGAACAAGTTAGAATGCTATTTGGTAGAGCTATAAAACACGTTCAAGACAGTTGAGGGAACAATGAGTAGTGCTGCTTGTCGGTAAGACCAACAAGAAGAGGAAGGCTTAACAATCCTTTAAGAAAGGAAAGGATAAAAAGGTCACTTAGACAAAGGTTGCCAAGAAGGAAGATGCTATGAAAAAAGGGCAAGGGACAATACTTCTATTGCCATCAGGATGGCCAAAAGAAGAGGATCTGCAAACAATATCTTGTAGAAGGCAAAGTAGAAGCTTGAAGAAGCTTAATGTTTTGCTCAAGATAGACCCATTAAAACGTCAAAAGATAAGGTGAATTAAGTTTACATTTCGCATTGTTGGTTAGGTCATATTAATGAGGAAAGGATCACAAAGTTGCATATAGATGGATACATCGATCCATGTGTTTGTGAATCATTTGCAATTTGTGAGTCATGCCTCATGAATAAAATGACCAATATTCCATTTATTAGAACTGGAGAAAGAGCCAAAGAGTTATTAGAACCCATACATTCATTTGTATATGGGCTTATGCCCACTCAGATTAAAGGTGGATTATTACACATCATTACCTATATTGGTGATTTCTCTAGATACGGATATGTGTATTAAATGAAGTAAAAATCTGAAGTACTTGAGAATTTAAGGAATATAAGAATGAAATAGAGAAACAAACTAGAAGGATTATTAAAACTCTTTGATCGGATCGAGGAGAATACTTAAGTAAGGAGTTCACGGAACCTTTTAAGAATAATGAGATTCTTTCACCATGCCCTCCTTGCATACCACAATTGAATGGCGTCTGTTAAAGGAGGAATCATATATTGTCAGACTTGGTATGGGCTATGATGAGATTTACTTATTTTCCCACTTTATTGTGGGGATATGTCTTTGAGACTATCGTATACCTGTTGAATAAGGTCCCAACAAAGTTAATGACCTCTACTTCATATAAGATATTAAAAGGGAAGAAGCATGACCTTAACAATATTAAGGTTAGAGGTTGCCCTGCCTATATAAAAAGGCATAGCTTGGATATGCTTGAATCCAAGACTAAAAAGTGCCAATTTGTAAGATATCCAAAGGAGATACTTAGATATTATTTTCAACAGCCTAGCGATTAAAGAGTGCTTGTCACTAAGCGTGCCGTGTTCCTAGAAAAGGAGTACCTCCTTCATGGGAATAGTAGGAACAAGGTAGTTATAAAAGAAGTTCTAGATCCACAAATAAGCATTGAGTCACCTCAAAAACTTGTTAAGGCATACAGACTATTCGTAGGTCTATTACAATGTATGTTTAACCAAATAGATATGCAGGACATATCTTAGAAGGAGGTGAAAAAGGTGCACTATGACTTGGATGATATCCAAAGACCTATGAGGAGGATATAAATAGTATTTACTCCGAGAGATGGCAAGAAGCCATGAATTCAAAAACGGATTCTATATGCTCCAACCAAGTTTGAAACTTAGTAGATCCAGTAGATGGTATGGTACTTTTTAGATGTAAGTGGATCTATAAAAGAAAAATTGGATAGATAGAAAAGTTGGTACCTACAAGGCAAAGCTTGTAGTGAAGAGATATCATCAAAGATAAGATGTTGACTATGACGAAACCTTCTTGACTATTGGCATGATAAAATCCATTTAAATTTTTCTTGTCATTGTTGTGTATCATGATCATGAAATCTGGTAATTAGATGTGAATACTGCATTTTTCAACAGGTATCTTGAGCAAGAGGTGTATATAATATATCATGAGGGTTTTACTTCCAAAAAGAAACAAGATAAGGTATGTATGCTTTAACGAGCATTTATGGGTTGAAGTAAGTTTCCCTTTGGAATATAAGATTTGATGAAGTGATCAAGTTTTATAACTTCATTTAGAATGAAAATGATTTTTGTGTATACAGGTAGGTTAGTGGGAGCACAGTCACCTTTGGTACTACGAAAGGATGGCATACTACTCATTGAGAACAATGTAGCTATGTTATCATTAATTAAAGTTTTGTTGTCTAAATCTTCTACATGCTTAGGGACAAAGATCTATATAGATAGATCTATACGGATGCTTGACTTGTCTCAACAGATGTACATAGACACTATTATTAAAAAGGTTTGACATGAAAAATTCTAAGACGAGCCTCATACGGATGAGACATAGAATTTACCTCTCAAAAGGAAGATGACCCCAAAGACTTTTAAAGAGAAGTGCACGTAAGTAAGATTCCCTATGCATCTGCGATACATTACGCATGCAATGCTGTATAGAAGGCTTGATGTGGCACTGGCTCTAAGTGTTACGAGCAAGTATCAGGTAGATCTAGGTGAGCAACACTGGATAACCATGAAATGTATCCTTAGTACTTTTGAAGAACTAATGATATGTTTTTAGTATTTGAATAAAATAGTTGAAGCTTTGAGGGTATACTGACTCTGGCTTCTAGTTGGTTCATGATGGTAGCCAATTAATGTCAATATGCATATATGTATATATATATATATATATATTTATTTTGAATGGTGGGGAAGTAAGTTGGAAAAGATCCAAACAGAAGACTACTGCAAGCTCGATAATGGAGGCTGAGCACAACTGTAAAAGTTGCCAACCAAGCGGCCTAGATGAAAAAGTTCACCACCGATCAGCTTAGAGTTGTACCCAGTGTCTCTGATATGATCCCCTTATTTTGTGATAACAATAGGGCTATTGCGCAAGTAAAGGAACTGAGGTCTCATTTAAAGTTGAAGTACATTCTACAGTAGTTCCTTCTGATCAGGGAGATGATTACATAAGGAAATGTAACTATAGAAATTGTATCTTCAGTAGATAACATAGCAGATCCACTCATTAAACCTTTGTCACAAAATATGTTTGAGTGACACCTGTAGATAATGAGGATCAGGCATATAGATAATTGGCTTTAGTACAAGTAGGAGAATGATAGAAATAGGTACCCTACAAGCCAATCATGTGATATATGATCAACCTATCTCTTATACTTCTTATTCACTATAAATGTCATTTTATTTATTCATTATGTTATTTATTAAAGGTATATGTGATTAAGTGTTTAACATAATGAAATCCATGAACTTTCTACAATGAAGATTGGGTCATAATGAGATTGTGATAATGAGATCAATCTTCTTTAAACAGAAACTCTAAATGTTCCTAGTCATAGGATATTTGAAATTGATATTAAATATCTAAACAGATTAGTACGTACTATGCTTGCTCATATGATGAGGGTGACTAATCTTATAGTCACTTATGTGGAGACACTAAGGTGAGTGTATAGGTACTCATTAGAGAATGAGTTCACTGAGCTAATCTATTGATGAGTTTTTGAATAGTTATGATACATAACTGTCAATTCATAAAACTCCTAGTCATAGTGGTGCAATTGATCCTTAGACTTAAGACACCAAATTTTTTTTGCATGAGGATTAATATACTTTGATACTTATCTTATAGACTTATTGAATGAGCCTAAAATAGCAGATCTTTGGGTGCATTGTGATACATGCAAAGGTAATTGTATAGTCAACATGAAATCATTCACTTTCGGTATCTAGAGAGTAAATGTCCTATAGAATTACACTCGGAAAAAATCCCTGAACAAGGTTAAGCAGTTAAATAAAGAAGAATTTCTGATTTAATTGTTTGAGTGTGGGACTATCAGATCAGTTGTGACAGTTTGACAGTACGACTGTACTCCGAAAGTGATCATAGATATTGTATGAGTGAAGGATTATAGTTGTACGATAATTTTGTATTGAAAAGTTCCAATTAGATTACGAATCGCCTATATCGTCTGGGGTCATGGCGCATTGCTTGGTGCTAACAATGATTTGTGTGCTATGTTTCAGTTTAGAGTTAATTGACTATTATCCAATCCTTAGATTATCAGATAATTAAATAAGTCATATTTAATTATTTGATAATAGATCAAATTAAAGAAAATTAATTTAATCGTAAGTATTAAAAGGAGTTTTAGTATTTAATGGGCTAACTGCTAACTTAATATTAGGGCTACAAGATCACACATAAAAAATAGTTTGAAGATAGGGACATAAACACAAAAATAAGATTTTTGTGGATTAATTAGAAAAGTTAATTTTCTATCAATATGAGGCTTTGAAGAAACCATGGACCAAGCAGTAGAACCCTAGCTGCCTCCCTTTCTCCTCTCTCTCTCTGGTCGCCCCCTTCTGGGTGAATTCTTCTCTTCCTGACGAAAAGATGATTGACAACAAGTTGGAGATCCCGTCTTTGAGTTGTTCATGTGGATACCACTAGAGGTCGTGTGTTTGCATGGCTTCCACGGTATGAGGAACTTCCCGCATCGAGCATGAGGGATGCTAAATCTCCGCGAGGTGAAAATATCGGATCTTTTTTCCCGTTTTTTATGTGTTATTCGAATTGATCCGAGCGAGGAAATCATGTTTGAAAATTTTAATTTCCCGTGTTTTGAAATCCCTAATTTCCTTACAAAAGATTGGTTCATCAAGTAATCCATGTAGAACAGCATTTTTAACATTTAATTGCCGAATATACCACTGTTTTATGAGAGCTAGGGAGAGCACTAAACGAATAGTACCAGGCTTGATAACAAGGGAAAAAGTTTCAATGAAATCCAATCCTGCAACGTAGCGTGCTTTGAGGTGATCAAATGTACCGTCTGCTTTATATTTTGTCTTCCAAATCCATTTGGTGCCAAGTATCCGCATGTCAGGTCGAAGAGCGAAAGAGAGAAGACGTTCTGGTGATGTAAGGCGTCAACTTCTTCTTGCATGGCCTGTCGCCATTGAGGGTGGCAAAAGGCAGACCTGATGGATTTTGGGTTCACGAGTGTGCGTGGGATGTATGTGACATTGCAGAGGCTTGGGGAGATGGGAATGGAATTGGTGACGGTGGGGAAGGAGTGGATGTGGCTGTGGTTGTCTGGAAGGTGGAAGGAGTGGAGGTGGGACTGGTTGATCGATGTGGCTGGTGATCGACAGTTGGGAAGTGGAGGGTGTAAAAGGGTCAGGTTAATTAGTGTGGATGTGAGTGATGGGTAGAGAGGTTAGAGGTAGAGTGGTGGAGGTTCGGGCGTCGGGTTGGCAGGGCAGTCAGTGAAGGAGGAGAGGAGTATGCCCTGAGGTATATGAGGGGACGATTGAACCTGACCACATAGTGGAAAAGAGCTTTCATCGAAGATGACATGCCTGGATATATAGATGTGTCCAATTTCAGGTAAGAGGCATTTGTATCCATTGTGACGAGCATTGTACCCAATGAAGATGCAAGGTGCTGACTGCAAGGATCGGGCAGGATTAAAGAACATAGCAGAAATGATGAACAAAATTGAATCCTGCCATTCCCTATCCATTTCGATAACCTAAAACGAAGAAGATGGTGATCAAACATCACTTTACACGGATTCAAAATCGCAACGGATTGGTTCCGACAGAGTGACGCTGTCAATTATACAGGTGCTCGGCCTCTGACGGTATCCACATAATACACCTCTTGATAGATCATCCTCGTTTCCTTACTCAGTTCGGTGTGTGCAATAATATTCCTTCTCCGTGACAGTGCCTGCAACAGTAGGCAATAGATTCCCAACGATCAATAGTCAGAGACGGCAGATGAAGAAGAGCATGGGGCGCACTGCTTGGTGCACCAAAGAGAGAGAGAGAGAGAGAGGCGGCCAGAGAGGAGAGGCTAGAGCTTGGTCCAAGATTCTCCTCTCAGTGTTTATTTATATTAATTTAAGAGCGACTTTTCACAAAAGTCTCCGAATTAATATAAATCTTACTTATCGACCATCAACAAAAAATCTTTGTGCGTGTGACCTTTCAAGCCTAAGTACCAGTCTAGTTTTCGACTCAATAAGTCCAGTAACACTTTACTAATATAAATTAATTAATTTAATACCACATATTAAATAATTAATTCTCCGAATTAATATTGCTCATATTAATCAGTTGGACTTCTGATCAAATTAGACGCCAAGTAACACCGCATGATCCTGAAAAGATAATGGAATTTAACAACCAACTCAAGGAACCTTTCCGTCATTAGTTATCGTATGGATATAATTCTTTATCTGCGCAATACTTTTAAGTCAACTTAAGATATAATCAATTGTGAAATCCTAACTGATGAACTCACTTAGATTGGATACTGTTGTACAGGTTAAGAATGCGTATTTATAAGTTGTCAGTCTCTTTATTATGATCTCATCATAATTCGATAACTGTTCCACGCATTCACGGACTTCACCATAAAACGATAAATTGAATGTGATTTACTCATAATGAATATACATATTGTCATTAATATAATAAATAATTGAATAAATTTCTTATCTAATTGACTTATAGGCCACACATGATACTAACATTGACTTGGGTATGAACTTGGAGTCAATGCTATGTTTGATAAGAGGCTAACAACGGCACCCAAAACTTCGAAAAAACTTGGAAGATCGTGTGTAGTCGGGATGCATGGTACCCATGCAATACAGAGAACTAGAGAAGGGAGTAGCGAATCCCCTAGCCGAAGTAGGGAGGGGATTTAGGAGGAAAGCTATCGTAGGAAATGACTCGGCCCAATAGCGCAGGGAAACTTTGCTGTGGAAGACCATTGTTAGGCCTAATTCATGGATAGAGCGATGCTTTCATTCTGCCACCCCATTCTGTTGTGAGGTGTAGGGACGAGACAATTGTAATTTGATCCCGTTGGTCGCAAGATGACTTAGGAAATTATTATTCATAAACTCAACCCCGCCATCACACTGAACAATTTTAATGACCTTTCCAAACTGTCAAAGCAGGAAATATTCAAATAATAGGTACTGACAGAAGGAATCTGATTTTGCTTTCAGAGGAATAAGCCATGTAAACTGGGAAAAACCGTCAGCAAACATAATATTAGTGGCCACATACACAAGTCACCGGGGCAGGCCCCCATAGATCACAGTGTATCTTGGTAAAGGGTGAGTCAGTACTTGTTATTTGCTGAAAAAGGTAACTGAGAGGATTTACCGAGAGAGGGCAACTGCTACAAATGCTAGAGGGGAAATAATGTCTTTTATTGAAATATGACCTTTATTTTGCAAAATGCCGAGAAGACGATAGTGTGGATGACCAAGCCGCTAGTGCCGAACTGCCGCTGCTGTCCCGAACGTGTGATTTTGTTGAGGCATAAGCTTCAATAAAACTTTGGTTGAAGGGCATATAAGTATCACCCTTCCTCATCTCCGCTGCCAAGATCCATCCTATTGCCTTGTCCTTAATAGAAAAGCCACCAGCTGAAAATTCACATATATATACAAGAGAGCTCTCCTGTTAGTTGACTGATAGAGAGTAGATTCTTAGCAATTTTAGTGATCTCCAAGACATTTTCGAGAGGAATAGATGATCCAGATTAATTTATCAGTAACTTGAACTTCACCCAAGTGAGATATTGGCGATTTTATACCACTTCCAACTATCACATGAGTAGGACCAGAATAGGGGCGAACTTTCTGGAGCATACTTGCGTCCATATATAGTCATGTGTGCACCTGGGCTCGTATCATGTGTGCACCTGATATACTCCGGTTATAAGAGTACAAGGCCCAACACTTCCATCTAGAGCTGCAAATGGGTCAAATTTGATGCAGATCTAAGGTAGATCTGTGACTTTATCAGCTCTGGTATTGATTTAGAAGGTCGGTCTGTTAATTGATCTATATAAACTAGTAATCGGTCAAATAATTGGACTGTCAATGTATCATATACATTCAGTTTAGAAGAAAATTGTATCTGTTACCTTGTCTGCTAGCCATATTCAACAGGTTGGAAAGACCACCTAACTAACAATTGGTCGAATAATCAGAATATCAATTATCATTAGATAAAATTCCAAAATTTGGCTATTAATTTTATAACAAAATAAGATTTGAACTGTAATCATTATTATTGTTGATCTTCTAACAACACTTTAGCCTTCACATAGATGATGTGGTACTCATAGGCAGGGTCTCTTGGCTCTTAGACACTCTTCCTCAGTTAGTTGTCTATTTCTGTTGCAAAGAGATTGCCAATTGACTTTATTGGCATTCAGCAATCTGAAAAAAAAAAGAAAAAAAGAGAACAGTACCACCTCCAGTTTTGGGGAGATTTTTCACTGTGTAAGTGCAGTTGAGAGCCACTCTGACACAGATGAGGATTTCTTTATCTCAACATGGAAAGGTAGATATATAGGAGTAACAGATACCTGCCAAAGTAACCATAAAGTACAATGAAATCATTTGTGGAGTAAATTGAGAGGGAAAACCAATGAACACCAACTTACGAAGCCGCTTTCGAGTGCCTCGAAGTCAAGATCTTCATCTAAATCAATGTGTTCTTTCTCCAAAACTGCAGTCAAAGAGTAGAATTATGATGAAGACCATGACATGATTCCTAGTTCTAAAATTTCCTTAAATGGAAGATAAGAGCAAGTGCTTTTGCCATATAATATTGTTATTACTTTCCAGTATACCAGGATTCAAACTTGGAAACTCTAGTATCTAGTTTATACCTCCAAAGGGAAGCACTTCTTAGCAACTCCTTGGGTGTCAAGACTTTCCAGCAGCTGCCATAGATTCTATTTCCACTGTTTCCCTTTGAGCATTAAGGCGACGAACTGCACCCTGAATGAAAGGAAATTAGAGCGTGTTTGGCAAAACTTCTACTTGAAAGTTACTTTTGACCTCCACTTCTTACAAAAAATGAGTAAAGGGAGAGAGGTTATAACTAATTTTGATTTGTAACAAAAGTCAACTCTTTCATAACAACCTCACTTTTTCTCTAATCTTAGAAGCTCCCTCCTTGTAGTTTTGAATGCAAGTTAAAACACAAGCAAAATACCACATAAATGGCTTCCAAGATCCAATGACTTCCATAAAAAATAATTAAATGAAAATACAAGTGCTTTCAAATAGAAGTTGAGCCAAACACGCCCTTAGCCATTTTAGGATCAGAAGAATTCAGAGATTTAATGAGTCCACAAACATAGAACAAAAACTAGCTAGCTTTAATTTAAGGATGGAATAAATACATTTAGATACTCACAGCTGCAGAAGCATCTTGGCTAAGCTGTACGAGCTGGATGCCAAGGCCTTGATGCTTGGATGTAAATCGACCTGCATAAGGAAGCCTGTGCCCTGAAACAGCTTGCCAAGTAGGAGTAGACCTCCATGAGCTTTGCCATGTGACCTTGAAACCCTGGAAAGCAATTGACCCAACGTGCCACATTTAGCAAGACATCAACCAAATAGGCTCTATGTGGTTCTGTTTACTTATTTAATCCTTTAAAATTAGTTCTGTTTACTTGTGTACTTCTTTAGAATTACCTAATAAAAAACTAAAATGCCAGAATCACATGCAACTTACACACGAATGGTAGAGCAGGTTTCCTTGGCTAGCAACCATTTCACCGTTATTAACTATTGCATAAGTCAGCCAAGCTTCCAATAGAGACCGCTCGGTCAGAGTAGTGATAACTGCAAGTATGCATTTGGAACATTTATGATGCAGGAGCGGGTCCACGGACAACACAAATCAGGCGTCTATCTGGCCTGGAGCCGTCCCTGTGGCTTGGAGACGAGGCAAGGCCTATTTGAGGCGTGGAGACACCTTTATTTACTTTTATTAGGTCTATTTATGGCCCATTATGTGTTTTTTATTTTCTAGGAATTTTATAAATGTGGATAGAGACGGGAAGTCTTAGAGTAGGATTGGAAGTCCTAGAGTCAGGAGGAGTTACAGATTGAGTCTCTATAAATATGTATGCTCCTTCAGAAAAAAAGTAGGAGAAGATGAATATTGGAAAAAAAAATTACATGGAGGCTTGCGTTCGCTCTGCGACGGTGAACACCCCTCTCTCTCGGTGAGACGTCGAGAAACCTGTCCCCGGTGAGACGCCGGGGAGTTTTCCAATCCTCTGGTGCGAGGCCGAGGATCCCCACTACTGCCTACTGCGGGTGTGACGCCAGTAGCCCCTCCCATTCCCCCCCTCTTTCCCCTTGTCCCCCATCTAATTGGTATCAGAGCCAGGTTACTTGGGTTGTCCTCATGACCCGAGTCCTGTGCCTCCACCACGTCACCCGAAGCCCCCACTCAGGGAGTCCGCACCAGTACCCCACTCGGCCAGCCGCCCATCTGCAGCAAGCTCTGTGTGCACTACTGGTGAGGTCTGCAACTGCCTCGAGCCGCACCGCCCACTTCCTCCTTCTTTTTTCCATCTCTCGGTTCTGAAAGAAGAAGAAGAGGACGGCGGGAGAGTCGGCGGCCTTCATTGCAGCCGTTGTCACCAGCCCGCCCCGTCGTCATCATCCACCAGCCGAAGCAGTTGCCATCGTCGCCCGCGACCATCTCGGCCCTGCTGGCCACGACCTACCAGGAGTCGCATTCTCCGTCGATCCTGCCGACCCCGCCACCTTCCCCAGCCTCTGAAAGAACAAGAAACATAAGAAGAGGAGGAAGACGAGGCCGGTGCCACCCACCGGTACTGTCACTGGCGCCTGCCGGCCCTGCCAATACCGGCGGAACTGTCCGCCTACGCTGCTGCGGCCGAAGCCGTTCCTCCCGGCTTAAATCACCATCGTTTCCCCTCCCCCGGTGACCCGCTGCTGCTGCTGGCACCCGCCGGTCTCCGCCGTCATCAGCGCTGCTGCCGCCGGCCCCCCCCGCCGTTGACGCTGGCCCCCGAAGGAAACAGAAAAGAGGTGGGGGGAGGCAAAAGGGCTTGTGCCGTTTTGTTGGAGTGAACTTGTCAAACCAGTTGACCCGGTCCGGTCCGAACCGGTTGACTCGGTCCAGCTTCGAGCCCTTTGCACTGGTCCGAGCCATCTTTGGATTGATTCGAGTCCAGTCCTGTTTGATCCGAGCCATCTATAGTCGTGGTCCGGGCCAACTACAGCAATCAAGCGAGCTGGCAAATTGGGATCTACTTAGGGGTCTACTACAGTGCAACAGGAAGTACACTAAGGTCCTATCGCACCGCCAGCGCCACGATCTTGTCTGTGCTCTAATTTACGAGCCGCTTGCGCCGTTGGGATCGTATCAGCGAGGCCGACCTCGTTGTACGTTCCGTCCGATAGTAGTGCTTCGATTTGCATGCCGCACTTGCACACTTTACGAGGGCGCTTGTGCTCGCCGTTCGAGGTCATCCCGGACCACGATTTGAGTGTCGTCAATGATGTTGGTCTCGTCATTGTAAGACCAACTCAGATTTAGTGTGCGACAACTGCGACAGTGTCTCGTTTTGCGTGTCCAACTCCGATGGCCGTGTTGGTCACACGAGGGCACCTTCGTGCTCTGTTTCGCATGCCAATCGTACTGTTTGCATCCTTGCAACGAGGCGGACCTCGTCTAGCGCTTCTTCAGCCAGTGGTGCATTGATCTGCACGCCATCTGCTCTAGTCGGACATATTTGTTCTTACAAGTCAGAATCCTAGGTATGCTTCATCACGTGGATTTTACGTTTGAGGTGAACCTACTCGATTCCATGCAAGCTTGGGTGTTTCTTACTGCAAGTCTGTTCGACAATTTTATTTTGCAATGTATTGTGGATTCTCTCCTATACGGATTATATGGTTATCTCTGGAGATCGAGCCTGTGTGCAGTTTTCCCATCTTCTAAAGAGCAAAAGTACTTGCAGATCCGTCATATATTATGATGATGCATAGTGCAAGGTTACATCAGATGGTTCATATATTAGCTTGGGCAAAGAATGGATAGACGATTGACACGTTGTAGTTGATCCCACTGGACGGGATTGTCTTTTACAACTCGAGGGATAACATGCATCCTTTCGTATTCTCAATTCCACTTATCATGATCGGGAGAAGCTTCAACAGTTGTATTTAGCTTGTTTAGCTAAAGTGACACCCTCACTTGTTACTGATTGGGATCACGACTTATTCATTGCTTCTGGACTACATATGACTGCTAATACAATGTTTGAGGTTGATGCCTCATGTATGGTTGATAGTTGGGATCACACATTGTTTAGACAATCAAGATTGGATCGCATCTCTGATGATGTGTTTAGCAATAGTCTACTTGATACTGCACCATTTCCTAGTATCTCATGGGATTATGATTTATTTGTTGAGGCATGGTTATATCTTATTAGTGATGATGTTTTTGCAGACTCAAAGCCTCGTCCAACACTTACTGAGGGTGTGAGGATAGCTAACCCACATGAGGATATGTATGATTTGTTATAGTCTCTAGTGGATATGATATGGCAGACCTTTTATGATTCATATGCAACAGACCAGTTGATGATTCTTGATATGATTCTTTGCTTGAAGACTCCCACAGATGATCTATTGGTCCACATATTTATATTGACGCACTTTTAAATTCGAAGATGAATTTTCTCGAACTAGGGGAGATTTGATGCAGGAGTGGGTCTACAGACAACACAAATTAGGCGTCTATCGGGCCTAGAGCCGTCCCTGTGGCTTGGAGACGAGGTAGGGCCTATTTGAGGCTTGAAGACACCTTTATTTGCTTTTATTAGGCCTATTTATGGCCCATTATGTGTTTTCTATTTTCTAGGAATTTTAGAAACGTAGATAGAGACGGGAAGTCCTAGAGTCGGATTGGAAGTTCTAGAGTCAGGAGGTGTTACAGATCGAGTCTCTATAAATATGTATGCTCCTTCAAAAAAAAAGGGGGTGAAGATAAATATTGGAGAAAAAAAAATACCCGGAGTCTTGCATTTGCTCTGCGACGGAGAACACCCTCTCTTTCTCAGTGAGACGCCGAGAAACCTGTCCCCAGTGCGACGCCGAGGAATTTCCCAATCCTCTGGTGCAAGGCCGAGGATCCCCACTACTGCTGGTGTGACGCCAGTAGCCCCTCCCATTTCCCCCCCTCTTTCCCTTGTCCCCCATCAATTTAACATACAGAAGGAATTTGGTGTTCCCCAGAATTGGTAAGATCACTGCTGGCCTCCACATCCTAACTTACCATAGTTTGCTGAAATCGTCTACCATGTTTTTGTCACATGCTTATTATGGTACTTATCCAAATATTCTTATTGCCGTTGATCTGTGCTAATTTTCCTCTAAATAAGTATATTACGCTACTTAAGGAGTTAAAAACAGACTTATTTGACCATATCGAAAATTGATAGAACCAAATTTTCAATTTTAACTGGCTCCAACCTGAAACTGGCTGAGCCAATCAGTTAATATACTATCTAGAGGAAAACCCCTGTTGAGGGCAAAATGTTGTCCCCAATTTAAGGACAGGTCTCGCCAACTTGAAACGAAAAACCAACTTTTCGTGTTTCTGCGGGAAAACTAATCAATAATTTGGCAGGACTTTGTGAAGATCTGAGTGTTAAAAAATTGCCAACTTGGTGTCTATATAAAGATGATTGAATCAAGAAGTGGGTATTTCAAGCTTGATCGGAGCTCAAGCCAAGAAGCTACACATCAAAATTTGACAAAAAAGATTGCAGTCATATATGTGTGACTGAAACCTGGACCTGGATAGCGAGAGAATTATCAAGCAGTTCCTAAATGAAAAGTATATCAAATATGGGAAGCCATTGAGTCAAGATTCATATGCAAAAAGAATCAATTCAATTTGATTTTGGTACACCAAGTTATGAGCCGATCTTCAAGAAGTAGCCGCTGCAAAAACTGCATGGCCTGAAAGATAAATATAGCTTTGGATCGTTCTCAAACAAGATCTTACTGTTGGATTATGGATATAAAGACACCACTAGAAAGCTTATGAAGTCAAGAAAACACAGGATTACACAGATTGAAAATCCGATCTCAGATGAATGAGATATCAAGGTATTAAGGTCTAAAGGTTAGAAAACCTTGGTCCAGAACTATAAGGGGTGCTGCCCCTTCCATAACAAAGAAGGGGGCACTGCTCCCTCCCAGTCTGGTCGGGGGGAGGGGGGTGCTCCTTCACCCCACCAAGAGGGGTGCTTCCCCTCCTCTTCAAGGGGGCGTGCCCTGAATGGACCAATCGCACCTATGGCTTAAGTCGATAAATTAGATCACACCACGTGAGTGATTGGCAAGGCTAAATGTGCCACTTGGCACACAATAGTTGGCTGGGGCTCCCTGAGCTACTCCTATAAATTGAGCCATAAGGCTCCACACAAGAGACAACAAAACCAAACAACTGAAGCCTCTTGGCAAAAATCCCAAGTAAGGAACTCCTCCTAAGGCCTTACCCCTGCTGCCCCTTAAGGGGCACCCGCAGTACCCCTAAGAGCTGCAGCACCCTTTGGAACCGCAGTGCCCCTTGGCACCACAGTGCCCTCTTAGGGCTGCAACACTTCCAAGGACCCAACACTCCATTGTGCCCACGGCGTGGCTGTCTCTTGGCACCCACAACATCCCTATGATTGTAGCACTTCTTTGGGACCCAGTAGTGGCCCCTTGGCATGGTGCATCCCGGCACCCGCAACACCCTTATGGGCTGCAACACCTCTTGAGACCCTGCTATGCCCCTTTAAACTCGCAGCATCCTTAGGACCTAGTTGCCCGTTAGTCCCATGGCGCGGTGCCTCTTTATACCTGTGGTGCCCCTTTGCACTTGTAGTGGCACTTGGCACCTGCAGTGGCCCATTGCGCCCATGGTATTGCACCAATTGGCACCTGAGGTGTCATACACGGCATGTCAGATTTTTGGACTTTTGAAGATTTGTCGACACATGTATCATCATGGCAGTCCATCCATCCTTCAGCATGCCCCAAGAAGGGATTCATTCCTCGGGTCCATGAACGGTCACAAGCATGACATCCTAAGTACAATGAAATCATTTGTGGAGTAAATTGAGAGGGAAAACCAATGAACACCAACTTACGAAGCCGCTTTCAAGTGCCTTGAAGTCAAGATCTTCATCTAAATCAATGTGTTCTTTCTCCAAAAATTGCAGTCAAAGAGTAGAATTATGATGAAGACCATGACATGATTCCTGGTTCTAAAATTTCCTTAAATGGAAGATAAGAGCAAGTGCTTTTGCCATATAATATCGTTATTACTCTGCAGTGTACCAGGATTCAAACTTGGAAATCCTAGTATCTAGTTTATATCTCCAAACGGAAGCACTTCTTAGCAACTCCTTGGGTGTCAGACTTGGTAAGATCACTGTTGGCTTCCACATCCTAACTTACCATAGTCTGCTGAAATCGGCTACCATGTTTTTGTCACATGCTTATTATGGTACCTATCCAAATATTCTTACTGTCGTTGATCTGTGCTAATTTTCCTTTAAATAAGTATATTATGCTACTTGAGGAGTTAAAAACATACTTATTTGACCAGATCAAAAATTTATAGAACCAAATTTTCAATTTTAACTGGTTTCAACTTGAAATTGGCTGAGCCAATTAGTTAATATACTATCTAGAGGAAAACCCCTGTTGAGGGCAAGCCAAACCAAGAAGCTACGCATCAAAATTTGACAAAAAAGATTGCAGCCAGATCTGTGTGACTGAAACCTGGACCTGGATTGCGAGAGAATATCAAGCAGTTCATAAATGAAAAGTATATCAAATATGGGAAGCCTTTGAGTCAAGATTCATATGCAAAAAGATTCAATTCAATTTGGTTTTGGTACACCACATGTTATGAGCCGATCTTCACGAAGTAGCCACTATATAAACTGCATGGCCTGAAAGATACATATAGCTTTGGATCGTTCTCAAACAAGATCTAACTGTTGGATTATGGATATAAAGACACCACTAGAAAGCTTATCAAGTCAAGAAAACACAGGATTACACAGATTGAAAATCCGATCTCAGATGAATGAGATATCAAGGTATTAAGGTCTAAAGGTTAGAAAACCTCGGTCTAGAACTATAAGGGGTGCTACCCCTTCCATAACAAAGAAGGGGGCACTGCTCCCTCCCAGTCTGGTCGGGGGGAGGGGGGTGCTCCTTCACCCCACTAAGAGGGGTGCTTCCCCTCCTCTTAAAGGAGGCACTACACCTTCTGTTAGTCTTAGGTGGCCTACAAGCCAATATGATACTATATAATCTTGTTCATTTATTAAAAAGATGGCATTATTTCATTATGTGTAATTCATTTTGTTATCGTCTCATAATGAAGTCCGTGAATATGTGCGATAGTGATTAGAATAGGATGAGATCATACTAATGAGACTGATCACTTATACACACATATTCTTAATTGTTCCTAGTCAGAGGATATCTGAGAAGGACATCAAATATTCGGTTAGACTAGTACATATTACTCCTGCTCATATGATGAGAGTGACTGATCTCATAGTCACTTGTGTGGAGACACTAAGGCGAATCTATAGGTGCTCATTAGATAATGAGTTCACTGAACTGATCTGACTGACTCGCTGGATGGTAATGAACCTAACTGTCAATCAGCTTGATTATATTGTCGTAGTTGTATGGATGGTCCTCGGACTTGAGACACTAAAGACATCTTGTCGGTGGACTTATGTACTTTGATTTTGGTTTACGGATCTTTATTCACGGGATTCTAAACAACTAAGGATCGGGTACAGCGGAATACCGTCGAAGGAAATTGACTGTTCAATAAGGAATCATTCGCTCTTGGTACTAAGAGAGAGAACGCTTTAGGTAGGATGTGTAGGAGTCCCTGGTCAGGGCGGACAATAATATCGGGAAAGGAGTTTTTCGATATTATACAGCAACATCTGATCTAAGTGAGTCGACCGATTAAGGTTTGACGGTTTACCATACCCTAAGTTAACTCGGGAACATTGTGCGAATGAAATATTATTCCACGTGGTAACTGTCGGTGGAAAGGTTCCAAAAGTGGGTTGCTTAACCTCAAATTCTTTCCGGGTTCATGCGGTGTTACTTGGCACCTAACGTAATCGGAGGCCCGACTGGATTTAATATGCGACATTAATTCGGTTGATTAATTTATTAATGTAAGGACTAAGGTTTAGGATCCAATTATCGGGTCGGTTTCGGTGTCAGACCCTTTGGTTTAGGCAAGCTCGATGTGATTTTGAGCAGCGTCGGCCCAATGGGATGCCATTTAGGAGCTTTACAGGGGTGCCGCATGGGCGGGCGTAGGGGTATGTGTGTATGGCCCCGGTCGTGTCGTCTGAATGGCGTCTTGCCTGGACGACAATATTCAGACATCTGCTAGGGTACGACCCATGTCCTGTCGTCTGAATGACGTCTTCCTATAATGACACGATTTAGGCTTATTCAGTTTGACGCCCAAACCTTCCCTCCTTTCTCTTATTCTCTCTCTCTCTCCGCACCCTTCGACGCCCCCTTCCCCTTCTCCTTCTCTTCTTCTCCCCATTCCTCCTCCTCCACTCCACCAACCTCCTAACCCTTACCACTATCACCACCATCTCCTTCGCGGTGTGAGTGCTCAAATTGAGTGTGTGATTATCATGAAAAATTATGTTGATTATGTGACAAATGAACCTATTAAAAAGAAACTAAGTGAATGTGATTGCCAGAAACTTTTAACTAAAAAGTTACAAAAGAAAGAGTTTGATCGCCTACCTATTTTGGATGTGGGAGATGTTCGAGTCCTTGATTCCCCTCCTTCAGCTGGCTGAAGAAAGAGAGCCCTTTCTATCTTTGTTCTTGCTTTGAATGCTTATCGGGCTTTGAGGATCATCCAGCTTTCTCTTCCTTGTTGTTCGTTGTTGACTCCCTCTTTTTGTTCTCCTTTTGTACCTTGCAAGAAAGTGAAAAGAAAGAAAGAGGAAACAATGAGAACTCAAATAGATGTAGTATCTATTCTAGTAGAAATTCTGAGCATGCAACTAGACAAATGAACTCACTTGTTTGATGGTCTTTTAAACCCCTTAAAACAAATATGTTTGAAATTATGCTAGTGATTGTGTTGCATGGAGTGATGTGATGAATGAGGTTTTGAACTAATATGATGATGAAATCGAAGAGATTAATGAAAAGAGGGGAACTAAATTGAATGGCCCCTAGAAAGCCTTGGTCTTGGGTGGATCTTGAAAGGACGAAGAATGGATGAAGAACTCCTAGAAGTAGCAGCAGCAGCACCTCGATCCTTCAGCGTCTGGACGTCGTCTTCTTCTTAGATCACTCAAAATTATCACTAACCTCTCAAGAATTATCACTTTAATCACTTATCATCACTAATAATCACTATCACTCACTTTTCAATGACCAAGGGGTTGTGTATTTATAGGCTTTACATCCGCGGTTATTAATGGATTAATATGAAGAATTTTGAAGTTTATCCAGCTAACAAACAGATTAACACAGATTAATTTATCTTTATCTGTAATTATCTAAAACGCGTCGCCCACGAAAGACGTCTTTTAGACTAATTATGATAAGGATAAACATCCGAAAAAAGAGATAGAAACAGCTTAGGAAACCTAAATGGCGTCGTGCCTGGCAGACGTCTTTTAGCTAATTAATCAATTAATTAAAATTCAAATTTAAATATCAAAATATGAATAAACTCTAAATGGCGTCTGCACATGTCGACATCTTTTAGACTTTTTTATATTTTAATCAAAATTTAAGTTAAAATCAATTTAATTAATTAACTTAAATCATGTCTGTCTCACCCGATACCATTTAGATAATTAACCCAAAAAAGATCAATAAAAATCAGCCAATGATTAAATATCCGACCATTCTGAGGCATTATTATATGATATGAAATTTACTCAAAATGATGTCAAAATTAGCGTGTCTACACGCGGCACATTGCTCTCTGGACGACGGCCGATGTCCCGGTGGAGTGACGGCGTCCACGGCGGTACTGGCCGCAGCTCGTGGCGTGGCGGTTCGGCGGCTAGGAGCAAGGAGGAGTTCAAGTAACCGGTAGGGTGACGATCTTCGTTGTATTTGTTTAAAATCATGTTTTTCCCCGTTTTAAAGTATGTATTGTGTATAGAGGTTTTTGGGTAGAAAAGTATGTTTTAAGGGTTTTTTGATGAAAATAGACATTTTTAAGTTTTTGGGAAGTAAATTAGATTGTTGGGCCTCTCTCCCCTTATCTTCCTTGTGTTTTTTTGAGTGTTTGGGGGGAGAAGAGGGACCCTCGGTTTGACTTGGTTGAACGTAGTTTCGAGCGTTAAATGACGTCGGGACTAGGTGACGCTATTTAGAATGACGTCAAGACTAGGTGATGCGATTTAATGGCCAAATTCTTCGGTTCTTGAGGCCAGCGTTTGTGAGAAACTGAACCAGTTTAGGGGTCTTGAACGACGTCGGCCACGGACGACGCGATTCAAGACAAAACTCCATTGATTCATGCAATTAACATGTGTTTACGTTATTAGTTAATTCAGTTAAATGCATGTTCGATATTTTACTTCGAAGATGAGGGTTTGCACGTGACCGAATCGCACTGTATTGTGTTTTGTGCGATCTTGGACTTAGAGTGATAGTTGTTAGTGCTTAAGCACCTTGTGTTGGTGTGGGAGTGACACAGCGCCGGTGTGGGAGTGATGGGGTGATGCCTAAAGAGAGGTTCACCTGGTGTACTCCGAGGTATAGCTAGTACCGATGTGGGAGTAGTACATTCGGAGTGTCACTCGTGGCTAAGAGGAGTAGAACCACCTAGAGCTAGACAGGTCGGAGTAGCTAGTACGCTATTCGAGGGGTTGCTCTTCCGTCTTAGCGGGTCGGTGTTTTCCGCGTTCGACTGCGTGGTTTGTGTGTTTAGCCGAGACGCTGGGTGTGGACTCCGTGGTGGAGTGGTTTCAGAGTTGTACATGTTGTATTTATAAATGCATGTGTTTTATATCAGAATTTAGAATCTTTAGGAGTTGTGTTTACTGCTTTACTTATTTAATTACCTATATTTGTGTTGTTGCACTTGTGGGTGCGTGAGTGAGTGGTGGGGATCAAAAGATCCCTACTGAGTCCATTTCGATAAGACTCATCCCTGCGGTTTTCAGGTGAGGGTTTCAGCCAGGCATAGCGTGGAGTGTTTTGTCTTGGGTTGCATGCCAACACCCACTATTTCGAGATATACCCTGATGTAGTTGTTATTTTCTTTTTCAGGCCTGTACGTTTAATTATTTCTTTTCAGTTGGATTATGTAATTATCTGTTGAGTCGAGTCAAATTGTAATAATTTTTAATTCCTGCACTTCCTTTACCATTCGATGCGATGTGGAATGTTTAGCTTAGTTTATCATTTATTTCCTAAACTTATCGAGATCCTAGCTTGGCTCCAGTTTTTAATGATTCGGTATCCATTTAGTAATCGGATATCCGATTATAGGGTAGCGGGTCGTTACAATTAATATTAGTTATTAATTGATTAATTAAGTCAGTGATGAGTCACTGGGCTTATTGGGCTATTAACCGAACTAGTAATTAGGCTTAGAGGGTTACATGCAAATGATTCTCAAGGCGATAGATTAAAAGTGGTTTCTATATAATTCCGGAATTTTTATGAAAAATCGCACGGTTAATATAAAATGTAGTGAGTGGGCTAAGCAGGCCAAGCTGCTGCTCAGCCCTGGCCGCCCCCTCCTCTATCCCTCTCTCTCTTTGGCGCTCCTGGTCGTCTCCCTCTCTGGAGACTACATCGTCGTCTTCTCCGACTCCCATCCGACGGGAATCCGACTGCATGTTGTGGGGGTCGTTGCGGCAAACAAGGAATCATTCGTGGGCAGCGAAGAACGAGGAACGAGAAAAAATCTGTCGTGAGGAAGATCGCGTGAATTTCGCTAGAGGCCAGGCATCTGTGCGACTGGCGGTGTCACACCGACGGAACCGTTCGGATGCGGATTCGATTCCGCGCGAGGTGATAATCGATCACTGTCTTCTTTGGTTTTGTTTTTCGAAACCGAAAGGGATTGCAGATTTTCATTTTATTTAATTCTACTGTATTTGCGATCCCAAGAAACCCGAGAATCTTACACCTTCTATATACCAAGGGCATTGCCCCTTTTGAGATTTTTAGGACTGCTTCCCCCTTCATCACCAAGAGGAGCAAAAAGGAAGGGCTGCTGCGCTCTTCTCCTCCCAAGGAAGAAGAAAAGGTGAGGAAGAGGAGGGAGTCCACGTGGGCCTTACTGTGCCGATGTGGCCCATTCAGGGCACGCTGCATCAACGACCTCACAGGTGACACATGGACCAATCACCTATGGCTCGAGTCGATAAACGAGATCACACCACGTGAGTGATTGGCAAGGCTAAGTGTGTCACATGGCACACCGTAGTTGGCTGGGGTTCCCCGAGCTCCCCCTATAAATTGGAGCCATAAGGCTCCACACAAGAGACAACAAAACCAAACAACTGAAGCCTCTTGGAAAAAATCCCAAGTAAGGAACTCCTCCTAAGGCCTTACCCCTGCTGCCCCTTAAGGGGCACCCGCAGTACCCCTAAGGGCTGCAGCACCCTTTGGGACGTTGTGGTGCCCCTTGGCACTCGTAGTGCCCCTAGGGGCTGTAGCACCCTTTGGCACCATAGTGCCCCTTGGCACCACAATGCCCTCTTAGGGCTGCAACACTTCCAAAGACCCAACACTCCATTGTGCCCACGGCGTGGGTGTCTTTTGGCACCCACAACACCCCTATGATTGTAGCACTTCTTGGGACCTAGTAGTGGCCCCTTGGCATGGTGCATCCCAGCACCCGCAATGTTTTTAGTTATCTGTTTTTTCAGTTAAATATTAAAAAAAGTGAAATAGTAAGGAATAACGAGTCTTTCTTCATTATGGCTATTCACAAGCCATGCTGCACATGTACACGGGAGTTACAATGGGTTCGTGAATGACTCGAGAGTGGTCTACACTACGGTGAGGAAATCGAAGGTTGTCCTTCTTTGTTAGGGCGTAACTGACATCAGTTTGTGAGCTTGCAGGGAGGGTTCAAATTCAAAATTAAAAGTAATCAATGCCTTTTTGAAATTGGGTTAAATGAAGTAGCGTTTTCTCAAAGAAGTGGGAAAAAATTTAAGCTAGTCCATGCACTACAATGAAATAAAAAATAAAAAATCTTAGGAGCCAAAACCCAAAAGTCGAATGTCCGAAATCCGACCTCAACAAGACCCCTCATATATATGATGCTGTATTTTAAAATTTGACTTAAAGGCTGGAGTGTTTAGATATTTTTGTTAAAAGGACATATTTGTAGATAGAAAACCTAGCGGCAAGCTTGTCTTTGGAGGTAGAGACAATAAAGCCACACCTTACAATTTGTTCCTTGAAGATTTTCTGTCTCCTTCTGAACGATGTTATAAATGTCATAGACACTAAAAACTTGTGCCCATTTACACAAACACTGCCAAGTTGCCCAATCTGGCAGTGGTGTAAGAGTCAAAATGGCACACCATTTCTTCAGGAAAACGAAATAACACAATATTACTCTTGCATATTAATAATAATGTAGCTTCCCTAAAGCAATCTCAACTCTTGCCGCTTTGTCTAAGGGAAGTTTTTGGACTGCTCATTAGAAACATGAGCTTCGATCTGCACAATCAATACAATGGCATTCTTTAGAGTTCAGCCAACTGACTAAAACAGGGCAGTCCAGTGTCATGGGCTCCTGCCCTTGTGGGGCTTTGGGAGGGTCAACTGATTCATCTCATGGAAATATAATAGGGACATCTAATGAAAGTCACTTTTCTAGGAACATAGCATCACTCTGGTGTTTGACATTAGACATGGCAGTCAGGGAACTTTTACAACTGCTTGAACGTTTCACTGCACATAGTAATCCCCCATCTGACAGGATGAAGGTTTTGGCCAATAATTGATGAACTTAATGTGTTACATTCTGCAAATCTCTATTATGCCTGTCAGATTTTATTGGGACGTACTGAGAATTCATATCCAGAGTCAGGTTTTGTTAGATCCACAATCTTCATTTGGATAAGGATATTCATCATCATCATCATAACCTTATCCCATTATTTGAGGTCGGCCATATGAATACCATCCCGCCATTTTAATCTATCAAATGCCATATTTGTAATATCAGATAAGAATATTATCCGATCATAATTCACAGTGGACATAAATAATGATGTATCCTCTCTGAACTCTATCTATCCAAACTGCATGTATAATCTTGGATCATATGAATGATGGAGTTAGTGTAGGACAAAAACAGATACAATAACTGTCCATTCATAAATGGATATTTCATATGCAGACAATAGATAATGATAGTCATAAATTCCCTTTACACCCTTGATGGGCCCAGGTCCTGCGTCATAAAGTTGGCAAAAAATTGAGGATTGAGGATATCAGCAAATGTACACAGTAAAAAATAGGCAAGAATGGTAACAAACAGTAGTTTGCCTCTATGGTATATACTGATAAAGTGTTAAATTGATCATTTAAGGGCAATCATATGCATCATACTCATGTTTTTATCTGAAAAATAGCATGAAATGATAGATAATTGTGTAACAAGTTCAACGGTACCAATTTCGTCAAATTCTGACTTAAAAACATCGTCATTTCATGTGATCAAAGGAGTATAGCGCATTTGCGATTTTTCGACAAAACCGAGACGAAATAAATAAATATGATAATATTTTTATGATAATGTGCTAAATTATATTTATTTGATGTGAACAGGACATGCCGATGATGCAGTGCAGCTGGTGGAGTTTCCGGAAATTTAGGGGAGGTCCAGTGTGCGGATTTCAACTAAAACATGGGTAAAAATACAATTTGATTCCTTCCTCCGCTGAAGTTTCCTAAAACCCACTATTTCCCTCCGTCTCTCCGATTTCCTAAACACATCCCTTCTTTTATTTTAAAAATCCTCTCTCTCTTTCTCGTTTTAGAAAGTCGAATCCTATTTCTTTTCCAATTTCCTCTTCCTCTCCAGATCCAAATCCTGTCCCTTCTCCAAGTCTCCCACATATCCTCCTCCTTTTCCAACTCAAACCCGGCGGCCTCTCCTCCTTCTCCTCTCTATAAATCTCTCCTCTCCTCTTTCTCTTCCTCCTCCGTCCCGGTTCTCTCGCCGTTTTTATTTTTTTCCAGCTTCCTCCCCGCAGCCCTCCTCATCTCTTCCCAGCTCTTCTATTCTCTCTTCTATTCCTCCTCTACGCAGCTCTCCTTCTCTCTTCTCGGTTATTTTCCTCCCTCTCTACGAGCTCCTCTCTCTCGTTTAATCTCCCGCAGACCTCTCTACTTCTCCTCCGTCTCTGCTTTCTCTCGGTTGCTCTCTCTTTCCCTCTGTTATCTCTCCCACATAGTTCTCTCTTTCTTTCCCTCCGGTTATCCTTCTCTCGGTTTCTCTCTTTCTCTCCCTCTGTTAACCTTCTCACCAGCGCAGCCATCCACGCACATCAACCAGCAGCTGCACCTTCGGGCACGCGCTGCCCATGCACGTGGCCAGCAGTTGTTCCAGCAGCATCCCACGCGCCGGCCAGCACCTCCCATGCACGTCCTCTGCGTCGCATGCAGCTGCCGGCAAGCCACCGCAGCTCTTCCCGCATGCTCGCACCAGCAACAGCTCCCAAGCCAGCACCCCTTCCAGCAGCTCCTCCACGCTGCATGCATGCTCCAACGCCTCTGTGCCTCCTCCAAGTTCCTCCACGTGCAGCAGCCTCCTCCAAGCGTCAACCTGCAAGCATCCAGCCGCAGCTTCATCAAGCTAACAGGGAATTGTTGTTAGAATTTATTTATTTCAATCATGTTGTTGTTGTTTCTTACATTTGATCTAATGATTAGTTAATTAAGTACTAATAGTTCAAGTATTTTTATTTCTTATCATTAAATATTTGCATATTAGCGTTAATTTGATTGTTTAGATAGTTGCATGAACAGTAACGTCACTATTCACCTCTAACTTCCAGAATTTTATTCTTCCAATGAAAAATCTTTTTATTCAAATCAATCGATATCTAGTATTTGTTTTGATTTAAATTTTATTTAAAAAATGTTAAAAAAATAAAATAAAATGAAAAAAATCTTTTGATGAATAGTAACAAGGGGGTATGTGGCTAAGTTTGATTGGGCTCCATCACTATGCATACGTATGCAGGGGCTTTGATTGAGTGTTCTTTTCATCATTTGTATTAATACCTTTATTTAATTAGTTAAAGTTAATTGATTCCACTATTTTTTTTACATTGTTTTTTTTTTTATAAAAAAAGAAAAGATATCTAAATTTCCAAAATCCAAAGTTTTCAAAGTTAAAAATTTAACTCCCTGTGGTTCGACTCGGACTCACCGCTATTAAATTTCCAAATTTTGATTTGAGTGAGCCGGATAAATTTAAATTGAACGTTTTCATGTGTTTAACGACGCACAATTCGAAACAATCAATTTTTGGCGCCGTTGCCGGGGAGTTAGATTTTTAATTTTGATTACCTTGGATTTAGTGTAATTATTCTTTAGCTAACCTTCTTTTTCTTATTTTTGCAGATAAATTGAAAAAAAAAAAAAAAAGGAAAGCGAAATCATGGTAAGTGTGTTCCAACTTTCTATGTTTCAATTTCCTGACTTTAGTTAGTTTCTATTTTTGTAGTTTCTAATTTAGATAAGTTTCCATTAACTAAAAAAAAGGAACAAAAAGAAAAACATCCAAATTTAAAAATCTCCATTTCCAAGATTAGAAACCTTCCATGTTAGGTCATGCATCATGTAGGACTGCATTTTTAGACTGTTTCATTTCTTGTAAATTTCCATTTTGTTGAAGATTGCGGGGGACAAGGTGAGATCTCTACCTTCCTTAAATACCATGTTCATGCATTTCCATGATTGCATAGAACCCTTGTTTGATTTGGTTGTGCACTTCATATAAAAATATCTTAAGGGCAAGTGCATTAACAAAATAAGGTGGGGATTTGACTACCCTTCCTTGGCCCAAAAACAACCATCCCTTGCACTCTTTCACTAACCCAAGCCCATTAAAAGTGAGTAGGAATTCAATTTAGGGTTCACAATGAGATTTGGGTCTAGCTTGAGCCCACTATCACTTTTGGAAATCGGTGTCTAAGGCTAGAGGTCAATGACAAACGCTTAAGTGGGTCGGTGGTTTTTTAATTAGGTCCCTACGAAAGTAGGGGGAGCCTCCCACCACCCCACCTCTTACCTGGCCGATTGATAATTGTGAGGGTGGACTTGAATTAAACCTAGATTAATTTGTGAGAAACACATCATGTAGGCTAGTTTAACCATAGTTGTCTTAGGAATAATTGTGTGATAACTCGTTTGAATCATTAATAAATAAAAAAAAATAAAAAGATTTTCAGCATGGAGTGGACTCAAATGAACCAATTTCTTGGCCCATGTCTTAATACCATCACACCTTTCCCTCCACCACCTAATATGGATTTGGCTCACAGATTAGCTAAGCTAGACAAGTTGGCCCACACAATTGATCAATTTCTAGCTTTGGGCCCAGAACCGTCCTCCTATCCCATACAATCATATACCTATCAAGAAAGATGTCCCGTTTGGGCCAATCAGGACCATTATGATACCCCACCTGCTCTTCAATTTCCACCTCACCAGGCCCAAGCTCCAAGTCTAGCTATCCAAGACTTCTCGGATTGGCCCCAATTCCAAGTCTACTCTAGTGGTTTGGCCCACAATCATGGACACTCCGATTATCCATTGTCCACAAGCTCTTGTCCACCTTGCTTCCAATCAAATTATTCGACATATTCTTCGCAGTCTGATTATCAGCCCAGTTATCCGCATTCTCAAGATGATCAATTCATGCAACTTGAACAAATAGTCTTGGCCCAACAAGATACCATTGGTAGAATGCAGGCCTTAGTTGACTGTTTGACTGAAACTAATCTAAGGATGGATTTAGAAGAAGTGCTTAGCAAGTCCATTGAAAATCTGCAATCTTTTTCACCTGATTTTGATCAACAAATCAACTCCCAAATTCAACTTGACATCGTTCAATCCGGCAATGATCACATCATGCATGATCTCGAAAACGGAGAGAATCTTACGGAGTCGCATCAGGTGAGAATAGGGAATGCTAGCATGAATCAATCTATGAAAAATCCTGAGACTGGTCAACAAGATGCCTCCATGATCATACCTGTCTGTCCTGAGGAAAGCTTAAGTGATAGAAAAGGAGAAGGGGAAGTGAGTGATCTTTTAGAGGTTAATCCGGATTTTGAACACTTCATATTCCCCACAGTGGAAGTCGATATGCATGCTAGTCCGAACCTCGAATATTTTTTCTTCCCAATAGAGAAAGTGGATATTCTAGAAGATATATACCCGGTGGATAGAGAGAAGATGGAAAACCCTCAGACTAACCAGCAAAGTGAAGTCACGATCACACCTATCTCTCTTGAGGTGAGCTTGAAGGAAAAAGGAGAAGGAGAAATGAGTGATTTGCTGGATATTGAGCTGGACTTTGAACACTTTCTATTTCCCACAGAGGAATTAAATACACATGATGGTCCGGATCTTGAATATTTCTTCTTCCCAATGGATCAGAAAGTGGATAATCTTGAGGAATTACATCAAGAGAAAACTGAAGCCATAGACTTAGCTAATCATCAAGAAGAGCCTATTGAGGGTAAGTTGGGGGGAGATGAAGGAGACGAGAAGGATTCTAGTGAGAGCCCATATATTCACCTACCTATGATATGTTTCCCGAGTGTTAGAGAATCTCAGCCCAATAGCCTCCAAAAGCTGGCCCGACTCAAGGAGGTGATGGAATTACTAGGCCAAGTCCACATCAACAACCATTTTTTCAAAGAAACTCACTGTATTGCCCAACTCAATTCTTACAATATCGATAACATCAATCTTTACTGGATTTTATTGAAAGTTGAGGCCAAACTGAACATGTTCTCAGTCTCTTTCTTTGAGAAATTTGAAATCCACAAGTTCACGCGCACGTCGGTTGCTTTGCAGTCAATTGATCATTTCATTAAGCAGTCGCATGACATGATCCAAGATACTCTTATTCAGGTGGATAGGAGCCACATATTTGTTGATTTCCTCATCTTCGACATTAGATCATCCCCTACATTGAATCAATGTCCCATCAATTTGAGAATTTCTGATATTTTTCTAGGGGATCAAAGGCTTCAGTTCAGTCAAGGAAACGAAGTGGGGTACGTGGTTGACATGGCCTATGAATCAAGTAGAACCAATATCCTATTGACCATGTTGAAAAATTCTTTTCTTTGGAATCTCAATGATAACATTTTGACTCATCAGCTACATGCAATGCTAAGTGCACTCCAACCAACAAATTTCAAAATGCATGCACTGAAATTTGTGCTAGTAGGCATTGGATAGTGTGCACATTCCGTCTGGCTGAAGACGATAAACTTAGCGCTTGGTGGGAGGCAACCCACTATTTTATTTCAGCTTTTGTATTTCTTTCCTTTTAGGTCCTTAAGCAGCAATCGCCGTGGGTATGTCGCCGCCTCGTCATTACAGGTTGTTTCGCTCCTTCACAAATTCTCTTCTGGCTGCATGTTTTTCATATCTTTTATGCCATTGAGGACAATGTCAATCAAGTTGGGGGGTGGGACAATCATATGCATTTATTGAAAATCTTTTGAAGAAAACTGATATCTTTCACTGAAAAATGGTAAAAATTTTTCAAAAACTTCTTTTCACATCCTAGGAAAATTGCATGAAAATCATGTTTCATTAAGTAAATCTTAAACAAATCAGTTTTCTGTTAGTCACATCAGTTAAAGAGCCTTTAAAGTTCAAATATTCCACTTTACAAAAATCCACGGCGGGATGATTTTCACACACACACGGCAACTTAGAATAAATGGAAGATCTTAAAAGTATAGAATTGCTGGAATTAACCTCAAGGATAAGACTACTTATTCTAATTTGTCTTTTGGGTTGAACGAAAGGAATGTGTAGAATCCGTAATAGGGGACTGTCCCACTCAGCACTCTAAAAGAGGCGGTCATTTCAAATGGACAGTTGTAAACATTAAAGGCAAAAGAAGGCGATAAAAGAGCTAAAGGAAGGAAGGTGGTAAAAAGTACGCACCTCCCCTCAAGCAATTCAAAGAGAGTGGCAAAAAGTACGCACTCTCAAAAGCAAAAGTACAATAAAATGAAGAAACGCCATGCAAAAAAAAGTCCATCGTACCAAAATATGACCAAGTCGTGAAAAGTGCTGAGTTGGGACGGGAACTGAAAAATGGTCCCCACTGACTGATCGGGAAATCTTTTATTCTCTTCCCCTCCCCAAGTAGTCTTATCTAAAGGGTAGTAAAGGCAAGAATATACCAGAAAGGTCGGAAACGAGTTCTAAGTGTGTCATATTTCATGCACAATCACCTGTCTGAATCAAAATATTGTGGGATATGAAAACTTTTTAGCTCAACCAAACGGCTACCACTTAAAGTGATTGTGAAAGATACTACAAATGAAGCATGATAATTCATTATTTGTCCTAACTTTTCCTTATTTGCATTGCTAAGGGACTAGCAATGAGTAAGTTGGGGGGTGTGATAAAGTGTTAAATTGATCATTTAAGGGCAATCATATGCATCATACTCATGTTTTTATCTGAAAAATAGCATGAAATGATAGATAATTGTGTAACAAGTTCAACGGTACCAATTTCGTCAAATTCTGACTTAAAAATATCGTCATTTCATGTGATCAAAGGAGTATAGCGCATTTGCGGTTTTTCGACAAAACCGAGACGAAATAAATAAATATGATGATATTTTTATGATAATGTGCTAAATTATATTTATTTGATGTGAACAGGACATGCCGAGGATGCAGTGCAGCTGGTGGAGTTTCCGGAAATTTAGGGGAGGTCCAGTGTGCGGATTTCAACTAAAACATGGGTAAAAATACAATTTGATTCCTTCCTCCGCTGAAGTTTCCTAAAACCCACTATTTCCCTCCGTCTCTCCGATTTCCTAAACACATCCCTTCTTTTATTTTAAAAATCCTCTCTCTCTTTCTCGTTTTAGAAAGTCGAATCCTATTTCTTTTCCAATTTCCTCTTCCTCTCCAGATCCAAATCCTGTCCCTTCTCCAAGTCTCCCACATATCCTCCTCCTTTTCCAACTCAAACCCGGCAGCCTCTCCTCCTTCTCCTCTCTATAAATCTCTCCTCTCCTCTTTCTCTTCCTCCTCCGTCCCGGTTCTCTCGCCGTTTTTATTTTTTTCCAGCTTCCTCCCCGCAGCCCTCCTCATCTCTTCCCAGCTCTTCTATTCTCTCTTCTATTCCTCCTCTACGCAGCTCTCCTTCTCTCTTCTCGGTTATTTTCCTCCCTCTCTACGAGCTCCTCTCTCTCGTTTAATCTCCCGCAGACCTCTCTACTTCTCCTCCGTCTCTGCTTTCTCTCGGTTGCTCTCTCTTTCCCTCTGTTATCTCTCCCACATAGTTCTCTCTTTCTTTCCCTCCGGTTATCCTTCTCTCGGTTTCTCTCTTTCTCTCCCTCTGTTAACCTTCTCACCAGCGCAGCCATCCACGCACATCAACCAGCAGCTGCACCTTCGGGCACGCGCTGCCCATGCACGTGGCCAGCAGTTGTTCCAGCAGCATCCCACGCGCCGGCCAGCACCTCCCATGCACGTCCTCTGCATCGCATGCAGCTGCCGGCAAGCCACCGCAGCTCTTCCCGCATGCTCGCACCAGCAACAGCTCCCAAGCCAGCACCCCTTCCAGCAGCTCCTCCACGCTGCATGCATGCTCCAACGCCTCTGTGCCTCCTCCAAGTTCCTCCACGTGCAGCAGCCTCCTCCAAGCGTCAACCTGCAAGCATCCAGCCGCAGCTTCATCAAGCTAACAGGGAATTGTTGTTAGAATTTATTTATTTCAATCATGTTGTTGTTGTTTCTTACATTTGATCTAATGATTAGTTAATTAAGTACTAATAGTTCAAGTATTTTTATTTCTTATCATTAAATATTTGCATATTAGCGTTAATTTGATTGTTTAGATAGTTGCATGAACAGTAACGTCACTATTCACCTCTAACTTCCAGAATTTTATTCTTCCAATGAAAAATCTTTTTATTCAAATCAATCGATATCTAGTATTTGTTTTGATTTAAATTTTATTTAAAAAATGTTAAAAAAATAAAATAAAATGAAAAAAATCTTTTGATGAATAGTAACAAGGGGGTATGTGGCTAAGTTTGATTGGGTTCCATCACTATGCATACGTATGCAGGGGCTTTGATTGAGTGTTCTTTTCATCATTTGTATTAATACCTTTATTTAATTAGTTAAAGTTAATTGATTCCACTATTTTTTTTACATTGTTTTTTTTTTTATAAAAAAAGAAAAGATATCTAAATTTCCAAAATCCAAAGTTTTCAAAGTTAAAAATTTAACTCCCTGTGGTTCGACTCGGACTCACCGCTATTAAATTTCCAAATTTTGATTTGAGTGAGCCGGATAAATTTAAATTGAACGTTTTCATGTGTTTAACGACGCACAATTCGAAACGATCATATACACAAACCAAATACTGATCTATCCAATATAGGAGATTCCTTTCATGATATCTTCCACCAGGAGATCCCATTCTCCAGGTCGCATAGCCGCTGTCAAACAACAGATTCTTCTCTTTCTCCCCACTCCTAAACTGCCCCAGAAGGAACAAACTCTATTATAAATACCCGCTCTTCCCTGCCCAGCTCTCCCCATCCTTTAGTTCCCTTCTCGTACGCACATACACAAGCTGCCCAAGCTTTTTCTCACGGGAAGGAGGAGAGGAAAGGGAAGAATAAGGCATGGCCAGCCAGAGGACGGTCGCAGTTATCTTGGTGGCTATAATGGTGTTGGTGGCCGCTGTGGAGAAGGGACCGGCCCAAGAGTACACATGCATGGATGCCTGCATGATCGAGTGCATGAAACTGCGGTATAGCTCCAAGCCTGACTGCGATCGCGCGTGTGAGGAGGCGTGCTATGGCCCCCCTATGCCCAAGGCTATGCCTGATCAGGTTGGGCCTCAAAATTAAGAACTACCCGGCGAGGGGGAGGAGAAGAGGATAGATATATACAAGGGAGAGAGTAGGAGGCTGGATGCTTACTGGAATTAACTGCTTCTTCCCTTCGTGTGAAACTTGGAGTCTTCCATCCATATCAGATTATTATGTTTTTTTGCCCTCTAACGTGTAAACTTGAGGCTTGGAGAGATGGCAGCGGCAGTTTGTGTCCTCAGTGCCTGGCTCCAAATAAAATCTTTATGTATTGGATGATGTTGTTAAAGAAAATAAAATGAAGTTTAGGTCGTGTTTGGTGCAACTTTTATTTGGAGGTACTATTGCACTTTTGCCTTATTTTTTATTTTAGTGAAAGCATTTGGATCTTGAAAGTTATATATGTAGTATTTTACTTATGCTTTACATTCCAACCAAAAATTACAAAGTAAAGCTTTTAAGATTAGAGAAAAAGTGAGATTGTTATAAAAGAATTGGCTTTATTAACAAATTAAAATTAATTATAATCTCTCTCCCTTAAGTCATTCTACGTGAGAAGTTTTTGACACAATCTGATCTGTGGGACCTTCTTCCGGTGTAGGCTTCTTAGTGCCACCTTTACTTTCCCCATTCCCCTTGCTCCTATGTTTTGTTACTGCTTTGTCTACAGATTTGCGATACCCCTTCTCCATTGTACAGTGAGAATATCTAGTTGTTCGCATTGTTATGGTGGTTGTTTCTACATTGATTCCATTTCGGGATCAAGAAGGTCTACAACGATGCTCGTGTCTTTAAGTTCATCCCATGCGTCCCTAGTTGCAACACATGTTTTCGAGCATTCTCATTTACAACTGCTCGTTGGTATTTGCAATCTTCTCTGGCAAGTCTTGTTGGTGCCTCCAAGGTAGAAGACTCTAACTTCTCTCATATAAGCTCTAGTTCCTCACTGAAGACCTCACTAGTTATCAATTAGTCCTCTCGTTGGAGGGCCTAGTCTCATGTGTGTTGTCCCCTAGATGTTGTATTTTTCACTCTTGCTTATTGCTGATGTTGACATCATGTTGACCTTATTTTGTTGGATGTACAATATTATGCTCTCCCTTCCCCTGTGGCGTGTGTTATGGTTCTCCTTCCCCTGTTGTGTGTTTAGCTTCATATGTACTCTTGTTTTATAGTTAACCATATGGTAGCTTTAATTGACCCCAAAAAAGACGGTCCTTACTCCTTACCAAAAGCTAGTTTTCTGGCTCTTAGAGATGCACTTCATCTGAAACTTCATATTGCGAAGCCTACCACTGTGTCCTTGTGCTCAAACAATTCAAAGTCGCAAGGGTTAAACTAGCTACGTATGCATTAAAAGAATTATGTCTGAACCTCTGGACAATGATACATGGAGTCAAAGCTACAGTCTGACAACCAAGCTCAGTCAAATAGATTACTCATCGCCAAATTTTACCACATTCGGTCAAACAATTTACTTAAAGTTGGACATGCTACGTACAATCTGGTCTGATCCAAGTGTCAGTTTACAGTCAAATGATGTCCTTAAAATAATTAATGATGTTTATTACCAAATCTAAGTCCCTCAGCCATGGTGCAGTGGAAGCTGGACAGACACCCCTGCTCCCATTTGGTAGCGGTCGCAGGTTCAATCCTCCCAGCATGTGGGATCACCGCAGAAACTTTATGCCTTCATACGGAAATCTGGTGTCCTCTAGCCTCAAGGGTGGAACTACCAGCCTTCTCCCTTTGAGGAGGAACTCTCGCATTCAGGCGGCCTCGTACCCTGATTTTTGGATAAGGAGCTCTTGTATCTCCCCACATGACCAAAAAAAATTATTAAATCCAAAGTAAAAAATTCAACTTATAGCCGTATAATTTGGTTTAAGTCAAGCATGTGAGTTGTGATCAATTATAAAGTCAAATAGTCAAAGTCAAACACATTGCTTATAGACTTACTGTCTAGCTTACTCAAATACATAACCAAAAAAGTTAAACAATATTGTGAAACTAGTGTAATTTTAATAATTCCTTTATTTGACTATTGAATAAGAGTAGGGCTGCAAATGGATCGAAGTGGATCGGGAAGTACCCTCATCAACATGCGACCTATTGGGGATGAGAGATGAATCCTTGATTCAAATCTTTTTGCAGATAAGATCAAATGGGATTATATATATATATATATATATTTTCATCTGTGGGTGATATAGATTAGATCGGGAGTCATCATGACCCACATGTGACCCATTTTGCCGCAGATCGGATCGGGTGCGGTTTAGGGTCGGTTCTACCTTTAGCCATTTGATATTAAAAAATAATACTTTGATGATTAAAATCTGTATGTAATAACATACATATACTGTATCTTACTTATTTGTTTTTTTAAACAAAAAACTTAATACATAAATCTTAGATCTTTAATTAGCACACGTTAAAATGACTTTTCATAGCAATAATGTAAAGTGATTAGAAATTACAACTAGCCTACATTCAGTCTAAAGTTCACATTAATCTCAAATAAACTATTTCGTATATCAACGGAACATAGATCAAGTGGCTCTCATGATATTGAATATAATGTTAAATAAGTTAAATCTAATTTATTTGTAACATGCTGATCATATCGGAACGGATTAACTTGAGCTGAACCGAACTGTAATATTTCTCGTTCATTTCCATGTATCAATTTGGTTCGGTTCAATGTGGAGATTTTTTTTTGAAATTGAATTGAACCGAACCATGTATATTTCAGCCTATGCGCGAATCCGACTTATGGACGGAAAGTTGTCCATTTTATTGGCAAGGTGTTTACTTCCATGTCAAACTAATCTTCTTCATCTTATGTTTCTTCTTATCTTTGGACTCGAGTCATATCTAGGGGTGTTTACAAGTTTGGTTTCGGAGAAATTTTAAGAATTCAAATCAAATTAAATAAACTCTTAACCCAAACCAAATGAAATGAAACACTTTTAAAATCAAATCAAACCAAATCAAAATAATTCAGTTTGATGCAGTTTAGCCATCATAATGGGACCTTATCTCCCAAATAAGTCTTCAATAATTTAATAGTTTTTATAATGAATAAATAATTCTATTAAACAAAGATTAGATATACTATTTAGTTACTCTAATTAACTTCTAATAGATAGTTTAAGCATATAATGATGGAAGAAATGAAATTATTTTAAAATAAGAAGTCGTTTTACCTTTTACACTTTAATTAAAACAAAGACTTATATTACCTTTTACATGAAGGGAGGGTGATGTTCTTAATTTTAATAGAAAAAATCATAATACTCCATTAATTTTCAATGATGTTAATTTAACATGTATAGTAACAACTAAATATTTATACTAAATTTATGTCTTTATAAGTAATTCAATTTGATTTGATTTATAAAAATTTGAAACCACGTCAAACTAATTTTTTTAGTTAAGTTTGATTTCAACTCAAATAAAAAATTTTAGACTCCAAATAAAAACAAATTAAATATTTTTTTTTTGATTTGAACTAAACACAGCCGTGTGAACGCCACCTGACTTGCTTTACGTTGCCTGGCCGAGTGGCTTCTATTTGCCAAACCACAATTAACCCCGCTGGCTGGCAATCGCATTGGCCATATATATATAGCTAGCTGCTGGGCCTAAAGCCGCTCTGCAAGCTCTCTTTAGCTGGTGTTCTCCAACAAACGTGTATTCCCCAAGAAGATTTCCGTTTGCCGAGTCGAACGTATCCCTGCTGTCAAACAACACAGCCTCCTCTCTTTTTCCCAACTCCTAAACTGCACCTTTAAACGAACAAGCTAGACCTGTTATAAACACCCGCCCGTCCCTGCGCAGCTCTTCCCATTCCAACCCCCTCTTTCATTCCCTTCACGTACGCATCACAAGCCCACCAAGGTTCTCACTAGGGGAGGAATCGAAGAAGGCATGGCTTGCCAGAGGACAGTCGCAGCAGCGATCGTGGTGGCCGTGCTGGTGTTGGTGGCCGCGGTGGAGAAGGGGCAGGCCCAAGAGTACACGTGCATGGATGCCTGCATGATCGAGTGCATGAAGCTGCGGTATAGCACCCAGGCCGAGTGCGATCGCGCGTGCGAGGAGGCGTGCTACGGCCCCCCTATGCCCAAGGCCACGCCTGATCAGGTTGGGCCTCAAAACTGACCAGAACTACTACCGGTCGAGGGGAAGGAGAAGAGAAGAGAGATAAGGGAGGGTGCCCACCACCATGACCTGCTTCTTCCTTTCCCGTGGAGCTAATATTTAAACTCTTGCATCCATTCGCATTTTTATGCTTTTTTCCCCCACATCATTATAAGCAATTTGTGGCTTGGAGATATGGCGGCGGCAGCTTGTGTCTTCGTGCCCTGGTCCTGAATAAAATCTTCATGTGTGTATTGCATGATGTTGTTAAAGAAAATGAAATGAAGCGTATGCCCAACGACTTCAATTAGCCTCATGATCTGAAGAGTTAACGAGCCACTGAATTAGACTTGCAGCACTATGTACATGTGGGCAGCCATGCACTCGTTTATGTCCCTTGTGATTGGGAATGTTAGATCGTGTGGGGAAGCTCTCTCTTTTTTTTTTATAATCGTCTGATCCATAAAGCCTTATCGCATGCATGGACGTTTGCTGGATAATATGAATCTTTTCCATATGCTTAGAATGGTTTTTTCTCCCTAATTATTACATCCATAAAATTGTAAAGGCCCCATAGGGATAAAGGTTATGGACATGTAAAAAAAGTTTTGTAAATCCATAAAATTGTAAATGCTATAGGCGGAAAAAAGGTTATTGACATGTAACGAAAGTTTTGTAAATGATACATAGGTAGTCTTTGGGGTCTGTTTCTGGAAACTCTTTCTCATTTAAAATGAAGAATGAACTCACTTAGATATCTTTGGTAACCCTTCTAGGAAAACTTTCCCATAAGGCCTTCCCTCAAAAAAGCATTGCTTTTTCAAGTCTCCGAAAAAAGGCATTCTTGCATAAGTTAAAAATACTAGCAAGTAATATTGTCATTTTTAGGAATAGGAAATAAAGAATGTCTTTTTATTTCCTACAACGAGGAATGAGAAAAAATTCTCAAAAATGGATGCTGATGTAGCCGAAGCTATCACGACCGGATTCCGAAGCTGAAATCCAAAGAAATGGATCCAGAGCTGGGTCGGATCGGTGTTTAGAGGCCCGACGGGGATCCGGAAGGCGAAGGAGGCAGAGGCGAAGCCGAAGGTCCGAGGCCGAGAGCCGCTCGGTCGGAGGCTGGCTTGTCTTGGGGATGTCAGGGCCGAAGCTCCTTCGGTAGACGAAGGGATGGCGTGAGACCGAGTGTCCTCCGGTCGCGGGGCAGCCGGCGCGCGGCGTCGAGACCAGAGAGAGGAGTCCGAGGTCGGCGGCCGAGACCGACTCGGGAAGGTCGGCGATGATTCGAACCGAGCTCCTGCGGGAGGAAAAGAAGAAGAAAATCGGTCAGCAGGAGTCCCGGGCTTCGGCCCTAAGGAACCCCCTCCGACGGTCAAGTTAGCTCCTGAAGATGATTCGATTCAGAAGGCAAAGAGTAGCTTTAATGCTATTTGGACTGTAGTCCTTAAGGGTCTCGGAGGCATAAGAGAGCATACCTTTGGCAATAAATAGCGGTGTATTTATAACAGAGGATAGAGGATGGTTAACGGTGGTAGCCGATATAGGACTATGTGCGGGCTTATTGGTAAACCGCCATATTGCCTAGTCCTCCACCGGAGTGGGCCGGACTCGGCTATCGGGCCGAAGGGGGTTGGGCCGCTGATGGGCCGAAGCCTGCTGGGCCTAGGGCTGCCGTGCTGCTCCCGGGCCGTAGACTGGTGGGCCGCTGACGGGCTGAAGCCTGTTGGGCCGGGAGCAACGGTGCCGCTTACGGGCCGTGGGCTATTGGGCCGCTGATGGGCCGAAGGCTCCCTGAGGGCCTTGTACTGCTGCTGCTGGGCTGAACGGGGTTTGGGCTTGTTGTAATGGGCCGAATCGGATTCTGCCTCATCACATAGCCCCCCACTCTTGTCTTCCTCAGTTCTGAGATGGCGAGAGTATAGCCCGAAGCCTGTAGGGGAATAACGTAACAGGTGTCTTACCCGAAGCTTTCCTGTTCTTTTTCTTTGAGAAGAGGGCGCCCTCGGTCGGCCGAAGGCTAAGTAGTTGCTTCGTCTTCATTCAGGGTGGCGACGAAGGCTTTTGCCTCTGAAGGCGAAGGGCCGAGCCCTCTGACTTGTGTCAGACTTCATTAAATGGACGGGACGGACGTTGCTTCGCGAAGAAGCACGGGACACGCGTCGCGCATCTGGCCGCTCCGTAAAAAGCACAAAAGGATCCTGACCGCTCGCGGGTTACCGATCGCCTCGGCTCTCTGCCCGAAGTTCTACTCGGATTGCCGCCGCTCCCTTCTCCGGCACGCGGATCGGGACACGTGGCGGGCATCTGAGTGGTCAGCCGAAGGGTCGGAGCGCTTTCGGCCGTTGATCGTTCTGCTTCAAGTCCCGGAGTCTGCCCGTCATCATTGCCGAAGGACGGTACACGTGGCGGGCATCCGAGAGGAGCGGTGAGACGACGGGGACGATCTCGGCCGTCGGCTTCGGCGGGAGGCGCTTCGGACAGAGCCTATAAATAGGAGCCCCTCGCAGAGCACTGTTCTTCTTCTTGCTTCCGCGCCTGCGTTGCTCTGCGATCACCCGAGCTCTCCCTCCTCTCCGGTGAAAGGCTAGCTCTCTGAAGGCGTCGTCCGAGCTTGCTGGCCATCGCGGGAAGATCTCCATCTCTCGGAGTGCTTTGCTGGTGGAGTTGGGGGGCTTGAGAGGCTGTGCTTGATCCAGGAGAGATCCTTTCCCTTTTGAGAGTAAGCCTCGATCTCCTTTCTCATCTCCGCGACCTTATGGTCCGCAGCTCTTCTTCGAGCGAGGTTACCCCTTCGGACGAGGAGTATACTCCGTCTCATTCCCCCAAGTCCTCTCTGTCATCTCCCCTTACTCTGGACTCCCTCGCCTCTGCGATGTTCGGAGAGCCCGAGGCCTCCGGGGCTGAGGCCTCCGAGGTCGAGGTGTCCGAGGAGGTTCAAACCCCGGGCCAGGCTTCCACCTCGGGACGTCGTCGTCCCGAGACTGCTTCGGAGGCAGCCTGCTCCCTTTCAGATGAAGCGGTTAGCTACATCGCTTCTTACTTCTAGCTTCCCTCGTGGATGACCCCTTATCGGCCTGGCCCCAACACCAGGGCCAATACTCCCCGCCCAGGTACCTTTTCTATATATGAAGAAAGCTTCCAGGCGGGCTTTCGTCTTCCTCTCCCCACCTTCGTCATTAACCTCCTTTGCTTCTACGGGCTGGCCCCGTCTCAATTCTTTCCCAATTCTTGGCGCACAGTGTATGGCTTTTTGGCTGTGTTGGCCCGTATACGGACTGTTCCTTCCATCAACATCTTCCGCTACCTTTTTAAAATCCAAAGGCAGGGGAGATCCGAATGGTACTGCTTCGTCCCTCGTATCGGCCGAAGCATCTTTTCCGGGAAGCGCTCGTCCATCTATGGCTGGAAGAGGAAGTTTATCCTCATTTCTTTGCCGGAGAACGAGAAGAGCGTGTGGCCCTTTCCTACTGAATGGGCACCGCTGGCCGCGGGCCTTTCCGATCCTCCCGTTCTGACTTCCACCTAGAGCACCCTAGTGGGCCACATCGAGGCCATGGCTCCGTACAACATCTGGGGGCTCCTCAGCAAGGCGGAGCTATTTGTGGATGCCGGGGTATGGCCGGACCCTCGGTTCGATCCGGAGCGGGCTTTCCCCTACCTTCCTCCTGGGGAGACTCCGCAGGACAGCGAAGGAAGCGCTGAGGCCGCTCCTCCGGCCGAAGCTCCTCCGGCCGACGAGGTTGCTGAAGCTTCGGCCGAGGGTAAGTCGGCTTTGAGTTTGCAGCTGTTGCGTTATTCGTTTCTAACACTTCTCTTGCTTGCAGCAATGTCTGGGATCGAGGGCCTCCTCATCCGGATAGCCCAGCAGCGCGGCCAAGGCCAGCCACCACCCCCGCAGGTGGCAGGCGGGTCTGGTCGAGGCGCAGGGGCTCCGAGGGCCCGAGCCGGGGCTCCGATGACCGCGGCCTCCTCCGAGGGCCGTGCTGCCGCCGCCGCTCTCGAGAGAGAGCGAAAAACCAAGTCCGCCGCCCGAAGGGGCGGCCGATTGTCGAAGCAGCCCCGGGCGGAGGAGCCTGAAGAGGCAGAGCCCGCCCCATTGATTAGGAGAACTGCCGGGGCCCGAAGGGCCGCAAGACTGGCGTCCCCCGAGGCGCCGAGGGGCGACTCTCCTCCGGCCGCGATGGCAGGGGCAGAGTACGAAGGCGCCGGGTCGCAGGCGCCTCGCGCGCAGGAGCGCGAGCTGTGGGTCCCCGAGCCGGGGATCTATAGAGACGAGAGTATGGAGGACTCACAGACGTGCATCCGTCTGCTTCGCAGCCTCACTCTCCCTTCGGCCTTTGTGGAGCTGAAGGACCATTCGGTCACCGACCTGGCGGCGATGAGCGCCCGATTGGCGGTCTAGGTAAGAAGCTTCTGAGTGTGCTTCAATCTAGCCTTCCTTAGCTTACTTCAATTTTCACTGATCCTTGTCTACTTTCGGTCTGCAGGCTGCGGTTACGAGCAGCGTTCTGATTCACCATCAGGAGCTGCTCCGGAACAAGCTTCTGGAGGCCGAGAGGACGTCGGCCTCGGTAGGTTCGGGTGAGGGCCCTTCGGCGGGGCCTAATATCGAGCCCATGATCGACGGGCTTGTAGCCACGAACGCCCAGACGCGGGAGCAGCTGGAGGAGAGGGCAGCAGAGGCCCGCGCCTCTGCCGAGGCAAAGACGAAGGCCGAGCGGGAGCTTGCTGCGGCCCAGGCTGAGATCCGGGCCCTTAAGGCCCAGATCCAGGACAAGGACTCCCGGCGGGCTTCGGAAAAACGTCGCCATGCCGAGGAGATTTCGGCCCTGAAGCAGGAACTGGAGGAGGCGGTGGACTCGGCCGTGGCCGATTATAAGGCCGGCCCGGACTATGCCGAGGAGATAATCCAGGCCCAGCTTCTAGCGGCCTCCTCGGTCTTCGACATCGGGCTAGCTGCCGCCCAGAAGGTCTGTCCGACCGTGGACTTGACCGGGATTGCCCTTCCTACGGACGAGGAAGGGAAGGAGCTCCTGTCCTGGTGGAAGGGGCTTATGGCCGAGAGGGCCCCGGCCTCAGTGGAAGGTGACGAGGCCGTCCCAGCCGAGGAGACCCCTGTCGAAGCTGCCCCTCCTGAGGCCGTGCAGATCGTCGATTCCCCCTCTCCCTCTCCTGGCCGAAACCCAGTTGAAGTGGAGGAGGGGGTTGCCGAGAACTGATACGGGGGACCTGCCCCGGTTTTTACTTTTCTTCTGTAAGCCTGCGGCCAGGTGGATGACCGGTTTTGTACTTCCTTTTTAGTGAATACAGGAAGTGTTTTTGGCTTTACCTTGATGTTTTGTGCATGATCGACCGAATCTGGCTTTTCAGAAATCGAGATCCTGTCGTTCGCTATAGCTCGTAAGGCCGAGACCCGATGTAGGTTCGGATAGGAAGTTGATAGAATATCGCCACAGATAGTATATATGGCCGGGGCCTTCACTAACGTGGTTCATATGATCCGAAGGGACATCCTGCCGCTCCTGACGCGGTTTGTGTGGCCGAAGCCACTCCCGCTTTGGCTTACGCGGACTTAGAGATATACCTTGCCGCTTCCCGATCCGGTATACGTGGCCGAAGCCACCCTCGGATCCGGGTAACTGCGGTCTTAGAAAAAACCATGCCGCTCCCGATACGGTTTGCATGGCCGAAGCCACTCCCGGTACGGTTTACACGGACTTAGAAAGAATACCATGCCGCTCCCGATACGGTTTGCATGGCCGAAGCCACTCCCGGTACGGTTTACACGGACTTAGAGAAAATACCATGCCGCTCCCGATACGGTTTGCATGGCCGAAGCCACTCCCTGTACGGTTTACACGGACTTAGAGAAATACCTTGCCGCTCCGGATATGGTTTGCATGGCCGAAGCCACTCCCGGTACGGTTTACACGGACTTAGAGAAAATACCATGCCGCTCCCGATACGGTTTGCATGGCCGAAGCCACTCCCGGTACGGTTTACACGGACTTAGAGAAAATACCATGCCGCTCCCGATACGGTTTGCATGGCCGAAGCCACTCCCGGTACGGTTTACACGGACTTAGAGAATACCATGCCGCTCCCGATATGGTTTGCATGGCCGAAGCCACTCCCGGTACGGTTTACACGGTCTTAGAGAAAATACCATGCCGCTCCCGATACGGTTTGCATGGCCGAAGCCACTCCCGGTACGGTTTACACGGACTTAGAGAAAATACCATGCCGCTCCCGATACGGTTTGCATGGCCGAAGCCACTCCCGGTACGGTTTACACGGACTTAGAGAATACCATGCCGCTCCCGATACGGTTTGCATGGCCGAAGCCACTCCCGGTACGGTTTACACGGTCTTAGAGAAAATACCATGCCGCTCCCGATATGGTTTGCATGGCCGAAGCCACTCCCGGTACGGTTTACACGGACTTAGAGAAAATACCATGCCGCTCCCGATACGGTTTGCATGGCCGAAGCCACTCCCGGTACGATTTACATGGACTTAGAGAATACCATGCCGCTCCCGATACGGTTTGCATGGCCGAAGCCACTCCCGGTACGGTTTACACGGTCTTAGAGAAAATACCTTGCCGCTCCCGATACGGTTTGCATGGCCGAAGCCACTCCCGGTACGGTTTACACGGACTTAGAGAAAATACCATGCCGCTCCCGATATGGTTTGCATGGCCGAAGCCACTCCCGGTACGGTTTACACGGACTTAGAGAATACCATGCCGCTCCCGATACGGTTTGCATGACCGAAGCCACTCTCGGTACGGTTTACACGGTCTTAGAGAAAATACCATGCCGCTCCCGATACGGTTTGCATGGCCGAAGCCACTCCCGGTACGGTTTTCACGGACTTAGAGAAAATACCATGCCGCTCCCGATACGGTTTGCATGGCCGAAGCCACTCCCGGTACGGTTTACACGGACTTAGAGAAAACACCATCGGGTTTCCAGAAAAAGAGACCTTTATTCATACCTTCCGGCTGAAAGCCCGGGAAGAAGTGATTCACATAAAATAACGCCGAAGGCGCTCTACATTCTAGGTGCGAGGGAGAGGTTGGCCCGAAAGGGTCTCCAACCGATAAGCCCCTCGTCTGATCACTTCTCTGACCCGATAGGGCCCCTCCCAGTTGGGGGCAAGCTTTCCTGAGGCTTCGGCTGGTTTAGAAGCATGAGCATTCCTCAACACGAGGCTCCCGACTTCAAAGCTTCGGGGCTTTACTCGAGTGTTGTGGTACTTGGCCATGCGCTGCTGATAAGCTGCCAGCCGCATACGAGCCCTATCTCGGGTCTCTTCAATGAGGTCCAGATGATCTTTCAAGCCTTCTTCGTTGGCCTCCGGATTGTAAGCAATGACCCTGGGAGAGGGAAGGCCGATTTCCACTGGAATAACAGCCTCTATCCCATAAGCCATGCGAAATGGAGTTTCGCCGGTAGGAGTTCGGCTCGTCGTCCGATAGGGCCACAGAACACTCAGCAGCTCCTCTACCCATCGGCCTTTGGCTTCGCTGAGGCGGGTTTTCAGTCCCTGTAGCAGGCTTCGGTTGGTGACTTCAACCTGGCCGTTTACCCGAGGATGGGCTACCGAAGTGAATTTGTGAAGTATGCCGAAGCTGGCGCAGTTGTCGCTGAACCGACGGCTGTCGAACTGCTTGCCGTTATCCAAAATGATGGCCCGGGGGATGCCGAACCGGCAGATGATGGACTTCCATACGAAGTTCCAAGCATTGCTATCGGTTATTGACGCGAGGGGTTCGGCTTCTACCCACTTAGTAAAATAATCTACCGCCACGATGAGGAACTTTCTCTGGCCGGTAGCGACGGGAAAAGGCCCCAGGAGGTCGATTCCCCATTGAGCGAAAGGCCAGGGGTCGGATAAAGGGGTCAGAAGGGTGGCTGCCTGGTGGATGAGGGAGCTGAACCTCTGGCACTGATCACAGCGCTGTACGAGGGCTAAAGCGTCCTCTCAGAGTGTCGGCCACCAGTAGCCTTGCCTTAGAAGCTTGTGAGCCAGGGCCCTTCCTCCCGCATGCGCTCCGCATACCCCTTCATGTACTTCTCTTATGGCGTAGTCGGCTTCGGTCGGGCCGAGGCACCGCAGCAGCGGTCGGCCGAAGGACTTCTTGTATAGCAACCCGTCCAGAAGGAGGAAATGGGATGAGCGTTGCCGAACGTGCTTTGCCTCCCTTGAGTCTGGCGGGACTTCTCCTCGGAGGAGAAAGGCGACGAGGGGAGTCATCCATGTCTCGGCTTCGGCCTCAGTGATTTGCATGGCTTCAGGCTCGCCGAGGCTTGGTTCGGCGAGTTCTTCCACTAGGATCATTCGGCCTCCTCCTCCGTCTTGAGTTGACGCCAGCCGGGAAAGTGCATCGGCTCGGGTATTCTCGGCTCTCGGGATCCTCACGATTTCATAAGAATCGAATTGGGCGAGGATCTTGCGAGTTACCTGGAGATAAGATGCCAATACTGCATCCCGAGCCTCGTATTCCCCGGAGATATGGCTGGCGATCAGTTGAGAATCGCTGAAGGCTTTCAGGTTCCGGGCGCCGAGCTTCTTCGCGGCCCGGAGGCCGGAAATGAGAGCTTCGTACTCGGCGGCGTTGTTAGTTGCTGGAAAGGAGAAACGCAAGGTGTACTCCGTGACGACCCCTTCGGGTGATGCTAGGATCCACTCGGCGCCGCTGCCCGTGGAGCACGTGGAGCCGTCCACAAAGAGTTGCCATTCGTCTGCTGGCATAGGAGCCGAAGTGGCCTCGGCTTCGGGCATGTCTGGTTTCGGCTGAGGTGCCGAGGAAGCGCCGGGGGTGAGTTCGGCGATGAAGTCCGCCAATGCCTGGGCTTTTATTGCCACCCGAGGTGCGTAGGAGATGTCGAACTCTCCTAGCTCAATCGCCCACTTTGCCAGCCTGCCGGACACCTCCGGCCGGGAGAGAACTTGCCTCAGGGGCTGGTCGGTGAGAACCTTTACTGAATGAGCAAGAAAATAAGGCCGGAGCCTCCTCGCGGAAGAGACAAGGGCCAGAGCCAATTTCTCCAGGGCGAGATACCGGAGTTCCGCTCCTTGAAGGGCTCGGCTGGTATAGTAAACTGGCTTCTGAACGCCATCTTGCTCTCGGACGAGGATGGCGCTGAGAGCCGTCTCGGAGACTGCGAGGTACAGGCTCAGAGGCTCCCTGGGAACCGGCTTGGACAGAATGGGGACTTTGGAGAGGTAAGCCTTCAGCTGGTCGAAAGCTGCTTGGCACTCATCCGTCCAGTCGAAGCTATTGGCCTTCTTCAGTAGCTTGAAGAAGGGGAAACAGTAATCCGCCGCCCTCGACATGAAGTGGCTTAGGGCTGCGATCCTCCCGTTCAGCTTCTGTACCTCTCGGAGGTTTGCCGGGGGGCGCATTTGTATGATGGCCGAAACCTTCTCGGGATTAGCTTCCACCCCTCGGTGAGTGACCATGTAGCCGAGGAACTTCCCGGAGGCTACCCCGAAGGCGCACTTGGCCGGATTCAGCTTCATCTTGTACCGCCTAAGGGCGGAGAATGTCTCGGCCAAGTCGGCCAAATGTTCTGCGGCGACGCGGCTTTTGACCAACATGTCGTCTATATAGACCTCCATGTTTCGGCCGAGCTGCGGAGCGAACACTTTGTTGACCAGGCGCTGATATGTCGCGCCGGCGTTCTTCAGACCGAAGGGCATCCGGGTATAGTAATATAGGCCCAGATCGGTCGTGAAGCTGGTTTTGCTCTCATCATCCGGATGCATCCGGATCTGGTGATAGCCTGAATAGGCGTCGAGGAAGCTTAAGAGCTCGTGGCCGGAGGTCGCGTCCACCACCTGGTCTATCCGAGGTAGCGGGAAGCTATCCATCGGACAGGCCTTGTTGAGGTTGGTGAAGTCCACGCACATACGCCATTTGCCATCCTTTTTCGGCACCATCACCACGTTGGCGATCCAGTCCGGATGATGCACGTCTCGGAGGTGTCCGGCGTCCAGCCCCTTCTGCACTTCGGCTTGGATGGCGGCTCTCCTTTCCTGATTGAAGGTACGCCGCTTCTGCTTTATCGGGGGCTGGTCGGGATCGGTATGTAGTCGGTGCTCGGCTACCTCCGGGTCAACCCCGGGCATTTCCGCCGGAGACCAGGCGAAGACGTCGAGATTCTTTTTCAAGAACTCGGTGAGCTTCTCTGCTTCGGTCTTCTCCAGGCCGGAGCCTATCATCAGGATTCATCCCTCGCCTCCCGGAATCGGAATGGCGAGGAGTGCTTCTCCCGGGGATGCCTCGGCTGATGACTCGATCGCCAGGGTTTCGGCTGCAGCCTTCCCTTTGACCGAAATCATATAGCATTGCCGGGCTGCTTCTTGATTCCCTCTGGCCTCGCCTATTCCATGGCTGGTATGAAACTTCAGCTTCTGATGGAAAGACGAAGGCACGGCTCCGACCCCACCGATTTGCCTTCGACCGAATATGGCGTTGTAGGCCGAATCGACCTTTACAACGGCAAAGTCCGTTTCAACGGTTAATTGCCGGGGGGCGGAGCCTAAGGTTACAGGGAGTCGGATAATGCCCTCTACTCGGCAGGGCGAGCCGTTAAAACCGAAGAGGGGACCCCGGTGAGGCTTCATATTAGTCTCACTCAATCCCATTTTTTCAAAACAATCATAAAACAAGATGTTTGGGGCGCTTCCATTATCGACAAATATTCTATGTACATCATAGCTATTTATTACATCGTTTATGACGAGGGCGTCGTCGTGAGGGACCTGAATATCAGTCAGGTCCTCGGAGCCGAAGGTAATGTCGTCTTGGCGAGGCCGCTTCGGCTCGACGTCAATCGCTGCTATAGTGGCAGAGCTGCGCTGCCGTGGCCTCGATCCTTCCCCTGGCCCTCCGGATATCATCATGATAGACCCAGAACTGGGTCTTTGATGGGATGCTTCTACCGGGGCCGAGGTGACCTTTGGCGGAGGAGCGGCTTCTGCCGCCGAGGGTTGTTGTTGCCTGGGCGTCGCAGGGACGTCCCGGTTCCGCTGCGGTGGGGGCTGCTCCCGTCGGTACTGTGGCAGTCTTCCCTCCTAGATGAGGCGGTCGATTTCCTCTCGGAGCTACCGGCACTCATCCGTCGTGTGGCCGATCTCCCGGTGATACTCACAGTATTTGCCGGGGTCCCTTCGGCGGGGATCCATCTTGATGCGATCTGGTCGCCGGATCATGCCCTTCACCTCCATGAGCATTCGGGAAGGGGGAGCAGGCAAGGGTAGGTACCGCTGTTGCGGGTCCCGTCGCCTTTCTCTGTCCTAGTCCTCCCGGCGGTATCGCTTTCGGGAGGGCTCTTGGTCTTCTGGCCGAGGTCGGACCACCTGGGGGGCAGGTGCCGAGACTGCTTCGACTGCGCCTTTACCTCTGGACGTCATCAGGGCCTCCCGGTTGATGTATTTATGGGCCCGGGCCACGAGGTCCTGGAAGGTAGGGGGATGGCGTTTCCCGATGGAGCCGAGGAGCCCTTCGTCCCGACACCCGCTGATCACGGCCGAGACCGCGATCGAGCTGTCGAGGTTCGGGATTTGGGCGGCCTCGGTCCGGAACTTGGTGAAGTATTCCTGGAGAGTTTCGGTGGGGCCTTGCCGGATGGCTAGCAGGCTGGCGGAAGTTTTGCACTGCCGGGTGGCATCATAAAACTGGTCGATAAATAACTGGCCCAACTGGACTAGGGAGTGGATGGAGTTGGGGGCCAGTGTTTCGAACCAGGTGAGGGCGGTCTTCTCAAGGGTGAGGGGAAAAAGTCGGTAGCGGACTGCCTCGGCGACCCCTCGGACCGTGAGGTATGCGTTGAATCTCTGGAAATGACAGACCTGATCTGTCATTCCGTCGTAGAGAGGGCCCTTCGGCAGCTTGAAATTGGGAGGCACCTCGGTAACCAGGAGCTCCGCCGTGAACGGGGTCTGCTCCAGGATGTTGCTGGCAAGAGGTGCCCCATATGGCCGAGACACCATCTGCTGCATTTCCTTGCGCATTGCCGTCAGCCGCCGGTCCAGGTCCGAGGCAGTCGAAGTAGTGACTGATTGTCCTCCGATCCGGGCCGGGCGGAATTCCGACGAAGCATAGTCCTGCTCCGTCAGGCGATCAGCGCGAGGAGCTCGGGCAGGTAGTGCCGAGGGCTCGCTGTGCGTCGCGGCGGTTTCGTTGGGAGAAACCGGTGCAGGCGTCGGCCGGGACCGGGTATCTTGCACTGGGTAGAGTGGGGGAAGCGGCGCTTGTTGAGGAAGCTGTCCCATCAGCCCTACGCGCTGGGCGATGGCAGATACCATCTCCTGAAGCGGCGCTAGGGAGGTGACGGCAGCTGCTAGCGTTGCCATTTGCTGTTGGAGCACCCCACTCGGTCTTCCGCGGCGAGAGACTCCGGTATGACTGGCAGAGGCAGGCTCGGCGGGGCAGAAGGGGCGCCTTCGGAAGGCAGCATCTGCACCGAGGCCTCCCGTGCCTCAGCTTCGCTTTGTCCGGATCGTCGGGTCACAGGTCGCTGAGACATGACTTGTTTGTTTGATTCCCACAGACGGCGCCACGTGATGTAGCCGAAGCTATCACGACCGGATTCCGAAGCTGGATTCCGAAGAAATAGATCCGGAGCTGGGTCGGATCGGTGTTTAGAGGCCCGACGGGGATTCGGAAGGTGAAGGAGGCAGAGGCGAAGCCGAAGGTCCGAGGCCGAGAGCCGCTCAGTCGGAGGCTGGCTTGTCTTGGGGATGTCGGGGCCGAAGCTCCTTCGGTAGACGAAGGGATGGCGTGAGACCGAGTGTCCTCCGGTCGCGGGGCAGCCGGCGCGCGGCGTCGAGACCAGAGAGAGGAGTCCGAGGTCGGCGGCCGAGACCGACTCGGGAAGGTCGGCGATGATTCGAACCGAGCTCCTGCGGGAGGAAAAGAAGAAGAAAACCGGTCAGCAGGAGTCCCGGGCTTCGGCCCTAAGGAACCCCCTCCGACGGTCAAGTTAGCTCCTGAAGATGATTCGATTCAGAAGGCAAAGAGTAGCTTTAATGCTATTTGGACTATAGTCCTTAAGGGTCTCGGAGGCATAAGAGAGCATACCTTTGGCAATAAATAGCGGTGTATTTATAGCAGAGGATAGAGGATGGTTAACGGTGGTAGCCGATATAGGACTATGTGCGGGCTTATTGGTAAACCACCATATTGCCTAGTCCTCCACCGGAGTGGGCCGGACTCGGCTATCGGGCCGAAGGGGGTTGGGCCGCTGATGGGCCGAAGCCTGCTGGGCCTAGGGCTGCCGTGCTGCTCCCGGGCCGTAGACTGGTGGGCCGCTGACGGGCTGAAGCCTGTTGGGCCGGGAGCAACGGTGCCGCTTACGGGCCGTGGGCTGTTGGGCCGCTGATGGGCCGAAGGCTCCCTGAGGGCCTTGTACTGCTGCTGCTGGGCTGAACGGGGTTTGGGCTTGTTGTAATGGGCCGAATCGGATTCTGCCTCATCAGATGCCAAAGATAGCTATAGTGAAACGTAGATAATACTAGCAAGCAAATTAAAGAGGCAGTAAAAGGTAAGAGCTATCTTAGGATAGAAGGTCAATGATAGTCGTTACCTACAGTTGGTTTTCTGGTTCCCAAGGATGGACATATCAAAACTCCACATCCAGAAGCCCACTAGTGTTTTCATGTGCTCACACAATCTATTCACAAACAAATACAAGTAGTTGACGTCCGGTCAACCAACTTATTTGAAGTGAAAGTTGATACTTGTAATCAAACCTACAATAAACAACCAAGTTCAGTCAAGTTACTTGTTCATCAGACTTAATTACACTCTAATAGACAACATCTGGCCAAACAAGCTAGCTAGGATCAGACATGTTGCATACAAATCAGATTCGTAACCATACTATCAATGTGCAATATTGAAACCTTATGACAATTACCAAGATGTTTATAATTACCAAATCCAAAGTCAGACATCATTCAACTTATATATGATAGGCAAGTAACTTAGTTCAAGTCAGATAGATGAGTCATGGTCAAACCTTTACTTGTACTATATTACCATATATACAATAATCACTATAATTAAGTGAAAAATAAATAACCTAACCAATCCAACTAAGGTTCAAATCCACCAAATGTAACCTAACTATCTGGGTTAACTTGCTTATCATGGGGGCTTCAAGAATCCAACATGTGTTTACAACAGCTCAAGATGACTTCAAGGGGAAGGAACTAGCACTCATTTAGCAGCAGTTTATGGTATCCTCCAAAGCACTGAGATATAGCGACATCTTCAAACCGCTGCAAAATAGTTTGTTCCTTGGTTCTTCTAGATAAAAGTCATCCAATTACACTGTCGGGTGTCTATGTGTCCAAAGTGGCGGTCAACAGAACAAATCAAATTAGGTCCACCCATGAAAAAAGTCATCCAATTAAGTTAAAAAAACGAGTAGGTAATATTCTCAATTTTTAGGAATAGGGAACAAATAATGTCTTTTTATTTCCTACAATGAGGAATGAGAAGAAATTCTCAAAAATGGATGCCGAAGATAGCTAGAGCGAAACGTAAATAATACTAGCAAGCAAATTGAAGAGATAGTAAAAGGTAAGAGCTATCTTAGGTTGAAAGCTTTACATGGTCAACGATCCCATCTGTCAAATAACATAGAAGGTCAATGACAGCGCCATGCTGACCTTGACTTGTTAGATGTACTATGTTATGCTCTCCCTCCCCCTGTATTGTCCCCTTTCCCCTATTGTGTTTCGCTTCATTTGTACTCTTGTTTTATTGTTAACCCTATAGTAGCTTCATGCCTACTAATTGAAAAGGAATTAGGAGTGTCCCGAATCTCGCAGAGCTCTAAGGAAATCTCATCTGAATTCGATGACCCCCTCAACCGCTCGGTGACAGAACCCTGGGTGGGGGGAGTCTCCTCTGGAGCTCTCCTTGCCCCTTGGTATGCCTTCCTTCTCCCTTAACTCTCCGCAATTTCCTCCCCTCCTCACCACTACCCACCTAGACATTTGCCCACCTCGTTGTTGCCCCTACGTTGTTGTCGTATGCATTCGCTTAGATGGTTTTCCCTTCCTATCCTACCATCCCCCTTCTCTCCCTTGCCACTTCCCACCCTCAACCCCACCCCCTTGTTTTGCTTGGCGAGCTTAGGGCTCCTAGTTTTAATCCCATTGTTTGAGATGTTTTCAACACCATCTAATATGTTGGGACATTCTTCTGGCATAGGCTCCTTAGTGCCACCTTTACTTTCCCTATTCCCCTTGCTCCTATGTTTTATTACCGCTTTGTCTATAGATTTGAGATCCCCCCTTCTTCATTGTACAGTTAGAATTTGTTCGCATTGCTATGGTGGTCCTTTCTTCATCGATTCCGTTTCGGGATCAAGAAGATCGACAATGATGTTTGTGTCTTTAAGCCCATCCCATGCGTCCCGAGTTGGAAGCACATGTTTTTGAGCATTCCCATTTACAACTGCTCGTTGGTGTGTGCAATCCTCTCCAGCAAGCCTTGTCAGCTCGTCCAAGGTCAAAGACTCAAACCACTCTCATACAAGCTCTAGTTCCTCACTGAAGACGTCACTAGTTATCCATTAGTCCTCTCGTTGGAGGACTTAGTCCCATATATGTTGTCTCCAAGATGTTGTGTTTTTTCCCTCTTGCTTGTTGGTGATATTGGCACCATGCTGACAGTGTCTTGTTGGATGTACTATGTTATGCTCTCCATTCCCCTGTTGCGTGTGATATAGTCCCCCTTCCCCTGTTGTGTTTCACTTCGTTTGTATTGTTGTTTTATAGTTAACCCTATAGTAGCTTTATGCCTACTAATTGGAAAGGAATTATGAGTGTCCCGGATCCCGCGGAGCTCTGAGGAAATCTCATTTGAATTCGACGGCCCCCTCATCGCCTCGGTGACGGAACCCGTGGGTGGGGGGAGTCTCCTCTGGAGCTCTCCCTGCCCCTTAGTATGACTTCCTTCTCCCTTAACCCTCCCCGCTTTCCTCCCCTCCTCACCACTAACCACCAAACCATTTGCCTACCTCGATGTTTCCCCTCTGTTGTTGTGGTCTTCATCCGCTTAGATGGTTTTCCCTTCCTAGCCCCCATCCCCCTTCTCGCCCTTACTGCTTCCCACCCTCAACCCCACCTCCTTGTTTTGCTTGGTGAGCTTTAGTTCTCCTAGTTTTGATCCCACTATCTGGGATGTTTTCGGCACCATCTAATATGTTGCTACCTTCTTTCGGCATATGCTCCTTAGTGCCACCTTTACTTTCCCTATTCCTCTAGCTCTTATGTTGTGTTACCGCTTTTTCTACAGATTTGAGATCCCCCTTCTTCGTTGTAGGGTGAGAATCTCTAATTGTTCGCATCGCTATGGTGGTCATTTCTGCATCGATTCCATTTTGGGATCGGGGAGATCTACAGCGATGCTCGTGTCTTTGAGCACATCCCCAGTTGGCAGCACACGTTTCCGAGCATTCCCATTTACAACTACTTGTTGGTGTTTGCAATTCTCTCCGGTAAGCCTTGCTAGCTGCCCTAAGATGGAAGACTAAAACGTCTCTCATACAAGCTCTAGTTCCTTACTGAAGACCTCACTAGTTATCCATTAGTCCACTTGTTGGAGGAGTTCGTCCCATGTATGTTGTCTCCTAGACGTTGTGTTTTTACCTATTGCTTGTTGCTGATGATGGCTGATAGAATTGGGTGGCCTCAAAGCCAATCATTGTACATTCTAGTTCGAAATATTAATAAAGGCAATCATTTCATTATATATAGTTCTCGCAAATTAACTATTGTAATGAAGGTCCATAGACAAATGTATGGGATATTGAATCATGATGAGATCATGATAGTGAGATCAATATTCTTAGTCACTTGTCTTAAACAGTTCTCGATCGTAGGATATTTGAACTGGACATTAAATATCCGATAAGATTGATACAAGTTATTTCTGCTCATGCGATGAGGGATGATCTCACATTCACTCGTGTGGTGACACTAAGACAAGCTTGTGGGTGCTCATTAGAGAATGACTTCACTGAACAGATCCGAGTAAGAATTCCTGGATGGTCATTATACCTGATAGTCAATCAGAGAATTCAATTGTTGCAGTAGCGCAGTTGGTCCTTTGACTTGGGTCACCAATGATACCTTGCTTGTAGACCATTGTGACTTGATTCTCTAGCTTGTGTACTTTAACCATTAAGTCCACGATAGTCAGTCTCTCAGACACAGTGGAAAGCTTGCGAAGGTAATTCAGTGAACAACAGGGAATCACTCACTCTTGGTATACGACTGGAGAGAGAATGTCCTATGGATGTGTACACAGAAATCCCTGGCCAGAGTCAACTGAGAGAGATGTCTTTCTAGAAGTTAACTGAGTACAAGAATCCATCTAAATAATGTGATAAAGGATTTGACTGTAAAATCATACCCTTGCGTTATTGGGACGTTGGATGAGTGAAGGATTTTATCTGTGCGGTATCTGCAGATGAAAAGTTTCAAATAAAAGGAACGGTATCCCTTATATCTTATGGGATCCTGATGTAGTGTTTGGTGTTGTTCATGGTCAGAAGGTCAAGTAGATTAATCATCGGATGATAAACCACTTATTTATTGAATTAATTATTTAACATATGATGTTTAAATAATAATTAATAAATACTAAACTTTAGAATTAGTTCTAAGTTTAGTGGGCCTAAAACCAGACTGATATATGGGCCTTGAGGGTCACACATATAAAAGTTCTCGTAAAACGGTAAGAGATGTTAAATATTATATTTATCTGGGTTTTTATGAAAAGCCACAGGATAAACATGAATATTTAAATGGAGAATTATCCAAGGCCAAGGTCTTAGATAATCATGAGAATTAAACATTGTGCTTATCTTTATTTCTTATAAAAGGAGGCCAGGGGGTGGTTGCATATATATTCAACACCACAAGATTATAGTTTTTCTCTCTCCTCTCTCTCTCTCTCTCCCTCTCTCTCTTTTGAAGAAGATCCCTCTCTCTTCTCAACTGTATGGTGGATTAGAGATTGGGTCGAAGTACTCAAGCCGAGGAGAAAATCGCGTCTGCATCGAGAGCTCGTATGGATACTTCGGGAGATTGTACGCATGCGCGATTATCGAAACAGTTCAATCCATGGGAGATTCGAAACCCCGCAAAGGTGAAGAACAGTTCTTCCCGGTTATTTTATTTTGTCCGTTTTATGATTCCAGCAACTCGATACATGGAATTATTTTTTATTTTTTCGCTGTGTTCTGGCGATTCCTTACAGGCGCCATGCTGACCTTGTCTTATTGGATGTGCTATGTTATACTCTCCCTTCCACTGCTGCGTGTGTTATGGTCCCCGTTCCCCTGTTGTGTTTCGCTTCGTTTGTACTCTTGTTTTATAATTAACCCTATAGTAGCTTTATGCCTACTAATTGGAAAGAAATTAGGAGTGTCCCGGATCTCCCGGAGCTCTAAATAAATCTCATCTGAATTCGACGGCCCCCTTATCGTCCCGGTGATGCAACCCCTAGGTAGGGGGAGTCTCCTCTAGAGCTCTCCCTTCCCCTTGGTATGCCTTCCCTCTCCCTTAACCCTCCGCAGTTTCCTTCCTTCCTCACCGCTGCCCACCTAGCCATTTGCCCACCTCGTTGTTGCCCCTCCGTTGTTGTCGTCCGCATCCATTTGGATGGTTTTCCCTTCCTATCCTCCCATCCCACTTCTCGCTCTAGCCACTTCCCACCCTCAACCCCACCTCCTTTTTTTGCTTGGCGAGCTTAAGGCTCCTAGTTTTGATCCCACTGTTTGATATGTTTTCGACACCATCTAATCTGTTGGGACCTTCTTCCCGCATGGGCTCCTTAGTGCCATCCTTACTTTCCCTATTCCCTTTACTCCTATGTTTTATTATCGCTTTGTCTATAGATTTCAAATCCCACCTTCTTCATTGTAAAGTTAGAATATCTAGTTGTTCGCGTTGCTATGGTGGTCGTTTCTACATCGATTCCATTTCGGGATCAAGAAGATCCACAACGATGTTCGTGTCTTTAAGCTCATCCCATGCGTCCCCAGTTGGCAGTGCATGTTTCCAAGCATTCCCATTTACAATTGCTCGGTGGTGTTTGCAATCCTCAAACTACTCTCATACAAGCTCTAGTTCCTTACTGAAGACCTCACTAGTCATCCATTAGTCCTCTCGTTGGAGGACATAGTGCCATGTATGTGGTCTCCTAAATGTTGTGTTCTTTCCCCCTTGCTTGTTGCTAATGTTGGCACCATGGTGGCCTTGTCTTGTTGGATTTACTATGTTATGCTTTCTCTTCCCTTGTTGCGTGTGTTATGGTCCCCCTTCCCTGTTGTGTTTCACTTCGTTTGTACTGTTGTTTTATTTTTAACCCTATAGTAGCTTTATGCCTACTAATTGGAAAGGAATTAGGAGTGTCCCAAGTCTCGCAGAGCTTTGAGGAAATCTCATTTGAATTCAACGGCCCCCTCATCATCTCGGTGACGGAACCCGTGGGTGGGGGGAGTCTCCTCTGGAGCTCTCCCTACCCCTTGGTATGACTTCCTTCTCCCTTAACCCTCCCCACTTTCCTCCCCTCCTCACCATTGTCCATCAAACCATTTGCCTACCTCGCCGTTTCCCCTCCGTTGTTGTGGTATGCATCTGCTTGGATGGTTTTCCCTTCCTATCCCCCCATCTCCCTTCTCGCCCTTGCTGCTTCCCACATCAACCCCACCTCCTTATTTTGCTTGGTGAACTTTAGTTCTCCCAGTTTTGATCCCACTATCTGGGTTGTTTTCAACACCATCTGATATGTTTCTACATTCTTTCGGCATGGGCTCCTTAGTGCCACCTTTACTTTCCCTATTCCTCTTGCTCTTATGTTGTGTTACCAGTTTCTCTACAGAGTTGAGATCCCCCTTCTTCGTTGTGGGGTGAGAATCTTTAGTTGTTTGCATCGCCATAGTGGTCATTTCAACATCGATTCCATTTCAAGATCGAGGAGATCCACAGTGTTGCTCGTGTCTTTTAGCTCATCCCACACATCCCTAGGTGGCAGCACACGTTTCCGAGCATTCCCGTTTACAACTGCTTGCTAGTGTTTGCAATTCTCTCCGGTAAGCCTTGCTGGCTCCTCCAAGGTGGAAGACTCAAACTTCACTCATACAAGCTCTTGTTCCTCACTAAAGACCTCACTAGTTATCCATTTGTCCTCTCATTGGAGGACTTAGTCCCATGTATGTTGTCTCCTAATGTTGTGTTTTTCCCTCTTGCTTGTTGTTGATGTTGGCACCATGCTGAACTTGTCTTGTTGGATGTACTATGTTATGCTCTCCCTTCCCCTGTTGCATGTGTTATGGTCCCCCTTTCCATGTTGTGTTTCGCTTTATTTGTACTCTTGTTTTATAGTTAACCCTATAGTAGCTTTAATTGAAAAAAAAAAAAGAAAGGACGGTCCTTACTCCTTGCCAAAAGCTAGTTTTCTGGCCCTTACGGATGCACTACATCTAAAACTTCATATGCAGAAGCTTGCCATTGTGTTCTTGTGCTCAAACAATTCTCAGTCAAAAGGGATAAAGAAGCTACGTATGCATTAAAAAAGTTACGTTTGAACTTCTGGACAATGATACTTGGAGTTAAAGCTACAGTCAGATAACTGAACTCAGTCAAATAGACTACTCATCGTCAAATTTTACAACATTTGGTCAAACAATTTACTTAAGGTTGGACATGCTATGTACAATCAAGTTTGATAAAAGTGTCAGTTTAAAGTCAAATGATGACCTTAGAATGAACAACGTTGTTTATTACCTAATCAAAGTCCCCTAGCCATGGTGCAGTGGAAGCTAGACGGACACCCCGTCTCCCATTTGGTAGTGCTTGGAGGTTCGATCCCCCCAATATGTGTGACCACCACATAAACTATATGGCTTTGTATGGAAATCAGGCCCCTCTAGCCTCCAGGGTGGAACTATGAGTTTAATCTTTCTCTCTCTGAGGAGGAATTACCGCGTTTAAGCGGCCTCATACCTTGATTTTCTTATCAGGAGCTCTTGTATCCAGCCACATGAACTAAAAAAATTACTAAATCCAGAGTAAAAAATTATAATTTAATTAAGTCAAACAGGTGAGATGTGGTTAAATACAAAGTCAAACACATTGCATACAGACTTACTGTCTAGCTTACTCATATATATAACCAAACAAGTGAAAGAATATTGTAAAACTAGTGTAATTTGTGGTTTAATAGTTCCTTTATTTTGCCTTCAAATAAGAGTAGGGCTGCAAATGGATCAGAGTGGTTCGGGAGATACCCTCATCTACATGCGACCCATTATGGATGAGAGATGAACCCTTGATTCAAATCTTTTTGCAGATAAGTTCAGATGAGATTATATTTATTTTTTTCTCATCCGTGGGTGATATAGATTGGATCGGGAGTCATCATAATTCACATGTGACCCATTTTGTCGTAGATCGAATCGGGTGCGGTTTGGAGTGGGTTCTACCGTAAGCCATTAAATATTAAAAAGTAATACGTTTATGACTAAAATCTATATGTAATAATGTGCATATACTGTATTTGACTTTTCTATTTTTTTAAACAAAAAACCTTAATACATACATATTAAAATCTTAGACCCTTAGTTAGCACACATTAAAATGACTTTTCTTAGCAATAATGTAAAGTAATTAGAAAGTTACAACTAGCCTACATTCATTCAATAGTTCACATTCATCTCAAATAAACTATTTGGTATATCAATGGAACATAGATGAAGCGGCTCTCATGATATTGAATATAATGCTAAATAAGTTAAATCTAATTTCTTTGTAACATGCTGATCAGATCGGAACTGATTAATTTAAGCTCAATCTATAATCCAATCAATGAAAGGTGCGGACGAAGATTTTGAACCCACACTAATATGATCCATAATTATATGGATTGGACCAAGTTTTTTGTTCTAGGGTGAGAATGTCTAGTTGTTCGCAATGCTATGGTGGTCATTTTTGCATCGATTCTATTTCGGGATCGAGGAGATCCACAGTGACACTCATGTCTTTGGGCTCATCCCATACATTCCCTGTCGGCAACACAGTTTTCCGAGCATTCCCATTTACAACTGCTTGTTGGTGTTGGCAATTCTCTCTAGCAAGCCTTACTGGCCCCTCCAAGGTGGAAGACTCAAACTTCTCTCGTACAGGCTCTAGTTCCTCACTGAAGACCTCACTAGTTATCGATTAGTCCTCTCGTTGGAGGACTTAGTCCCATGTAAGTTGCCTCCTAGATGTTGTGTTTTTCCCTCTTGCTTGTTGCTGATGTTGGCGCCATGCTGACCTTGTCTTGTTGGATGTAGTATGTTATGCTTTCCCTTCCCCTATTGTGTGTGTTACAGTCCCCCTTCCCCTGTTGTGTTTCGCTTTGTTTGTACTCTTGTTTTATAGTTAACCCTATAGTAGCTTCATGCCTATTAATTGGAAAAGAATTAGGAGTGTCACGGATCTTGCAGAGCTCTGAGGAAATCTCATTTGAATTCGACAGCCCCCTCAACATCTCGGTGGCAGAACTCTTGGGTGGGGGGAGTCTCCTTGGGAGCTCTCCCTGTAAGGATCGAGACTTTCGGATCCGGTTTTCGGGTCTGACCCTGTTGTTATAACCCTTGTGGGGGGCGGAGGTTCTGAGTTGAATCGCGTCAGGACCTGGCGACGCGTTTTAAACGGCGTCCACCTTGGCAGACGCATTTCAGGTGCTGCCACGTGGATACCGCGGGGGTTGGCCTTGGGCCGCGTGGGTACGGCCCCTGTCAGGTTGTCTGAATGGCGTCTGCGAAGGACGACGCCTTTCAGACTGCGACTCTGGGTGTGTCAGAGTACGGCCCTGACAAGTTGTCTGAATGGCGTCTGTGTAGGACGACGCGTTTCAGAATCTTGTCAGAGCGGCCGTCACATCACCTGATTGGCGTCCGGGGGTGTCGACGCGTTTTAGCCAATTCCTGGTTAACCCCACGAGCCCTCCTTCTTTCCCTCATTTTCTCCTACTCTCCTTCTCTTCTCTTCCTCCGGCATCCGGCGGCGACCCCCCTCCTCCTCCCTCTTTTCCTCCCACCTTTTCGCCTCTCCCTCCACTCCATCCTCTACCTAACTCATACCACTGCCACCTCCACTTCCACTGCGGCGTTCTACTCTCCGGACGGCGGCCGACGTCACGGTGGAGCAAGGACGACCACGGCGGTACCGGCGGCGGCGTGGGGCGAGAAGGGTGAACGGCGTGGAGCTTGGTGGAGTTCGAGTGTCCGGTAGGGTGACGTTCCCCATTGCATTGTGTTTAAATCATGTTTTCCTCGATATGCATGTGGTAGATCTTCGGTTTTGGGGGTTAGAATGAGCATGCTTAGGTTCTCTATGGGGGTGTTTGCCTATGAATTGTCTTGCTCTTCGTTTCCCCTCCAGTTTGAATGATTTTTGGGGTTGGATAGGGAGCCCTCGGGTTTAGGGCGTTCCTGGTTCCTGGGGCTGAAAGACGTCGTGCATGGACGATGCCTTTTTGAAGGGCGTCGGGCCATCACGACGCCTTTTAGACAGGAATCGACTGACAGGCACATTACCAGGTCGGGGATTCTGTGGCTAAATGGCGTCATGGGTAAACGACGCATTTCTGAATGGCGTCAGGCGTCCATGACGCGTTTTAACCACAGAAATCCCCTGAATAAAGCTCTTGGAAATTCCGGATTTTCGTGTTGAATGGCGTCTGGGGATGTCGACGCCTTTTAAAAGGCGACTGCCGGTGTCGACGCCTTTTAAGGCCAGAATCTGAAGACTGATTTATATAAACCTGTACTTGGAACTTGAATGGCGTCGACCTTGGTCGACGCGATTCAAGACAGAATCTCACTAATGCATGCCAGTAAAACGTGTTCATACTGCTAGTTAGATGGTTAGCACATGTTTTAGTGCACCCGATAGAGATGGATTCCTCATGATCGGATGGTTCTATGTGTGTTATGCGATCGCGGGCTTTTCACGTGACCGGATCGCACTGTGTTGGGATTTCAGTTACTGTGGACCTGGAGTGACATTGTAGCACTTTATCACCCTGTGCTGGTGGGGGCGTGAGCACAGCGCCGGTGGGGGCGTGGGCGGGGTGACGCCTAGTGAGAGAGGGTCACCTGGTGAACCCCGGGGTCAGCTAGTACCGGTGTCGGAGTGGTACACTCGGAGAGTCACTCATGCTGGGGGAAGGGGTAGTCACCTGAGCCAGTTGGGCCGGAGTAGCGAGCGTGCTATCCGAGGGGCTACTCCTTGGTCTCAGCGGGTCGAGGTTTTCCCCACCGTTGTTTGCACGGTCGGCGAGTTCTATCGAAATGACGGTTGTAGATTTTCTAACGGCTGGTTTAGAATGTGCATGATTATTATAACTGCGATTGCATGTATTCTCACGTAGAGAATTAGGCATTGTACCTGCCACTACACTTGTGACTTCACCGTTAGTTGTACTTTACACTTGTGGGTGTGTGCGTGGGCAGTGGGGATCGAAGGATCCCTACTGAGTCTTGTCCTTGAGACTCACCCCTGCGGTTTTCAGGTGAGGACTCCCAGCAGACTTAGAGCGGCGCGTGCGGCCGTGTGTTGTGCGTCTTCGGCAGTTGTTCCGGGGTATGCCCCGATGTAGTTGTTGTTTATTTCTGGCCTGTATGTTTAATTATTTCCTTTCAGCTAGAATATGTAATTAGTTGCTGTAATCGAGTCGCATTGTAATAATTTTAATTTCCTGCACTTTCATTCCAATTCAATGCGATGTGAATGTTTAGCTTAGTTTATTATTTATTTCCCAGACTTACTAGATCCTGGTTTGGTCCCAAATTAATGATTCGGTACCCATTTAGTAATCGGATCCCCGATTATAGGGTGGCGGGTCGTTACAGTTGGTATCAGAGCATACGGTCTGGCAAATAAATAAATAACTAGGTTAAATGTTGTAAATTCGGCAAATAAATACATTATCCCGTACAGGCACGTCGGTAGCATAGGTTTTATGATTCTAATTAGAACTTTTTGATTTTGTAATTGTAGGCGAGTAGATGGCTCCCAGGAAGAGGATGCCAGTTATTCGAGAGAGGGGAGATGCCCCTAGTGGGTCCGAGGCAGGGAGGCCGAGTGTTGAGCAGTTTATGGAAGCCATGATGGATACCATGGCTAGATATCAGACACGAGATCCTAGCGAGGGTTCTAGTGCTCGGGGAGGGACCACAGCTACACTGGAGAGGTTCTTGAAGCTGAGGCCACCTCACTTCACCGGTCGTCCCGACCCTGACGAGGCCATTCATTGGCTTAGAGAGATTGAGAAGACTTTTGATACCATGGACTGTGTGGCAGTAGAGAGGACCCCGCTGGCTACCTTCATGCTGAAGGATAGCGCCTATGACTGGTGGACCACACTGAAGAGTTTTGTCTTATGGGGACAGGAGTCTTAGGGAGATATCTTGGGAGACCTTTGTCAAGGAGTTCAACGCTCAGTATTTCCCTAGACACGTTCAGAGGGCCAAGGAGAGGGAGTTCATGGATCTGACACAGGGGAGCATGACGGTGCTTGAGTACGAGGCGAAGTTTGTTTCGCTGGGACGGTTCGTGCCTTTCGTATCTCAGGACGAGGAACGTCGCGCGGAGAGGTTTGTGGATGGGCTTAGGCTCAGTTTGAGGAACTTCGTGGCGTCCCATTGTTGTTCAGACTTGGCGTCAGCAGTTAGGCGTGCAGCAGCTGTAGAGGCTCAGCAGATCCAGTCGGCCCGGGAGAGAGGGCAGACTGTCCTGGGGCCATCTCGAGGCAGGGGTAAAGCAGCGGCACCGGCTCCTTCAGTCGGATCGGGATCGTCTTCTCTCGGCTCCCGATTCAGGAGATTCTTCAGGGGTGGCGGCAGCAGTAGCGGCAGCAGCCGGCCCAGACAGGGGCAGCAGAGTCAGACAGTGTCCAGTGCACAGCAGGAGCCAGCTCAGAGGCTTCCGGCGGTTTGTCAGCAGTGTGGTGGTGCCCATGGCGGGACTCAGTGTCCCACTCTTCCCAGGAGGTGTTTCGCTTGCGGCCAGCAGGGCCACTTGGCGAGGCAGTGCCCGCAGGGGTATGGTCAGGGACATGGTTCAGGTGACCAGAAGAAGCCGAGGACCCAGGGGAGAGTTCTAGCTATCACCAGGAGGGAGGCTCGCGCGTCCAACTTGGTGGAAGGTACACTCTCTGTCCTTGGGAACTCTGCGCACGTATTGATTGATTCGGGTGCTTCGCATTCTTTTATTTCTGAGCAGTTCTTAGATATCCTTTCTGCGCCCGTTGTTGAGTTATCTGATGGTTTGATGGTGGAGGTTCCTTCTGGAGACTATATGATATCTTATAATTGTCTAAGGAGTGTTCCATTGACCGTTGAGGGTCATGTGCTACCTGCCCAGTTGGTCGTACTTGCTATTCGTGACTTTGATATCATCCTGGGTATGGATTGGTTGGAAGCCTATTATGCGGAGGTAGACTGCCACAGGAAGAGGGTGCGCTTCTCTATTCCGGACATCCCGACCTTCTTCTTCCAAGGTATTAGGCTTTCTTCTCGGGGCATCCTTATTTCTGCCTTTAAGGCACGGAGGTTGCTTGTTGGTGGCTGTGAGGCTTTTCTTGCCTCTGTTGTTGTTTCTGACGTCCGTGCTAGTCCCAGTCCTTGGGAGGTGCCAGTTGTTTGTGATTTCGTAGATGTGTTCCCGGAAGAGCTGCCTGGCCTTCCTCCACAGCGTGAGGTTGAGTTCACCATCGAGCTTGCACCAGGTACGGCGCCCTTGTCTAAGGCCCCGTATCGGATGGCGCCAGCCGAACTCGCTGAGTTGAAGGCGCAGTTGCAGGAGTTGCTGGACAAGGGTTTTATTCGTCCCAGTACATCTCCTTGGGGTGCTCCAGTTCTGTTTGTCAGGAAGAAGGATGGTTCTTTGAGATTGTGCATCGATTATAGGCAGCTGAACCAGGTGACAATAAAGAATAAGTACCCGCTTCCTAGGATCGATGACTTGATGGATCAGCTGCAGACCGCGAGGGTGTTTTCCAAGATCGATCTGAGATCTGGATACTATCAGATGAGAATCAGAGACGTGGATGTTAGTAAGACGGCATTCAGGACTCGGTATGGGCACTATGAGTTTCTGGTTATGCCCTTTGGCTTAACCAATGCTCCGGCAGCTTTTATGGATCTGATGAACCGAGTCTTCAGGACCTACCTGGACCAGTTTGTGGTTGTGTTTGTTGATGACATTCTGATCTATTCTTCTTCTGAGGGAGAGCACGCTGCTCATCTTCGGGCAGTGTTGCAGGTCCTGAGGGAGCACCAACTTTATGCCAAGTTCAGCAAATGTGAATTTTGGCTGAACGAGGTGCACTTTCTTGGGCACGTTATTTCTGGTGAAGGTATCGCAGTAGACCCAGCGAAGATAGAGGCAGTGATGGACTGGAACAGGCCGACTTCAGTGACCGAGATCAGGAGCTTTCTGGGGCTTGCCGGATATTACAGACGGTTTGTTCAGGGATTTTCTTCGATAGCGGCCCCCTTGTCGAGGCTGACTCGAAAGGGAGTTCGTTTCGTGTGGACTGAGGATTGTGAGCAATGTTTTATTGAGCTAAAAACTCGTCTCACGTCAGCCCCAGTGCTGGTGCTTCCATCTGGGTCAGGTGGATTTGTGGTTTACTCAGATGCGTCCCGTCGAGGATTGGGAGCAGTCCTTATGCAGCATGGCAGAGTAGTTGCTTACGCTTCTCGGCAGCTGAAGAGGCATGAAGAAAACTATCCTACTCATGATTTGGAGCTTGCAGCTGTGGTGTTTGCACTGAAGATCTGGAGGCATTACTTGTATGGGGAGAAATTTCAGGTTTTTACAGATCACAAGAGCCTGAAATATGTGTTCACTCAGAGAGACCTGAACCTGAGGCAGCGAAGGTGGATGGAGTTTATTAAAGATTATGACTTTGACCTTTCCTATCATCCGGGCAAGGCGAATGTGGTGGCAGACGCTTTGAGTCGGAAGACGGTCATGTCATACCTTATGGTTCGGGAGTGGAAATTATTTGAGCAGGTGGTGGAATCCTCCTTTAGGGTTCCACGTGAAGAAGATAGAGCAGTACTTGTCAGCTTGACTGTGAGACCGGCTGTGTACCATGCTGTGATTGAGGCTCAGAGGGCAGATGCAGAGTTACCCCAGATTCTCCAGAAGTCTGAGGTTGAGTTGTGGGATGATGGTACCGTCAGATTCAGAGGCAGACTCTATGTTCCGACTGAGGAAGATGTGCGCAGATGTGTTCTTGATGAGGCGCACCGATCGAGGTATGCAGTGCATCCCGGGACGACAAAGATGTATCACTGTTTGAGGAGGCACTTCTGGTGGCCCGGTATGAAGAGAGATGTGGCTGAGTACGTGTCTAGATGTATGACATGTCAGCAGGTTAAAGCCGAGCATCAGAGACCTGGAGGGTTGCTGCAACCCTTGCCGATTCCTGAGTGGAAATGGGAACATGTGACGATGGACTTTGTGATGGGATTGCCCGCATCCCCTAGCAGAAGAGACGCTATCTGGGTCATCGTTGATCGACTGACCAAGTCGGCACACTTCCTAGCCATTAGGAAGGACTGGTCGGTCGGCAAGCTGGCTAATTTGTTTGTGGACCGGATCGTCTCTCTGCACGGGGTCCCTTTGTCCATTGTATCAGATCGAGATCCGAGGTTTACTTCCGGATTCTGGAAGAGCTTTCAGCAGGCGTTAGGGACTCAGTTGGCTTTCAGCTCGGCCTATCATCCTGAGACTGACGGGCAATCGGAGAGGACTATTCAGACCTTGGAGGATATGCTCAGGGCGTGTTGCCTAGATTGGGGAGGTTCGTGGGAACAGCATTTGTCCACTGTGGATTTTGCCTACAACAACAGCTATCATTCTAGCATCGGCATGGCGCCTTATGAGGCTTTGTATGGGCGGCCGTGTCGATGACCGGTGTGTTGGTCTGAGATCGGTGAGAGGCAGATTGCAGGACCTGAGTTGGTACAGCAGTGTGCTGAGGTCGCCAGGACAGTTCAGCAGAGGTTGACCGCAGCCCAGAGTAGACAGAAGAGTTATGCCGACATCCGACGGAGACCACTCGAGTTTGAGGTTGGGGACCACGTGTTTCTCCGAGTCTCACCCTCCAAGGGTGTGATGAGATTCGGGAAGCGAGGCAAGCTGAGTCCGCGTTATATTGGACCTTTTCCCATTCTTGCTCGAATCGGGGAAACCGCGTATCAGTTGGCCTTGCCGCCCAATCTGGCAGGAGTGCACGATGTGTTCCATGTGTCCTTGTTGAGGAAGTATGTTCAGGATCCGTCTCATGTGTTGGACTTTTCAGAGTTGGAGGTCGCTGAGGACCTGTCATTTCCAGAATACCCGGTTCGTATTGAGGATCGCAGAGAGCAGGTCCTGCGGAACAAGGTCGTACCGCTGGTCAAGGTGATTTGGCAGTACCGCTCCGGAGGTGAGGCAACCTGGGAGCGAGAGGACGAGATGCGGGAGCAGTTCCCTTACCTCTTCTCGTGAGTCTTATTGTAAACTTGTATCCTTGTTTTGACCATGTTAATTCTAGCAGTCAATTTCGAGGACGAAATTTCTTTAAGGGGGGGAGAATGTAAGGATGGAGACTTTCGGATCCGGTTTTCGGGTCTTACCCTGTTGTTCTAACCCTTGTGGGGGGCGGAGGTTCTGAGTTGAATCGCGTCAGGACCTGGCGACGCGTTTTAAACGGCGTCCACCTTGGCAGACGCATTTCAGGTGCTGCCACGTGGATACCGCGGGGGTTGGCCTTGGGCCGCGTGGGTACGGCCCCTGTCAGGTTGTCTGAATGGCGTCTGCGAAGGACGACGCCTTTCAGACTGCGACTCTGGGTGTGTCAGAGTACGGCCCTGACAAGTTGTCTGAATGGCGTCTGTGTAGGACGACGCGTTTCAGAATCTTGTCAGAGCGGCCGTCACATCACCTGATTGGCGTCCGGGGGTGTCGACGCGTTTTAGCCAGTTCCTGGTTAACCCCGCGAGCCCTCCTTCTTTCCCTCATTTTCTCCTACTCTCCTTCTCTTCTCTTCCTCCGGCATCCGGCGGCGACCCCCCTCCTCCTCCCTCTTTTCCTCCCACCTTTTCGCCTCTCCCTCCACTCCATCCTCTACCTAACTCATACCACTACCACCTCCACTTCCACTGCGGCGTTCTACTCTCCGGACGGCGGCCGACGTCACGGTGGAGCAAGGACGACCACGGCGGTACCGGCGGCGGCGTGGGGCGAGAAGGGTGAACGGCGTGGAGCTTGGTGGAGTTCGAGTGTCCGGTAGGGTGACGTTCCCCATTGCATTGTGTTTAAATCATGTTTTCCTCGATATGCATGTAGTAGATCTTCGGTTTTGGGGGTTAGAATGAGCATGCTTAGGTTCTCTATGGGGGTGTTTGCCTATGAATTGTCTTGCTCTTCGTTTCCCCTCCAGTTTGAATGATTTTTGGGGTTATTTGGGGTTGGATAGGGAGCCCTCGGGTTTAGGGCGTTCCTGGTTCCTGGGGCTGAAAGACGTCGTGCATGGACGACGCCTTTTTGAAGGGCGTCGGGCCATCACGACGCCTTTTAGACAGGAATCGACTGACAGGCACACTGCCAGGTCGGGGATTCTGTGGCTAAATGGCGTCATGGGTAAACGACGCATTTCTGAATGGCGTCAGGCGTCCATGACGCGTTTTAACCACAGAAATCCCCTGAATAAAGCTCTTGGAAATTCCGGATTTTCGTGTTGAATGGCGTCTGGGGATGTCGACGCCTTTTAAAAGGCGACTGCCGGTGTCGACGCCTTTTAAGGCCAGAATCTGAAGACTGATTTATATAAACCTGTACTTGGAACTTGAATGGCGTCGACCTTGGTCGACGCGATTCAAGACAGAATCTCACTAATGCATGCCAGTAAAACGTGTTCATACTGCTAGTTAGATGGTTAGCACATGTTTTAGTGCACCCGATAGAGATGGATTCCTCATGATCGGATGGTTCTATGTGTGTTATGCGATCGCGGGCTTTTCACGTGACCGGATCGCACTGTGTTGGGATTTCAGTTACTGTGGACCTGGAGTGACATTGTAGCACTTTATCACCCTGTGCTGGTGGGGGCGTGAGCACAGCGCCGGTGGGGGCGTGGGCGGGGTGACGCCTAGTGAGAGAGGGTCACCTGGTGAACCCCGGGGTCAGCTAGTACCGGTGTCGGAGTGGTACACTCGGAGAGTCACTCATGCTGGGGGAAGGGGTAGTCACCTGAGCCAGTTGGGCCGGAGTAGCGAGCGTGCTATCCGAGGGGCTACTCCTTGGTCTCAGCGGGTCGAGGTTTTCCCCACCGTTGTTTGCACGGTCGGCGAGTTCTATCGAAATGACGGTTGTAGATTTTCTAACGGCTGGTTTAGAATGTGCATGATTATTATAACTGCGATTGCATGTATTCTCACGTAGAGAATTAGGCATTGTACCTGCCACTACACTTGTGACTTCACCGTTAGTTGTACTTTACACTTGTGGGTGTGTGCGTGGGCAGTGGGGATCGAAGGATCCCTACTGAGTCTTGTCCTTGAGACTCACCCCTGCGATTTTCAGGTGAGGACTCCCAGCAGACTTAGAGCGGCGCGTGCGGCCGTGTGTTGTGCGTCTTCGGCAGTTGTTCCGGGGTATGCCCCGATGTAGTTGTTGTTTATTTCTGGCCTGTATGTTTAATTATTTCCTTTCAGCTAGAATATGTAATTATTTGCTGTAATCGAGTCGCATTGTAATAATTTTAATTTCCTGCACTTTCATTCCAATTCAATGCGATGTGAATGTTTAGCTTAGTTTATTATTTATTTCCCAGACTTACTAGATCCTGGTTTGGTCCCAAATTAATGATTCGGTACCCATTTAGTAATCGGATCCCCGATTATATGGTGGCGGGTCGTTACACTCCCTGCCCTATGGTATGCCTTCCTTCTCCCTTAACCCTCCCCACTTTCCTCCCCTCCTCACCACTACCCACCTAGTCATTTGCCTACCTCGTTGTTGCCCCTCCGTTGTTGTCATCTACATCCGCTTGGATGGTTTTCCCTTCCTATCCTCCCATTCCCCTTCTCGCCCTTGCTGCTTCCCACCCTCAATCCCACCTCCTTGTTTTGCTTGGCGAGCTTAGGGCTCCTAGTTTTAATCCCATTGTTTGAGATGTTTTCGACACCATCTGATTTGTTGGGTCCTTCTTCCGGCATAGGCTCCTTAGTGCCACCTTTACATTCCATATTCACCTTGCTCCTATGTTTTATTACCGCTTTGTATACAAATTTGAGATCCCCCCTTCTTCGTTGTACAGTTAGAATATCTAGTTGTTCACGTTTCTACGGTGGTCGTTTCTGCATTGATTCCGTTTCGGGATCAAGAAGATCCACAACGATGTTTGTGTCTTTAAGCTTATCCCATGCGTCCCCAGTTGGCAGCACATGTTTCCGATCATTCCCATCCACAACTGCTCGTTGGTGTTTGCAGTCCTCTCCGGCAAGCCTTGTCGACCCTCTAAGATGGAAGATTCAAACTTCTCTCATACAAGCTCTAGTTCCTCACTGAAGACCTCACTAGTTATCCATTAGTCCTCTCGTTGGTGGACTCAGTCCCATGTATGTTGTCTCCTAGAAGTTGTGTTTTTCTCTCTTGTTTGTTGCTAATGTTGGCGCCATGCTGACCTTGTCTTGTTGGATGTACTATGTTATGCTCTCCCTTCCGTTGTTGCGTGTGTTATGGTCCCCCTTCCCCTATTGTGTTTCGCTTCATTTGTACTCTTGTTTTACAGTTAACCCTATAGTAACTTTATGCCTACTAATTGGAAAGGAATTAGGAGTGTCCCAGATCTAGCAGAGCTTTGAGGAAATCTCATTTGAATTCGACGGCCCCCTCATCGTCTCGATGATGGAACCCCTGGGTGGGAAGAGTCTCCTCTATAGGTCCCCCGCCCCTTGGTATGCCTTCCTTCTCCCTTAAACCTCCCCACTTTCCTCCCCTCCTCACCAGTGCCCACCTAGCCATTTGCCGAACTCGGTGTTGCCCCTCCATTGTTGTCGTCTGCATCTGCTTGGATGGTTTTCCCTTCCTATCCCCCCATCCTCCTTCTCACCCTTGCTTCTTCCCACCCTCAACCCCACCTCCTTGTTTTGTTTGATGAGCTTTAGTTCTCCTAGTTTTGATCCCACTGTCTGGAAGGTTTTTGACACCATCTAATCTGGTGCTACCTTCTTTCGGCATAGGCTCCTTAGTGCCACCATTACTTTCCCTATTCCTATTACTCTTATGTTGTGTTGCCACTTTCTCTACAGATTTGAGATCCCCCTTCTTCGTTGTACGGTGAGAATCTCTAGTTGTTCGCATCGCTATGGTGGTCATTTCTACATTGATTCCATTTTGAGATCAAGTAGATCCACAACGATGCATGTGTCTTTGAGCTCATCCCACACATCCCTAGTTGGCAACACACATTTCCGAGCATTCCCGTTTACAACTGCTCGTTGGTGTTTGCAATTCTCTCCGGCAAGCCTTGCTGGATCCTTCAATCTGGAAGACTCAAACTTCTCTCATGCAAGCTCTGGTTCCTCACTGAAGACCTCACTAGTTATCCATTTGTCCACTTGTTGGAGGACTTAGTCCCATTTATGTTGTCTCCTAGATGTTGTGATTTTCCCTCTTGCTTGTTGCTGTTGTTGGTGCCATGCGGACCTTGTCTTGTTGGATATACTATGTTATGCTCTCCCTTCCCATGTTGCGTGTGTTATGGTCCCCCTTCCCCTATTTGGTTTCGCTTCATTTGCACTCTTGTTTTATCGTTAACCCTATAGTAGCTTTAATTGACAAAAAAAAGAAAAAAACAGTCCTTACTCCTTACCAAAAGTTAGTTTTCTGGCTCTTAAGGATGCACTACATCTAAAACTTCATATCCAAAAGCTTGCCATTGTGTTCAAACAATTCACAATCAAAAGGGTTAAACAAGCTACGTATGCATTAAAAAAAATTACGTCTGTACTTTTGGACAGTGGTACTTGGAGTCAAAGCTACAGTGAGACAACTGAACTCAATCAAATAGATTACTATTCGTCAAATTTTACAACAGTTGGTCAAACAATTTACTTAAAGTTGGACATGCTACGTACAATCAGGTTTGATCAAAGTGTCAGTTTAAAGTCAAATGATGTCCTTAGAATAAACAACGTTGTTTGTTACTAAATCTAAGTCCCCAGCCATGGTGCAATGGAAGCTGGATGGACACCCCTTCTCCCAATTTGGTAGTGCTCGGAGGTTCGATCCACCCAATATGACCCAAAAAAATTACTAAATCCAGAGTAAAAAATTCAACTTATAGCAATATAATTTAATTTAAGTCAAACAGGTGAGTTGTGGTTAACTACATAGTCAAGTAGTCAAAGTCAAACACATCGCTTACAGCCTTACTGTCTAGCTTACTCATATACATTACCAAACAAGTTAAAGAATATTCTGAAACTAGTGTAATTTGTGGTTTAATAGTTCCTTTATTTTGCCTTCGAATAATAGTAGGGCTGCAAATGGATCGGAGTGGATTGGGAGATACCCTCAGTTACATGCGACCCATTGCGAATGAGAGATGAACCATTGATTCAAATCTTTTTGCGTATAACATCATATGGGATTATATTTATTTTTTTCTCATCCGTGGGTGATATAGTTGTTAGTATTAGATGGCCTCAAAGCCAATCCGATACTATATACTTATTCAGATTATTAATAAATGGCAATAATTCATTGTGTGTAATTAATTCGATTTCTTTTTATCGTATCACGATGAAGTCCATGAACATGTGCAACAGTCTTCGGATTATGATGAGATCATAATTACGGGACCGAAGACTTATAAACATATGTTCTTAATTGTTCCTAGTCATAGGATTTTGAGATAGGACATCGAACATCCGGATAGACTAGTATAGGTTACTTCAGCTCATATGATGAGGGTGACTGATCCCATAAGTCACTTGTGTGGAGACACTATGTTGGACCTGTAGGTGTTCATTGGTGAATGAGTTCACTGAACTGATCCGACTATGAATCGCTGGATGGTAAACACCTCACTGTTAACTAGCTCGATTCTTTTGTCACGGTTGCGTGGATGATCCTTGGACCTGAGACGCCAAAGATATCTTGTTGGTAGGTTTCTGAACTTTGACCTTGACTAATGAATCCCTAACCATGGGTTATCAATAAGTCAAGTGATCGGGTTCAGGGAAATGCCCTCGAAGGTAATTGTGTATTCAATATGGGATCATCCGCTCTCGGTAGTTTGAGGGAGAATGTTCCGAGAATGATGCGCTTAAAGTCCCTGGGCAGGGCAGACTCTGTAATCGATAAGGAGTTATCGGATTCATATTAGCGGTATCTGATTCAAGTGAATCGACCAAATAGGGTTTAACAGTAAACCATGCCCTAGGTCGATTCGGGAACATTGCACGGATAAAGGATTATATCCGCGTGCTAACCGATGACAGAAAGGTTCCAATAGAGGGTTGCGATAATCCCAGTGCCATCCAGGATCACGCGGTGTTGCTTGGCATCCAACGTGATCGGAAGTCCGTCCGAATTTATTGTGGGACATTAAATTCGACTGATTAATTGAATATGGGGATATTAATTAATTCAGTGGGTCAGTAAAGGGTTACTGGACTTAATGGGCTATTAACTGGACTGGTATTTTGGCCCAGAGGGTCACATGCAAATGGTTTTCAAGTCGATGGATAATCCGATAGGATTTCGGATAAGTCTGGGTTTTTATGAAAAACTGCAAACAGACTTATTATAAAAGAACGGATTCTACGTCGAGGGCCAGCAACCCTGACCTAGCTGTCGTTTTTTTTCTCTCTCTCTCTCTCTCTCTCTCTTCTAGGCGTGCGATTACCAACTGCTCCGCCTTCCGTCCGATGGGTGATTCAGAATCCGCATGTCGCGGCGGATTACGCGCAGCCAGACGGGATCTACGAACGCCGCAGCGAGCGAGGAAGCGAGGACGATCCATCGCGAGGAGAACCGCGTGGATACCGCTAGAGGTCGGGCATCTGCGCGACTTGCAGCATCGCTCCAACGGAACCGGAAAACGAATGCGGATTCAAATCCGCGCAAGGTAAATCCGATTTACTCCGGTTTTATTTCTACGATCGAAACGGGACAGATCCGAGCCCGAATATTTTATTCCGTTGCGTTTTTCGGTCGGATCTCGACACAGAGAACCCAACAGTGGTATCAGAGCCAGGTTATCACTGTGTTCTTCGCCGTTTCGGATTCCGAAATTTAATTTTCTAGTTATATTCCATGCATATTTTACGATTCTGTTGGAGAAATAATATTCATGAGATGGATAAAATTAATTAGATTAATTTTATTTCTGCAAAATCGTAAAATTTTTTTGGGTATCTCGTGTTCTTCGTGGGACGAAGAACGGCACTCAAAGGATGTTGCACGGGTGATTATTTGAGATGCTAGGCATCAAGGAAGGAACCTGGTACGACCAGGGGGTTCTACTGGCCACCGCCGACATCACCCATGCCGCCGATGAGGCTTTTCCGGCGGTGACCGGCCGTTGAAGCCCTCCCCTTCCCACAGTTCCATAGATTTTTAAAGGGAATAAAAGGGGGAGGAGGAAGCTTTAACGGCGCCGTACGGCGCCGGTGGGGGTGACCGGTGACGGTCCGGTGGCCCCAGACGCTGGTGCCGTCGCCGGCCACCCTCCCCTTCCCCCACGGTTTCCTGCAACCAGGCGCCGCCAGGGGTGAAGGGGGAGGGCTCGGGCCCGTACGGCTAGGGTTCCCAAGCCGCACAGTCCGACCGGGCCAAGGGGTCGGGCTCAGACCGGGTCTGAGCCCATGGACCCCCCTTGGCCCGAGCCAGGCGCCCTCGCTCGAGCCAGGCGCCCTGGTCTGAGTCCATGGCTCAGCTAGGCTGAGCCATGGTTCGGCCAAGGGTGGGCTGAGCCACCTGGATTGTTTTAAAACCCCGGTTTTAATAAGATTAAATTGTTTTAAAAACTTTATATTTTCAAAAATGTTTTGAAATTAAATTTCTTATTCAATTTAACCTTTTTGAGACCCATTGCAATTGATTAACATCATTATCTCAATTGAAGTTTATAGTTATAATTAATTATTGATTTAAATGTTGAATTGATGATTATTTATAACTAGATAATCTAAATGTTAGATTTTAATAAGATAATGATTAATCTAGTTGTTTAATGACTTTATTAATCTAATAGTTAGATTAATCTTGTCATATTTGCATGGAATATTCTAGATATTTAAATTTTGGAACTTTAATGCATATGATGTGTTATCATGCTTGTTTAAATTTGATTTAGTTAAGCATGCATAAATTGATTTTCGAAAAATTCTAAATTCTCCAAAAAAAATTGTTTGGTCCCTGGTTTTATGAAACCTGAAAATATTATTATTTTCGAAAATTTTATTTAGCCATTTGATGTGCAATTCATGTGTGGTTTGTTTAACTAAAACACATGGTGGTCATGGACGTGCATTAATTGTGGATATGGAATGTGATTGTGTGGTTTGTTCTTTATTAATAAATAGAGGTCTGCGAACCTCTCCCTCTCATATTCCAATGTATTTCTACCTCCCTCCTTGATGTTATCGCCATAAAGCTTCCTCATTTAAATTATCATGTAATTGAGAATTATAATGTAATTTGATCGAGGCGGCTGCGCGTGGAGCGAGGATGATCCACAACTGCCGACCAGATGAAAATGAAGGAGTTCATTGAATCCATGGGTTTGCAGACTCATGATATAAGTTGTTATATTGTGTATGTGTGTGCGTTTGACTGTCTGGCTCAAGTCAAACCACAGTGCCGTCCATGACCACACTAATGACATGTATGTGATGCGTGTGCTTAATATTTGCTAGGTTATTAGTATTTATAATATATTCGATATATTTAATACTATCACCTAGGATGAGACCAAACTAAATAAGTAAAACCTTCGTTACAAACTCTAAGCCATAGCGCGAGTCATTGAGAATGCACCACGTGGCTCTCCATTAATAGAACTTAATTCAGTGACGGCAGATACTATGTGTTTACCCGAGGTCTGCCATTGTCTGTTGAGAGGACTGTTGATCATGGCATAAGATGCCTTTGCATAAGAGTAGAGGAACGATATAGTTATCCACGTGTTTACCAGGGAACTATATTTCTACTTTACTCTGTCACGTATTGATGGTAAAGCTTAGACCAGGGATAATGGTCTACTGTGTTTACCCGGGACCATTGAACTTAGGAGCCGAAATATGATCGGATATTACAAGGAGTTGCAATTATCATGAGATGATTGCTCTGAGATAGCAGTATGATACTATGTGTTTATCCGAGGTCATACTGTGATGTTTGGAAATTCTGATCCCCACTAGGAGACAATCGGCGTCTCCCGTTCTGTATATCTGAAGGTTATACAGTCCGTCAAAAATTAGTGAGAGTAAAACTAGATAATAAAAGACCATATCTTGTTTTAGTTAATCTGAATATCTGCTAATTATCAATTCATTATCTCCTGTAGGCGAGAATGTCGCACCATAACCCGTTGCGAGGCATACTTGATGCCAACCGTTTAACAGGCACCAATTACTCAGACTGGCTCAGAAACCTAAAGATAGTCCTCATGTCTGAGCAGATTGCCTACGTCTTGGATAATGAACCTCCTGCTGAACCAACATTAGATGCCACAGAGGAGGAAATGATAGCGTATGAAAAATGGAAGGAAGATTCCACCATGGCCCAATGCTACATGTTAGCCTCTATGAGCAATGAGTTGCAGAGGCAACATGAAGAGATGGATGCTAGATCCATCATGCTCCATTTGAAGGAGCTATTTGGTGAGCAGAGTAGAATCGAACGATATGAGATATCAAAGAATCTGTTTAAGGCTCAGATGGCAGAGGGAACTTCAGTACATAATCACGTACTGAAGATGATTGACTGGGTGGAGAGGCTGGATGCTCTTGGGATTACACTTCCCAAGGAGATGCACATAGACCTCGTGTTGTCTTCACTTCCATCGTCATATGCTCAGTTCATCGTTAATTTTAACATGAACAAGATCCAGGCTGTAAGGATCGTGACCTTCGGATCCGGTTTTCGGGATCGGACCTTGTAGTTCTAACTTTAGTGAGGGCGGAGGTTCTGAGTTGATTCGCGTCAGGACGTCGAGACGCGTTTTAAACGGCGTCTACCGTCGCAGACGCATTTCAAGTTCTGCCACGTGGGTGCCACGTGGGCTGGCTTCGGGCCGCGAGGGTACGGCCCTGTCTTGTCGACCTGAACGGCGTCCACATGTGTCGACGCCTTTCAGACTGCGACTCTGGGTTGTCAGAGTACGGCCCTGACATATCGTCTGAACGGCGTCTACCTTGAACGACGCGTTTCATAGTCTTGTCAGAGCAGCTGTCACATCAACTGATTGGCGTCCGTAGATGTCGACGCGTTTTAGCCAGTCTCTGGTTAACCCCGCGAGCCCTCCTTCTTTCCCTCATTTTCTCCTCTCTTCCTCTCTTTCCCCTTCCGGCGAACTCGACGGCGATCTCTCATCCTCCCTCTTTTCCTCCCACCGTTTCATCTCTTCCTCCACTCCATCCTCTACCTAGCTCCTACCACTACCACCTCCACTTCCACTGCGGCGTTCTACTCTCCGGGCGGCGGCCGACGTCACGGAGGGGCGAGGACGACCACGGCGGTACCGGCGGCGGCGTGGGGCGAGTCGGGTGGACGGCTTGAAGCTCGGAGGCGTTCAAGTATTCGGTAGGGTGACGGTTCCCCTTAGCATCGCGTTTTAGACCATGTTTACCCCGTTTAAGCTTGTTTGGATCCTTGGTTTCGGGGGGTAGAATGAGCATGTTTAGGAGTTCTTTTGATAACATGGGGGATTTCTATGAATGTGTTGCTTGTGGATAGCATTGCTCCTCTTTTTCCCTCCGTTTTTTGGTGAATTTGGGGTTGTTTGGGATTGGATGGGGAGCCCTCGGGCTCAGGCGACTCTGGTTCCTGGGGCTGAAACACGTCGTGTATGGACGACGCCTTTTTGAAGGGCGTCGAGCCATCACGACGCCTTTTAGACAGGAATCGCCTGACAGAGAGTCTGCCAGTTCGGGGATTCTGGGACTAAAAGACCTCATGGGTGAACGACGCGTTTTCAAATGACGTCGGTTAACCATGACGCCTTTTAAACGCAGAAACCCCCTGAGTAAGGGCCTTGGAAATTCCGGATTTCTATGTTGAATGGCGTCTGAGGATGTCGACGCCTTTTAAAAGGCGACCACTGGTGTCGACGCCTTTTAGGGCCTGATTCTGAAGACTGTTTTACATAAACCTGAACATGGAGCTTGAATGGCGTCGACCTTGGGTGACGCAATTCAGGACAGAACAACACTAATTCATCCCAGTAAAATGTGTTCATACTGTTAGATATTCGGTTAGTGCATGCTTTAGTATACATGGATTCTTCGGGACCGGATGGCACTGCGTTGTGTGCCGTGCGATCGCGGGCTTTTCACGTGACCGGATCGTACTGCGCCGGGTTTTGGTGGTTTTGTGTTACTGTGGACCTGGAGTGACATTGTAGCGCTTTATCACCCTGTGCTGGTGGGGGCGTGAGCATAGCGCCGGTGGGGGCGTGGGCGGGGTGACGCCTAGTGAGAGAGGGTCACCTGGTGAACCCCGGGGTCAGCTAGTACCGGTGTAGGAGTGGTACATTCGGAGAGTCACTCATGTTGAGCGAAGGAGTAGCCACCTGAGCCGGTTGGGCCGGAATAGCTAGTGTGCTATCCGAGGGGTTACTGTTTGGTCTCAGCGGGTCGAGGTTTCTCCACCGTTGTTGTGTGGTTGGCGAGTTCTATCGAGACGATAGTTGTGGATTTCCTAGGCGGCTGGTTTATTTTATGCATGTTTACTATATTACGATTGCATGTGATTTCACGTTAAGGATTAGGAATTGTACCTCTTGTGTTTATCACCTTTCTGTTAGCTGTACCTTGCACTTGTGGGTGTGTGTGTGGGCCGTGGGGATCGAAGGATCCCTACTGAGTCTTGTCTTTGAGACTCACCCTCTACGGTTTTCAGGTGAGGACACCCAGCAGACTTAGCGAGGAGAGTGCGGCCGTGAGTTGAGCTCCGTCAGCAGTTGTTCCGGGGTATGCCCCGACGTAGTTGTTATTTTATTTCTGGCCTGTAGATCTAATTATTTCTTTTCTGTTGGAATATGTAATTATTTGCGGTATCGAGTCGCATTGTAATAATTTTAATTCCTGCACTTTTACTTCTGTTCAATGCGATGTGAATGTTTAGCTTAGTTTATTATTTATCTCCCAGACTTGATTTGATCCTGGTTTGGTTCCAAATTAATGATTCGGTACCCATTTAGTAATCGGATTCCCGATTATAGGGTGGCGGGTCGTTACAGTTGGTATCAGAGCATACGGTCTGGCAAATAAATAAATAACTAGGTTAAATATCATAAATTCGGCAAATAAATACATTATCCCGTACAGGCACGGCGGTAGCATAGGCTTTAGGAATCTAATTAGAACTTTTTGGTTTTGTAATTGTAGGCGAGTAGATGGCTCCCAGAAGGAGGATGCCAGTTATTCGAGAGCAGGGAGATGTCCCTAGTGGGTCCGAGGCCGGGAGGCCGAGTGTTGAGCAGTTCATGGAGGCGATGATGGACACTATGGCTCGTTATCAGACACGAGACCCTAGTGAGAGTTCCAGTGCGCGGGGAGGGTCCACCGCTACACTTGAGCGGTTTCTGAAGCTGAGGCCACCTCACTTCACCGGTCGTCCCGACCCTGACGAGGCCATCCACTGGGTTAGAGAGATAGAGAAGACTTTTGACACCATGGATTGTGCTGCAGTAGAGCGGACCCCGTTAGATACCTTCATGCTGAACGATAGCGCCTATGACTGGTGGACCACCTTGAAGAGTTTGTCCTACGAGGACAGGAGTCTTAGGGAAATTCCATGGGAGACATTTGTTAAGGAGTTCAACGCTCAGTATTTCCCTAGACACGTCCAGAGGGCCAAGGAGAGGGAGTTCATGGATCTGACACAGGGGAGCATGACAGTACTTGAGTACCAGGCGAAGTTTGTTTCGCTAGGTCGGTTCGTGCCTTTCATATCTGGGGACGAGGAGCGTCGTACTGAGAGATTCGTAGACGGACTGAGGCTCAGCTTGAGGAACTTCGTGGCGTCTCACTGTTGCACGGATCTGGCCTCCGCGGTTAGATGTGCGGCAGCAGTGGAGGCTCAGCAGAGCCAGTCGGCCCGGGAGAGAGGACTGGCTGCTCAGAGCCCAGTTCGTGGCAGGGGTAAGGCAGCGGCAGCAACCCCTTCTGCTGGATCGGGATCTTCATCACTCGGCTCCCGATTCAGGAGATTCTTCAGGGGTGGTGGCAGCAGTAGTGGCAGTAGCGGCAACAACAGGCCCGGGCAGGGTCAGCAGAGTCAGTCTGTATCCAGTGCACCGCAGGGGCCAGCTCAGAGGCTTCCGGCAGTCTGTCAGCACTGTGGGGGTACCCATGGTGGGACTCAGTGTCCCACTCTTACCAGGAGATGTTTCGCTTGCGGCCAGCAGGGCCACTTGGCGAGGCAGTGCCCGCAGGGGTATGGTCAGGGACATGGTTCAGGTGAGCAGAAGAAGCCGAGGACCCAGGGGAGAGTGTTAGCTATCACCAGGAGGGAGGCTCGCGCGTCCAAGTTGGTGGAAGGTACACTTTCTGTCCTTGGGAACTCTGCACACGTATTGATTGATTCGGGTGCTTCGCATTCTTTTATTTCTGAGCAGTTCTTAGATATCCTTTCTGCGCCCGTTGTTGAGTTATCTGATGGTTTGATGGTGGAGGTTCCTTCTGGAGACTATATGATATCTTATAACTGCTTGAGGAATGTTCCCTTGACCATTGAGGGTCATGTGCTCCCTGCCCAGTTGGTTGTGCTTGCCATTCGAGACTTTGATGTCATCCTGGGTATGGATTGGTTGGAAGCCTTTTATGTAGAGGTGGACTGCCACAGGAAGAGGGTGCGATTCTCCATTCTGGACATCCCGACCTTCTTCTTCCAAGGTATTAGGCTTTCTTCCCGAGGTATTCTTATTTCTGCCTTTAAGGCACGGAGGCTGCTTGCTGGTGGCAGTGAGGCTTTCCTTGCCTCTGTTGTTGTCTCTGATGTCCAGGTTAGTCTCAGCCCTGGGGAGGTACCTGTTGTGTGTGAGTTCATCGATGTATTTCCTGAGGAGCTGCCTGGCCTTCCTCCTCAGCGTAAGGTCGAATTTACCATCGAGCTTGCACCAGGTACGGCGCCCTTGTCTAAGGCCCCGTATCGGATGGCGCCAGCCGAACTCGCTGAGTTGAAGGCGCAGTTACAGGAGCTGCTGAATAAGGGTTTTATTCGTCCCAGTACATCTCCATGGGGTGCTCCAGTTCTGTTTGTTAGAAAGAAGGATGGTTCTCTGAGATTGTGCATTGACTATAGGCAGCTGAACCAGGTAACGATAAAGAATAAATACCCACTTCCAAGAATTGATGATTTGATGGATCAGCTGCAGTCCGCGAAGGTGTTTTCCAAGATCGACTTGAGATCCGGATATTATCAAATGAGGATCCGGGATGTTGATGTTAGCAAGACGGCCTTCAGAACTCGGTATGGACATTATGAGTTTTTGGTTATGCCCTTTGGCCTGACCAATGCTCCAACGGCCTTTATGGAGCTGATGAACCGAGTCTTCAGGACTTATCTGGATCAGTTTGTGGTTGTGTTTATTGATGATATCCTGATCTATTCTTCTTCTGAGGAAGAGCATGCCACCCATCTTCGGGCGGTATTGCAGGTCCTGAGAGAGCATCGACTTTATGCCAAGTTCAGCAAATGTGAGTTTTGGCTAGACGAGGTGCATTTCCTCGGGCATGTTATTTCTGGCAATGGTATCGCAGTGGACCCAGCCAAGATCGAGGCAGTGATGGATTGGAGCAGGCCGACTTCAGTGACTGAGATCAGGAGCTTTCTGGGGCTTGCCGGTTATTACAGGCGGTTTGTTCAGGTATTTTCTTCGATAGCAGCCCCCTTGTCGAGGTTGACTCGAAAGGGAGTTCGCTTTGTGTGGACCGAGGATTGTGAGCAGAGTTTTATTGAGTTAAAGACCCGTCTCACGTCAGCCCCTGTACTGGTGCTTCCATCTGGATCAGGTGGATTTGTGGTTTACTCCGATGCGTCCCGTCGAGGTTTGGGCGCAGTTCTAATGCAGCATGGCAGGGTAGTGGCCTATGCTTCTCGACAGCTGAAGAAGCATGAAGAGAACTATCCTACTCATGATTTGGAGCTGGCAGCTGTGGTGTTTGCACTCAAAATCTGGAGGCATTATTTATATGGGGAGAAATTCCAGGTGTTCACGGATCACAAGGGTTTGAAATATGTGTTCACTCAGAAGGATCTGAATTTGAGGCAGCGAAGGTGGATGGAGTTCATTAAAGATTATGACTTTGACCTTTCTTATCATCCGGGCAAAGCAAATGTAGTGGCAGACGTTTTGAGTCGGAAGACGGTCATGTCATACCTTATGATTCAGGAGTGGAAATTATTCGAGCAGGTGGTGGAATCTTCCTTTAGGGTTCCACGTGAAGATGACAGAGCCGTGCTGGTCAGTTTGACTGTGAGACCAGCTGTGTATCATGCAGTGATTGAGGCTCAGAGGGCAGATGTTGAGCTACCACAGATCCTCCAGAGGTCAGAGGTGGAGTTATGGGACGACGGTACGGTCAGGTTCAGAGGTAGACTTTATGTTTCGACTGAGGAAGACGTGCGCAGATGTGTTCTTGATGAGGCGCACCGTTCGAGATATGCAGTGCATCCGGGTTCGACTAAGATGTATCATTGTCTGAGGAGGCACTTCTGGTGGCCCGATATGAAGAAAGATATAGCTGAATATGTAGCCAGATGCATGACTTGTCAGCAGGTTAAGGCCGAGCATCAGAGACCTGGTGGGTTGCTACAGCCCTTGCCGATTCCAGAGTGGAAATGGGAGCATGTGACTATGGACTTCGTGATGGGATTGCCTACATCCCCTAGCAGGAGAGATGCTATCTGGGTCATTGTGGATCGGCTGACCAAGTCGGCACACTTCCTAGCTATTAGGAAGGACTGGTCAGTCGGCAAGTTGGCAAAGTTGTTTGTAGACCGGATCATCTCTCTGCACGGGGTGCCTTTGTCTATTGTATCGGATCGAGATCCAAGGTTTACTTCCAGATTCTGGAAGAGCTTTCAGCAGGCACTAGGCACTCAGTTGGCTTTCAGCTCAGCCTACCATCCCGAGACTGACGGGCAGTCGGAGAGGACTATTCAGACCTTGGAAGATATGCTCAGAGCTTGTTGTCTAGACTGGGGAGGTTCTTGGGAGCAATATTTGTCCACAGTGGAATTTGCATATAACAACAATTACCATTCCAGTATCGGCATGGCGCCTTACGTAGCTTTGTATGGGCGACCGTGTCGATCTCCAGTATGTTGGTCCGAGATCGGTGAAAGGCAGATAGCAGGACCCGAGTTAGTACAGCAGTGCGCTGAGATTGCCAGGTTAGTTCGGCAGAGGTTGACCGCATCGCAGAGTAGGCAGAAGAGTTATGCTGACATCCGACGGAGACCGCTTGAGTTTGAAGTTGGGGACCACGTGTTTCTCTGAGTCTCACCCTCCAAGGGTGTAATGAGATTCGGGAAGCGAGGCAAGCTGAGTCCGCGCTATATTGGGCCTTTTCCCATCCTTGCTCGGATTGGGGAAACCGCGTACCAGCTGGCCTTGCCACCCAGTCTTACAGGGGTGCACGATGTGTTCCATGTTTCCTTACTAAGGAAATATGTTCAGGATCCGTCCCATGTCCTGGACTTTTCAGAGTTGGAGGTCGCTGAGGACCTGTCTTTTCCAGAATATCCGATTCGTATTGAGGATCGCAGAGAACAGGTCCTGCGGAACAAGATTGTACCATTGGTCAAGGTGATTTGGCAGTACCGCTCCGGAGGTGAGGCAACCTGGGAGCGTGAGGATGAGATGCGAGAGCAATTCCCTTACCTCTTTTCGTAAGTTTCCTTGTGAACTTGTATCCCTGTTTGACTTTGTCAATTCTAAGCAGTCAATTTCGGGGACGAAATTCTTTTAAGGGGGGGAGATTGTAAGGATCGTGACCTTCGGATCCGGTTTCGGGATCGGACCTTGTAGTTCTAACTTTAGTGAGGGTGGAGGTTCTGAGTTGATTCGCGTCAGGACGTCGAGACGCGTTTTAAACGGCGTCTACCGTCGCAGACGCATTTCAAGTTCTGCCACGTGGGTGCCACGTGGGCTGGCTTCGGGCCGCGAGGGTACGGCCCTGTGTTGTCGACCTGAACGGCGTCCACGTGTGTCGACGCCTTTCAGACTGTGACTCTGGGTTGTCAGAGTACGGCCCTGACATATTGTCTGAACGGCGTCTACCTTGAACGACGCGTTTCAGAGTCTTGTCAGAGCAGCTGTCACATCAACTGATTGGCGTCCGTAGATGTCGACGCGTTTTAGCCAGTCTCTGGTTAACCCCGCGAGCCCTCCTACTTTCCCTCATTTTCTCCTCTCTTCCTCTCTTTCCCCTTCCGGCGAACTCGACGGCGATCTCTCATCCTCCCTCTTTTCCTCCCATCGTTTCATCTCTTCCTCCACTCCATCCTCTACCTAGCTCCTACCACTACCACCTCCACTTCCACTGCGGCGTTCTACTCTCCGGGCGGCGGCCGACGTCACGGAGGGGCGAGGACGACCACGGCGGTACCGGCGGCGGCGTGGGGCGAGTCGGGTGGACGGCTTGAAGCTCGGAGGTGTTCAAGTATTCGGTAGGGTGACGGTTCCCCTTAGCATCGCGTTTTAGACCATGTTTACCCCGTTTAAGCTTGTTTGGATCCTTGGTTTCGGGGGGTAGAATGAGCATGTTTAGGAGTTCTTTTGATAACATGGGGGATTTCTATGAATGTGTTGCTTGTGGATAGCATTGCTCCTCTTTTTCCCTCCGTTTTTGGGTGAATTTGGGGTTGTTTGGGGTTGGATGGGGAGCCCTCGGGCTCAGGCGACTCTGGTTCCTGGGGCTGAAACACGTCGTGCATGGACGACGCCTTTTTGAAGGGCGTCGAGCCATCACGACGCCTTTTAGACAGGAATCGCCTGACAGAGAGTCTGCCAGTTCGGGGATTCTGGGACTAAAAGACGTCATGGGTGAACGACGCGTTTTCAAATGACGTCGGTTAACCATGACGCCTTTTAAAGGCAGAAACCCCCTGAGTAAGGGCCTTGGAAATTCCGGATTTCTATGTTGAATGGCGTCTGAGGATGTCGACGCCTTTTAAAAGGCGACCACTGGTGTCGACGCCTTTTAGGGCCTGATTCTGAAGACTGTTTTACATAAACCTGAACATGGAGCTTGAATGGCGTCGACCTTGGGTGACGCGATTCAAGACAGAACAACACTAATTCATGCCAGTAAAATGTGTTCATACTGTTAGATATTCGGTTAGTGCATGCTTTAGTATACATGGATTCTTCGGGACCGGATGGCACTGCGTTGTGTGCCGTGCGATCGCGGGCTTTTCACGTGATCGGATCGTACTGCGCCGGGTTTTGGTGGTTTTGTGTTACTGTGGACCTGGAGTGACATTGTAGCACTTTATCACCCTGTGCTGGTGGGGGCGTGAGCACAGCGCCGGTGGGGGCGTGGGCGGGGTGACGCCTAGTGAGAGAGGGTCACCTGGTGAACCCCGGGGTCAGCTAGTACCGGTGTTGGAGTGGTACATTCGGAGAGTCACTCATGCTGAGGGAAGGAGTAGCCACCTGAGCCGGTTGGGCCGGAATAGCTAGTGTGCTATCCGAGGGGTTACTGTTTGGTCTCAGCGGGTCGAGGTTTCTCCACCGTTGTTGTGTGGTTGGCGAGTTCTATCGAGACGATAGTTGTGGATTTCCTAGGCGGCTGGTTTATGTTATGCATGTTTACTATATTACGATTGCATGTGATTTCACGTTAAGGATTAGGAATTGTACCTCTTGTGTTTATCACCTTTCTGTTAGCTGTACCTTGCACTTGTGGGTGTGTGTGTGGGCAGTGGGGATCGAAGGATCCCTACTGAGTCTTGTCTTTGAGACTCACCCTCTACGGTTTTCAGGTGAGGACACCCAGCAGACTTAGCGAGGAGAGTGCGGCCGTGAGTTGAGCTCCGTCAGCAGTTGTTCCGGGGTATGCCCCGACGTAGTTGTTATTTTATTTCTGGCCTGTACATCTAATTATTTCTTTTCTGTTGGAATATGTAATTATTTGCTGTATCGAGTCGCATTGTAATAATTTTAATTCCTGCACTTTTACTTCTGTTCAATGCGATGTGAATGTTTAGCTTAGTTTATTATTTATCTCCCAGACTTGATTTGATCCTGGTTTGGTTCCAAATTAATGATTCGGTACCCATTTAGTAATCGGATTCCCGATTATAGGGTGGCGGGTCGTTACACAGGCCACCTTAGCTGAACTGCTGAACATGTTAAAGACTGCTGAAGGGAACCTTGTGAAGGATAAACCTCAAGTCCTCATGGTTGGTAAGACCAACAGAAAAAGACTTGCAGTCCAAGCTTTTCGAAAGAATAAGAACAAGGTTCAGAGAAAGGCAAAGGTTGCCAAGAAAGATAAAGGTAAAAGTGCTGAGAAAGGTGATTGCTTCTACTGTCACCAGAATGGGCATTGGAAGAGGAATTGCAAAGAATATCTCAAGGACAAGGCTCAAGGAACTGTGAAGCAGCAGGACGCTTCAGGTATCTATATGATAGATGTAAACTTGTTAATAAGAGATTGTACATCATGGGTATTAGATACTGGATGTGTATCTCATATCTACAATTCTGTACAGACACTGACAAGAAGGCGTAAGCTGAGGACCGGCAAGGTGGAGCTGAGGCTAGGTAACGGCGCAAGAGTTGCGGCGATCGCTGTGGGGACAGTGAAGCTCAAGCTACCATATGGAGACACATTTTTATTAGATGAATGTTATTATGTACTTAGCATAATAAGGAACATCATTTCTATTTCATGCTTAGATAGAATTGGATACAATTTAAATTTTGGGAACAATAGTTGTTCAATTTATTTCGAAAATAAATTAATTGCTTCTGCTATTTTGTCCAGTGGTTTGTATCTATTGAATGTGTCTCATGACAATTTACACATCGGTTCTTCAATTAAAAAGAGTAAGTATGAAATGAACAAAGCTTACTTGTGGCATTGTAGGCTTGGACACATTGGTGAAAACAAACTCCAAAGGATGCATAAAGATGGATACTTAGATCCATTTGATTATGAATCATATGCAACCTGTGAGTCATGTTAAATGGGTAAAATGGCTAAGTCTCCATTTAGTGGAACTGGAGAACGAGCCAAAGATATATTAGAACTCATACATTCAGATGTATGTGGTCCTATGTCAACCCAAGCCATTGGTGGTTTCTCATACTTCATTACATTCACTGATGATTACTCAAGGTTTGGATATATATACTTATTGAAGTATAAATATAAAGCCTTTGAGAAATTTAGAGAATTTAAGAATGAAGTAGAAAACCAAACATGAAAGAGTATAAAAACCATCCGATCTGATCGGGGTGGTGAATACTTGAGTACAGAGTTCATTAAATACAAGAGTTGAGTGAGTTCATTAAATACAAGAGTTGAAAGAGTTAGGTGCCATGATTCGGACCTTAAGCATTCAAATGACAGTCGAGGGATCCGGCCAACTGGGCCACATGTTCTTCATATCATGTACACACAAACAATTAAGTCTCTACAGTGAACAAAATAATGATTATGCAAGATAAAGAATTATTTAAACATCTTCGACCTTCAAAAATTGTTGTAAAATCACAAATGCATCAATACTCATTTGTTCACATGAAATGACGATATTTTTAATACGAAATTCAACAAAATTAGTATTGTTGGAAAGAGCACATAATTATCTATCATTCCATGTGATTTTATAAATAACATCATGAGTATAATGTATGAATTTCATCTTTTAATGTCAAAAAGTACACAGATATCAATATCCACTTTTATTAATTTGTTAACTATCAACAAGTGCTATATTTATAAATTCTCTACATAGAATAATTATGATAAGTTACCAAATGATCAATGACGAAAATGAGAATTTATGAGACTTAAATTTAAATTACAAATTAATCTTTGACATTTAAACTTTTAATTAAACTAAGATAAAATAATTATTCTTTAAGTGAAGAAAAGCAAATTTAATTTTAACCTTGTCTCATCTCCTAAAAGTATAAAAATAATAAATAACAACTCATGTTAAATCACATCAAACTAAATTGCACATTTCATTATAAACCTAAAATCCAAGTTTGAGGTTAAGTCTACGAAACACATTCATTTATATCATCCCTTGAGTTTTAATCCAAGGATTGATATTAGTTATATATAGAAAGATTCTCAACAGTCACTATTACACAAGTTATTTAAAAATGGGATTATCCATTTTTTAATTCATTAATAAAAAATCAAGTTTACCCATATCTACCTCTGCTATTTTACTGGCAGCAAAAATAATATCAAAAAATTGTCGGTTAAAAATTGAGATAATGAACAGTGGAACAAGCAAGTTGTCTGGTACCATTGACAACCTTATCCAGACAGAACCACCTTTTTTTTGGGTCATCAAAGCATGTTGCCATTTCCTCATCGTGCAAAGAGAAGAACGATACAGGACATAACAAAAGGAAAAAAACAGCGGGAGAACCGGCAAACAGGACAAGAACGAGGGGCACATGAACAAGTGAAGCACATAGCTGACCACACCCATAGGAGGATAACAGTGAAGCACGGAGGATAAATTGAGCACATCCATAAGAGGATAACAATAAAATACATAGGTGAAGAACTGCCTTTGAAGTGACCTACGGACATCGGTGGTGACATTCCAGAACTTGCTCGGAGAAGACAGAACTCTTCTAGAATAGTAATATTTGATGTAACGATTCTGCGTGTTACACGTAAGATTATTACCGTGAGTAAAAAAATATATATATATTTTTTCTAATCTGTCTCAAAGTGTCTTAACTGTCGGTACAATACAATGTTCGATCGGACGACTCAAAAAAATCTGAAAAATAAAAAATCAAACTCTAATAAACAATAAAAAATATACATTTTTATTGTTTATTAAAATTTAATTTTTTACTTTTCAAATTTTTTAGATCGTCCGATCGGACATAACACTATACATACGATTAAGACACTTCAGAACGAATCTAAAAAAGATTTTTAAAAAAATTATTTATACAGCAAATATCACTCCTTCCATAAACATGCCAACGGTAGTTTAGTTGGAAAAACTGCATTACGAAAGCAGTCAAGGCGAGTTCAAAGATGCACGCAATCTAGGACGTACGGAATAAGCACAGCCATTCATCTCGAAGATCCTATGTGGGAATCCGCACAGAACTGGTGAAGCTTCCACGAGGGCGCCTGAAAAGCCAAAGACGCCGAGGCCGAACAAAATGGCGAGCCTAAAAGGAGAAACACCACGAGACGAGGTGGGAGATACTATGCCGGAAGTCAACTAAGAGAGAGAGAAACGAGAGAATCTAAGAATTCAACGAGAGAGGAATTTCTCATTTTCAAATTTCAAATTTTAAAAACCCCCTTATCATAGAGGAGATTCTTTTAGTTAAAAGAAGAATTTGTTTTAAATTCAATTTTAAATTTTCATTTGACAGCCAATAATTTGAATTTTAAATTTCTATGGGAGTCTATAAAATCTCCAAAGACTTTATACTTTGGGCATTCTTCTCTCTCTTTTTCAGGTACCCTTTCTCTCTCTCATTCTAATTTCCTCTCTCATCTGCACGCTCTCTCTTCTTCTCCTTCTCTTTCTTCTTCCTTTCTCTTAACCCGAGCCCTCCTCTCCTCCTCTTCTTCTTCTTCTTCTCTATATTTCTCTCTCTTCTCCACTGCAACATCCTTTTATTCTTCTTTTTCTTCTTCTTCCTCTGTCTTTTTCTCCTTCCTTGTCTTCTTTTGTGTCGTCCTCTTTCTCTCTCTCTCTCTCTCTCTCTCTCTTTCTCTCTTTCTTTCTCACTTCTTCCCTCTTTCTCTCTCCCGCTCCTGCTCTTCATCTCCCTATCCTTCTCTTCTCTCTCTCCACACCCTGTCGCCAAACGAGTGCCACGCCGTGCCCGCGTGGGGTTCGCCCAACCAGGCATCGTTGCTCGTGCCGTCTTGACGTATGCCCCCGCTCCACGCAGTAGGCGCCTGCGCACTCCCGCCTGATTGTCACCGCATACCAGTCACGTGCCTTGCCGCCGTCCCGCCACGATTGTCACTCTCGCTACGCGCCACACCCTGCACGACCCCGCGCAGTGTTGTGCGTTGCTTCATTCCACTACCATTGCCATAGGGCACACTACACCAGAGCTACTCCCACTCAAGACCACGTACCGTTGCCCAACTGATCGGCGCTGTGCGCCCATGGCCAACGGTGCCTGCATATGCCGCTTACTACCTGCCTCTGCTATCTTGTGTTATCTTTTTTGTATTTTATTTTTCTAGTTAGATTTCTTGTTAACTTTGACACAATAGTTTACTTCTTTTAATTAGCTTGTATTCTTAAATTTGTTTCATTAAAAACTTTTGTATTCTTTTCATCTTAATAGTAGTAGTGAAGATGTCAATCTATATAATGTGATTTTCTCCTTTTCTTAATCTCTCTCTCTTATCGGTTCTAGGCAAGGTTATTTTTAGTGTTTTTTCTAGATCTAGGTTATTTAATTAAATTTGCATGCTTTGTTAGTTTTCGTTAATTAGGTAGTTGTGACTTATCGTAGCTTTTAAGAGTTAATTAGATGTTGTAGGTTATGTTGAAGTTGTCTAGCGAATTCCTTTTAGTGTTTAACTAGTTCTATAAATCTTCAATTTCAAGTCTACACTGATTAGAATTAAACATATCAAGTTTTCAATTAAAAAACCCAAGTTTTCAAATCTAAAAATCTATTTCTCTGTGGATCAAGCCAATATGATTTTGTAATATCGTTCATTTATTAATATAATGGCATAATATTCATTGTGTGTAAATCGTATTAATTATCGTCTCATAATGAAGTCCGTGAATATGTGCGATAGTGATCAGATTATGATGAGATCATACTAATGAGATTGATCATTTAAACACACATATTCTTAATCGTTCATAGTCGGAGGATATCCGAGAAGGACATCGGATATCCGGTTAGACTAGTACAGATTACTCCCGCTCATATGATGAGGGTGACTGATCTCATAAGTCACATGTGTGGAGACACTAAGGCGAATCTGTAGGTGCTCATTAGATAATGAGTTCACTGAACTGATCCGACTGAATCGCTGGGAGGTATTGTACTTCACTGTCAACCAGCTTGATTCTATTGTCGCAGTTGCGTGGATGGTCCTCGAACCTGAGACACCAAGGACACTTTGTCGGTGGATTTCTGTGCTTTGACTTTGGTTTATGAATCTCTAACCACGGGATTCTAAATAGCCAAGGATCGGGTACAGCAGAATACCGTCGAAGGGAATTGAGTGTCGATAAGGAATCATTCGCTCTCGGTACTTAGAGAGAGAATGCTCTAGGAAGGATGCGCGGAAGTCCCTGGCCAGGGCGGATAGTAATATCAGGAAAGGAGTTTTCCAATATTCATCAGCGGCATCCAATCCAAGTGAGTTGACCGGTTAGGGTTTGACAGCACGCCATACCCTGAGTGGACTAGAGAGCATTGTACGAATGAAGGATTATATCCACGCAATAACTATCGGCGGAAAGGTTGCAAGAGTGGGTTACTTAACCCCGATACCTTCTGGGTTCACGCGTTCTTACTTGGCACCCAACGTGATCGGAGGCCCGATCGAATTTGATGTGCGACATTGATTCGATTGATTAATTAATTAATATGACTTATTAATTGATTAATCAGGCCAGTGAGGAGTCACTGGGTTAATTGGGCCATTAACCGGACTGGTTATTGGGCCTAGAGGGTCACACGCAAATAATTCTCAAGCCGATGGATAAATAAGTGGGTTTTATATTAAGCGGGGGTTTTTATGAAAAACCACGTGGTTAGTATAAAATGTATCGAACGGGATGAGCAGGCCAAGCTGCTGCTAACCCTAGCCGCCCCCTCCTCTCTTTCTCTCTCTCTCTAGTGCCCCAGAAGAATCGGGATCCCCAGATCTACTTTGCTGCTTCTCCGACTCCCGTTCGACAGGAAATCGTCCGCGCGTTGCGGCGAACGGCGGAGACTTCGTGGGCTACAAAGAACGAAGAACGTGAGGATATCCGTCGCAAGAGGATCGCGTGGACTCTACTAGAGGCCGGGCGCTTGCGCAGCTTGCGGTGTCACACCGACGGAACCGAACGGTTGCGGATTCGAATTCGCACACGGTAATATTCGATAATCTGATTATCGAGATTTTAGATTTTTCGAAACGGGAATAGATCTCCGTTTTATTTTTATTTCCGCTGCACGGGAGATCCGGAGAAACACGAGAACCTAATAGTGATATCGGAGCCAGGTTCCACTGTTTCTCGTCTTGTTTCGATTTCCGACTTAATATTTTCATGATTTATTCCATCACGAGTTTAATCAATTGTTGGATCCGTATTCATACAATGAATATAAAATAATCAAATTATTATTCTGCAATTTTCGGATTTTTATTTGGGGATTTATTTGCGTTCTTCATTGGACAAAAACGGGACTTCATGGCGACTTCCAACGGCCTCCCAAGTGTTGGGAAAGGTTGGACAGCACCCCAGATCCTAGGGGAAGGATCACCGGTCATCCTAGGAGTCATTGTCGGTGCTAGAGTTGTCATGAGGGGCTGCAACCAATGTCATCCTCTTCTTCTTCTTCAAGGTTTTCTGAAAACCAGAAAACAAAAAAGGAAGAAATAAGGGGCTCGGGCTGTTGCATGGGGGCGCTACCGACGGCCCTGCCGACGCCGGGGGCACCGCTAGACACCATAGGGGCCAGTTACCGGAGCTGGAGAGGGAGATGGAGGAGCTCTTCCTACGGTTTTGAGAAGCTTCAAAAACTAGAAAATTTCAACGGCTCAACTTACTTTTGTGAGGGCTCCAAAGGGGGCTTGCCGGCGCTGGGGGCGCCACCGGCACTGGAGGCGTCGCTGGCGGGGCCAGTCGGCGCTGGGGCACCAGCCGCCGGACCCCACAGCCTCCCCGCCGCCGCCTTGGAAGCCTACTGTTGCCGCAGGTGGGCTGCTAGGGTTTCGGGGGCTGCAGGTTGGGGGCGGGCTGGGTCAGGAGGCCGATTGGACCGACTCGACCGAGTCCAGGCCGGGCCAGGGGCCGCCTGTGGCCGGGCTGCACCCTGGTCCGAGCCCTGGCTCGGCCAGGGCCCGAGCCCAATGTGGCTGAGCCCTATTCTATTAAACCCCATTAAATCCCATTATCTCTAATTAAACCCTTATGCCCATTTAAATTCGTTTTAATTTTAAAATTCAAAATAGTTTTGGAAATTAAAATTACCATTCAAATTTAATTTATATTTAGGCATTGATGATTATGAATCATTATTATTAACAAATTGTTGTTAATTATTTAAAGTTAGATATTAATTTAAGTGTTAAATTAATAATTAATTTTAATTTACTAATTTAAATGTTAATTAGCAGTTATTAGTTAATTAGAGTTAATTGTTAGTTTAAATGTTAAATTGCTAATTAATTTTAATTAACTAATCTAATGGTTTAATTAGAAGTTATTAATTGATTAGTGTTAATTGTTAGTTTAAGAGTTAAAATTAATGATTAACATTAATCTACTAATCTAAGTGTTAAATTAGTAGTTAATAGTTAATTAGTGTTAATTATTAGTTTAAAAGTTAAATTAATAATTAACATTAATTAACCAGTCTAATAGTTAGATTAGTAATTAATAACTTATTAAAGTTGATTATTAATTTAAGTGTTAAATTAATGATTAATTTTAATCTACTGATCTAAGAGTTAGATTAGGAAATAATTTTAATATTCTAATTGTTAGATTATTAATTTGATTCAATCTAATTGTTAGATTGTTTAATTATTATAAATGTTCTAATTTGCATGGAATAATGTGGAATTATTAATTTGAAATGTGTGCACATGTGATGTGTGTTTTATAACTTTTAAATTTTGATTTAATTGTATGTTAAGTTAATAAAATGAGTTTTCTGAAATTCAAATGCCAATTTTGATTGGAATTTAGCTTTTTGAAAGACAAAGTTATTTAATTTTGAAACTCTTTTATTTTAGCCATGTGATATGCTTATCATGTGTGGATTGATTGAAATACACCATAGTCATGGATAAGCACTTATTTAATTATTCATGTGATGAATGATGTGTGTAGATCGTGAATGTATGGTTGAATGGATATTTATTAATTATTAATAAATAGAGGTATGCGTACCTCTCCCTGCAAGGATTGATGATTCAGGTTCAGCTATCGGGTCAGTTTCGGGCCAGACCCCCTAGTTTGAGGCCCTGAGGGGTCTGGGGTGTGCCTTCTAAACGACGTCTGAGGTGCACGACGCCTTTAGAATGACGTCTTGTTGTGTGGACGCCATTTAGCTGGGCTGTTGTTGTGCCACATGGGCACCACGTGGGCAGGCTTTGGGCCGCGAGAGTACGGCCCCGGTCTTGTCGTCTGAACGGCGTCTTGTATAGATGACGCGTTTCAGAGTTTCTGTCAAAGTACGGCCCCGTCATGTCAGTTGATAGGCGTCTATCTAGCACGACGCGTTTTAACCAGTTTTAGTTTGACCCTGCGAGCCTCCCCTCCTTTCTCTCATTCTCTCCTTCTCACTCTCTCTCTTCCCTCTCTCCAGCCCTCTCCGTTTCCCTCTTTCCTTTCCCCTCCCCCTTCTTCCTCTTCCACCACTCCACCACCTCTCTACCTCTAACCACTACCACCACCGCCTCCTCCGCGGCACTTCATTCTCTGGGCAGCGGTCGACGTCCCGGCAGAGTGACAGCGTTAATGGCGGTACCGATGGCGGTTTGCGGTGCGGCGGTTCGGCGGCACGGAGTTAGGAGGAGTTCAAGTGACCGGTAGGGGGACGATCCTTGCATGTAATTTGGTTGTGTCATCCGTGTTTCCCGCTTCGAAGCATGCGACGTGTATGAAGATTTGGGTAGAATGAGCATGTTTAAAGGGGCTTTTTGATGAAAATGGTCATTTTTATGAAATGGGAGTTAGTGTGTTTCTTGTGGTAAATTGGATTCTCTCCTTCATTTCCTATTTTTGGGTATTTTTAGGGTGATTTTGGGGTAGAGGAAACCCTGTTTTGAGGTTCGGGTTAAGTTTCATGGAACTAGATTTTGGACTTTAAATGGCGTCGGGCTAGGGCGACGCCATTTAAAATGGTGACGAGCTAGGACGACGCCATTTAGGCCAGAATTGTCCCGGAAGCGATTTCTGTGAGAGAATAGAGTTCTGTTTTGAATGGCGTCCGGGGACAGCGACGCCTTTCAAACGGCGGCTTCCCAGGACGATGCATTTTAGTTCAGACCGCCCAGAGGCCTGAATCTGTTTCTGTCATGATTAGGCAACTAGGAACAGCGACGCCGTTTAAAAAAATGACTGCCATGCACGACGTGTTTTAGGCCAACTTCCGAGGCCAGTTTTCACACGAACCAATTTAGGGGTCTTGAATGACGTCGGCCTTAGGCGACGCGATTCAAGACAGAACTTCATTAAATGCATGCTTGAAATCGTACATCGAGGCCGAAGATTTATGTATAATCGGAATCACATTGTGAGTACATGTGTTTATGCGATTGTGGTTTGCGTTTGACACCTTGTGTCAGTGTAGGAGGGACACGGTGTCTAGGTGGCATTGTTGCCGTATCGGTGTGGGAGGGGTATATGTTAGTGTTTTACCTATGGCTGGGGGATGCAGAACCACTTAGAGCCAGTCGGGCCAGAGTAGCCAGCGCGCTATCCGAGGGGTTACTGTTTGGTCTCAACGGGTCAGTGTTTTCCTAGTTTGTCGTGGCAGTTTCCGACGTGTTTCTTACTGTGGAGCCGGGTGTGGTGTTACTGGAGTTTACCCTTTCGCCACTGGGCCTGATGTAACCTGAGATATCAAGGTTATGAGTGGTACCCTTCGCCCTTTGGCCTGATGTGACCCGGGAGGTTAGGGTTACGGATAGTCCCTATAGCTTCGGCTTTAGGGGGTTTCACCGGTCCCCAGGGCCCTCTTGAAGCGCCGAGGCCTGGCGTTGAGGGAAGTCCGGTTGATAGGACAGTGGTCTAGACTGCTTGTGTGCACACGTAACTGGGCGGTGGTGATTCACTAGTCCCAGTTAGTCCTAGTTTGGCTCACTGCCTCACCCTACAGTGCCCGGAACATCGTAGGGGTGGACAGGCGTGGGTGTTGGTGGTGTTGTGAGGCGCCGTTTGTATGCGGTCAACAGTGTGATTTGAGTGTTTAGCCGGATCTTTGATTACGAATTGTGGTGTTGAGTTGGGTTACTTAATTGCTTAGAACTGTGCCTGTTGCATTAAGGATACATATGTCTCATATCAGTATTTAGGAAGTGCGTTTACTGCTTTAATCAAATTGCCTTCTTTTCTGTATTACTACACTTGTGTGTGGGGGGGGGAGGCGAGGATCGAATGATCTCTACTGAGCCCAATTCTGGTGTGGCTCACTCCCTGCAGTTTCAGGTGTGGACTTCTTGGCGAGTGGCGGCGTGTGGTGTTCTCCTTAGTGTGCGGGCCAGCCGCTATCTCAGTTCCGGGGTATGCCCCGATGTTGTTGTACTTTGCTTATGTCTGTACTTATTTAATTCTTTGGACCATGTAATTATTGTTGGACTATGTACGGACATTATTAATTTCCTTCCTGTGCACTTGTACTTTCCTTGAAGTCCGTGAGATTGTTATATTTAGCCTTGTTTAACGCTTACTTCTCCAGACATGTCGTATGAGATCCGGGTGTGAACCTGTAGATAATGATCTGATACCTATTTAGTAATCGGGTTTCCAATTATAGGGTGGCGGGTTGTTACAGATGGTATCAGAGCTCAGTCTGGTCGAGTATGTGATAAACTAGGTTAGATATCATAGTCCAACAATAAGTACGAGTCTGTACGGGTGATTGCTGCTGGCATAGATTAATAGGTTTTGATGTGCTTGTTTCGATTTTTGTGTTTATGGAGTAGTGATGGCACCGAAGAGGAGAGTTCCGTTGGTTCGTAGTACGGGAACTGACAATGGTAGTTTGGGGGTAGAGGGGCATAATGTGAATCGTTTCATGGAAGCTATGATTGGGGAAATGTCTAGGTACCAACCGGGAGATGGTGGTGAGGGATCCAATTCCCGAGGTGGTCAGTCCACGGTGATGGAGCGGTTCTTGAAGTTGAAGACCCCTTCTTTCACGGGTCAACCTGTCTCAGACGAGGCAGCTCATTGGATTAGGGAGGTGGAGAAGGCATTCGATATTCTTGAGTGTGCTGAGAATGACAAGACTTTGTTGGCAACCTACTTGTTGAAAGACGATGCCTATGATTGGTGGGTTACCATCAAGAGAATGATGTTTTCGTATAGGTCCTTGAGAGAGATTCCTTGGGAGGTATTCGTGAGAGAGTTTAGTGGACAGTACTTTCCAACGCACGTTCGGAAGGCCAAGGAAAGGGATTTTATGGAATTGGTACATAATGATATATCAGTTCTGGAATATCAAATGAAGTTTGTGGCCCTCGGAAGGTTCGTTCCACACATATCTGAGCATGAGGAATGTCGAACGGAGAGATTTGTGGATGGACTCCGGTATGATCTGAGGGGAATGGTGGCATCTCATTGTTGTAGTGATCTTGCATCGGCAGTTCGGTGCGCAGCAGCAGTGGAGACTCAGTTCCAACAAATGGCGAAAGAGTTGGAGCGGTCAACACGAGGGAAGCAACAAGGCAAGAACAAATCTGCGGTCCTTTCGACAGACGGTTCGAGTTCCTTTGGGTTCGGGTTCCAGGGGATGCTTTATGACGAGGATGAAGACGGTTCGGTTTGGCAGATCCATATTGTGGCTAGCAGACAGCAGGAAGCGAGACAGGATGCGGCGGATCATTGTCCCTGTTGTGGTAGGCAACATGGCAATCAGATATGTCCATTGGTCACTGGTAGCTGTTTTGGCTGTGGTAGAAAGGGACATCTTGTGAGGAACTGTCCCCAGAAGAATAAGACAGGTCAGGAGCCGAGTGGTCAGTAGAAGCCCAGGATCTAGAGTGGTATTGTGTGTTCTCTTAGAAGAGGTCTGAGATGCTGGGCTAGATGAACACTTTTATCTTGTCTTTTAGGTAGTAGTTGTGAATTCTTATGGCACTTTTTATGTATTTTGGACATGGTGGAGAATCAATTTTATAATATGTGCCTCGTAAGGCTAATGAATGGTTATATTAGTCTATCAGTTTTAGCATAATTGTAGAGCATAGTTAACTTAGTGATTGATGAGATCGACCGGTTATACGGAGCCCCGTGTAAGAGTGTGATCAGTGAGGGTGATTGATGTAATCCGTGTTACCGATGTGGAATTGTTGACTGTGGTTATCGTTTGAGCGGTTACAATTTCGAGGAGGAAATTCTTTTAAGGGGGGGAGTATGCATGGATTGAGGATTCAGGTTTAGCTATCGGGTCGGTTTCGGGCCGGACCCCCTGGTTTGGGGCCCTGAGGGGTCTGGGGTGTGCCTTCTAAACGACGTCTAGGGTGCACGACGCCTTTAGAATGGCGTCTTGCTGTGTGGACACCATTTAGCTAGGTTACTGTTGTGCCACGTGGGCGCCACGTGGGCAAGGTTTATGCCGCGAGAGTACGGCCCCGGTCTTGTCATCTAAACGGCGTCTTGTATAGACGACGCGTTTCACAGTTTCTGTTAGAATACGGCCCCGTCATGTCAGCTGATAGGCATCTGTCTAGCACGACACGTTTTAACCAGTTTCAGTTTGACCCCGCGATCCTCCCCTCCTTTCTCTCATTCTCTCCTCACTCTCTCTCTTCCTTCTCTCCAACCCTCTCCGTTTCCCTCTTTCCTTTCCCCTCCTCCTTCTTCCTCTTCCACCACTCCACCACCTCTCTACCTCTCACCACTACCACTACCACCTCCTCCGCGGCACTTCATTCTCCGGGCGGCGGCTGACGTCCCGGCGGAGTGACGGCGTCCACGGCGGTACCGGCGGCGGTTTGCGGTGCGGCAGTTCGGCGGCACGGAGCTAGGAGGAGTTCAAGTGACCGGTAGGGGGACGATCCTTGCATGTAATTTGGTTGTGTCATCTGTGTTTCCCGCTTTGAAGCATGCGACGTGTATGAAGATTTAGGTAGAATGAACATGTTTAAAGGGGCTTTTTGATGAAAATGGTCTTTTTTATGAAATGGGAATTAGTGTGTTTCTTGTGGTAAATTGGATTCTCCCCTTCATTTCCTATTTTTGGGTATTTTTGGGGTGATTTTGGAGTAAAGGAAACCCTGTTTTGAGGTTCGGGTTAAGTTTCATGGAACTAGATTTTGGACTTTAAATGGCGTCGGGCTAGGGCGACGCCATTTAAAATGGTGACGAGCTAGGACGACGCCATTTAGGCCAAAATTGTCCCGGAAGCGATTTCTGTGAGAGAATAGAGTTCTGTTTTGAATGGCGTCCGGGGACAGCGACGCCTTTCAAACGGCGGCTTCCCAGGACGATGCATTTTAGTTCAGACCGCCCAGAGGCCTGAATCTGTTTCTGTCATGATTAGGCAACTAGGAACAGCGACGCCGTTTAAAAAAATGACTGCCATGCACGACGTGTTTTAGGCCAACTTCCGAGGCCAGTTTTCACACGAACCAATTTAGGGGTCTTGAATGACGTCGGCCTTAGGCGACGCGATTCAAGACAGAACTTCATTAAATGCATGCTTGAAATCGTACACCGAGGCCGAAGATTTATGTATAATCGGAATCACATTGTGAGTACATATGTTTATGCGATTGTGGTTTGCGTTTGACACCTTGTGTCGGTGTGGGAGGGACACGGTGTCTAGGTGGCATTGTTGTTGTACCGGTGTGGGAGGGGTATATGTTAGTGTTTCACCTATGGTTGGGGGAAGCAGAACCACCTAGAGCCAATCAGGCCGGAGTAGCCAGCGCGCTATCCGAGGGGTTACTGTTTGGTCTCAGCGGGTCAGTGTTTTCCTAGTTTGTCGTGGCAGTTTCTGACGTGTTTCTTACTGTGGAACCGAGTGTGGTGTTGCTGGAGTTTACCCTTTCGCCACTGGGCCTAATGTAACCTGAGATATCGAGGTTACAAGTGGTACCCTTCGCCCTTTGGCCTGATGTGACCCGGGAGGTTAGGGTTACGGGTAGTCCCTATAGCTTCAGCTTGAAGGGGTTTCACCGGTCCCCAGGGCCCTCTTGAAGCGCCGAGGCCTGGCGTTGAGGGAAGTCCGGTCGATAGGACAGTGATCTAGACTGCTTGTGTGCACGCGTAACTGGGTGGTGGTGGTTCACTAGTCCCAGTTAGTCCTAGTTTGACTCACTGCCTTGCCCTACGGTGCCTGGAACATCGTAGGGGTGGACAGGCGTGGGTGTTGGTGGTGTTGTGAGGCGCCGTTTGTATACTGTCGAGAGTGTGATTTGAGTGTTTAGCCAGATCTTTGATTACGAATTGTGGTGTTGAGTTGGGTTACTTGAATTGCTTAGAACTGTGCATGTTGCATTACGGATACATTTGTCTCATATCGGTATTTAGGAACTGTGTTTACTGCTTTAATCAAATTGCCTTCTTTTCTGTATTACTGCACTTGTGTGTGTGTGTGGGAGGCGGGGATCGTATGATCCCTACTGAGTCCAATTCTGGTGTGGCTCACTCCCTGTGGTTTTATGTGTGGACTTCTTGGAGAGTGGCGGCGTGTGGTGTTCTCCTTAGTGTGCGGTCCAACTGCTATCTCAGTTTCGGGATATGCCCTGATGTTGTTGTACTTTGCTTCTGCTTGTACTTATTTAATTCTTTGGACCATGTAATTATTGTTGGACTGTGTACGGACATTATTAATTTCCTTCCTGCGCACTTGTACTTTCCTTGAAGTCCGTGAGATTGTTATATTTAGCCTTGTTTAACGCTTACTTCTCCAGACGTGTCGTATGAGATCCAGATGTGAACCTGTAGATAATGATCCGATACTCATTTAGTAATCGGGTTTCCAATCATAGGATGGCGGGTCATTACACTCCCTCTCTCATACTCCAATGTAATTCTACCTTCCTCTCTCTTGTACTCGCCATAAGGCCTTCTTCTATTTACATGTAATTCTAGAATTATTGTAATCTGATCGAGGCAACCGAGGAAGGAGTGAGGACGATCCACAATTGCAACCAGAAAGGCGAATTGATGGAGATCCTTTGCCTTTGTATTTGCAGGATTATCTGATATAAATGTTATGTTAGAATTTGTACGCGTTTGACTGTTCGCTCCAGTCAAACCTACTGTGCTATCCATGACCACATTGGACATGTATATGATACAATATTTTTATGTTTGATTGTGAATCAAAGCAAGTATAGTATTTATTAAATATATATGATATATTTATACTATCACCTAGGAGAGACCAAGATAAAAGTTATCTAAATACCTCGTCTAAACTCTAAGCCGTAACGTAAGTAGTTAAGAACTTACCGCGTGGTCCACCATCATTATAGTCATAGGATTCGAATCACTTTAGGCAGGTTTGTTGTGTTACCACAAGGCCTGTTTAATTGTGAGGAGAGACTGTGGCTATGACATTAGATGCCTATATGATCAGGGTAAAGGAACCATATAACTTTGTTGTGCTATCCACAAGAGCTACATGCAAATCTATACTCGTCGCGTAACGATGGTTAGCTTAGACCAGAATTAGTGGCTTATTGTGCTATCCACAAGGCCATTAAATCTCTAGGGACCGAAGATATGATCGGATATTGCAAGGAGCTGCAAGTCCCAATAGATGGGTGCTCTATGATTGTTTTACAACTTTTTTGTGCTATCCACAAGGTTGTAATACAAGTCATTGAGATCCTGATCCCCACTAGGAGACTGTCGGCGTCTCCCATTCTGTAGAACTGAGGGTTATACAGTCTGTCAAAAATTAGTGAGAGTTAAAACTTGATTAAAAGACCATGTCTTGTTTTAAATTTTAATAATTGAACATCTGCTAAATAGATTTTATTCATCTCCTATAGGGAATTATGTCGTCGAATAACCCACTCCGTGGCATACTTGATGCCAAACGTTTGACTAGCCTGAACTACTCGGATTGGCTCAGAAACCTGAAGAATGTCTTCATATCTGAGCACATTGCCTACTTCTTTGGAGCTGATCTTCCTGTTGAACCGGCATTGGATGCCCTTAACGTAGAAATGATAGCTAATGATAAAAGATCGAAGGACAAAGGCAAAGGAGTAGTAAAAGGTGACTGCTTCTATTGTAAGCAGAATGGTCACTGGAAGAGGAACTGCAAAGAGTTCCTCAACGATAAAGTTCATGGAAAAGTGAAGCTATCAGAAGCTTCAGATATCTATATGATAGATATAAATTTGCTAGTTAGAGATTCCACATCTTGGGTATTAGACACCGGATGTGCTTCTCATATCTGCCATGATGTGCAGATGTTGGCAAGCAAGCGTAAGCTGAGAAAAGGCGAGGTGGAACTGAGGTTAGGAAACGGCGCAAAAGTTGCAGCGATTCATGTAGGGACAACAAACCTCAAGCTTCCATCGGGAGACGTGATCGTTCCAAATTGTGTGTCATTAAACACTCATAAGAACATTCAATCTAAATTTATTCGGCTCATTCAAATTGGATTTTGAAAATTAATAATGGTGAGTCCGAGTCGATCCACAGGGAGTTAAATTTTTAACTTTGAAAACTTTGGAATTTAATTAATCTAAAGATAGGTGAGAATTTGAGTGAACTAATTACTTATTTAAACTAGAACGCAATTAACTAATGTTTCCTAAAAAATATAGTTACTTAAATTAAACAAATCCCCTTTGTTTTTTTCTTTTTCAGAAATTAAACACAAACACATATGGAAAATAAGCACAACTAAAAAATATAACAAAAACACCATAATTTAACTATGTGTAAATTATTAATTATCATGAATCAAATAATCTAATTAAACAACCAATAACTAATAAAACATCATTAAACATCAACTAACCAACAACTAACCCTAATTAAATAAACTAATACTATATTAGTGGGGGGGAAGAAAGAACAAAGCAACAACAGCTTCTGTTGGGGGCTGCCGGTGCAGTGGACCGGGCCTGAAAGGAAACGGCGCAGTGGACCGCTGGTGGCTTCAAGCGCTGGATGCCGACTAGGCTTCAACCGGCTGCTGGTGTTCGAGGTTTGCAGGAGGTGCTGGCACAATGCTGGCCGAGTAGGGGCTGCTGTGAACAAGGTGCGTAGAGTGAAGCTGGGTATGCGCGTGGGCGGTGCAGCGCTTGGAGGAGCAGCTTTGCAGACGCGTGCATGCATGCATGGGCGGGTGCAGCATGTGGAGGAGCAGCTGGCTCAGCTGGGACAGCACATGGAGGTGCAGGCTGGTGCCAGGATGCTGCTGGTGCGTTGCCGGTTCAGCTTGGTGCAGGCTTCACCGAGCATGCGCATGGGCGGCTCGTGCAGGTTGGGGGATGCTTGCCATGCATGCACGTGGAACTTGCGGGAGGTTGCTGCGTGGAAGCCGGATGCTGCGTGGAGCTCGGGCAGCGTGGAAGCAGGCTTCACCGCCGGGTGTTTGCAGAAAGAAACCGAGGAATGCGTGGAGGAGCTTGCCCGATGGTGTTTGCAGGAGGTGTTAGTTCTTGCAGGTCGTGCTGGTGGGGAGAGAGAAGAGAAGAGAGAGGGAGGCAGAGAAGAGAGAAGAGAGGGAGGAAGAGAAGTTGCTGGGAAAACCGAGAGAGAGAGAGAAGAAGAAAACGAGAGAGAGAGAGCTGGGAAACGGAGAGGAAGAAGGAGAAAACGAAGAGGAAGGAGAGGCTGCGGGCTGGGGTTCTGGGGAAAGAATCCGAGAGAGAGAGACTTGTGGAGGATTTGGAGAAGGAACGGAGAAGGGGAGAAAATCCGAGAAAGAGAGGGAATTGGAGAGTAAGAGCTATGCTGGGAAAGATAAATTGGAGAAGGAGAGGGACGTGGGATGAATATATAGAGAGGAAGAGAGAGTTGTGGGAAAGAGAGAGGAAAGTGTGCGGCGGGAGAGAGGGAAAGAGAGAGAGAAAAGGAAACAGAGAGGAGAGAAGGGAAACAGTGAAGATTCTTTTTTTAAAAAAAACGAAAAGGAAGGTTTTCGAAAAAAAGAAAGTGGGGGAAGGGACGGCTGGTTTTTCTTGGATTCTTTGGGTAAGAATTAGGGCAATATTAGGACATCAAATTACATTTTTACCCCTCCTTTTATCTTTTGGACAAAATAACGTCGAAATTATCGAAATTCGGACCCTAGACCTCTCCCAAATTTCCGGAAACTCCACCAGCTGCACTGCATCATCGGTATGTCCTGTTCACATAAAATAAATATAAATTAGTACATTATCGTAAAAATATCATTATATTTATTTATTTCGTCTCGGTTTTGTCGAAAAATCGCAAATGTGCTATACTCCATTAATCACGTGAAATGACGATGTTTTTAAGTCAGAATTTGACGAAATTGGTACCGTTGGACTTGGTACGCAATTATCTATCATTTCATGCTATTTTACAGATAAAAACGTGAGTATGACACGTATGATTGCCTTTAAATGATCAATTTAACACTTTATCACACCCCCCGACTTACTCATTGCTAGTCCCTTAGCAATGCAAATAAGGAAAAGTTAGGACAAACAATGAATTATCATGCTTCATTTGTAGTATCTTTCACAAACAATTTAAGTGGTAGCCGATTGGTTAAGCTAAAGTTTTCATATCCCACAATATTTTAATTCACGACAAGTGATTGTGCATGAAAATTGGCACGCTTGGAACTCGTTTCTGACCTTTTTGGTATATTCTTGCCTTTACTACCCTTTATATATGACTACCTGGGGAGGAGAAGAGAATAAAAAGATTTCCCGATCAGTCAGCGAGGACCGTTTTTCAGTTTCCGTCCCGACTCAGCACTTTTCATGACTTGGTCATATTTTTGGTACGATGGACTTTTTAGCGTGGCTTTTCTTTCATTTTATTGTACTTTTACTTTTGAGAGTGCGTACTTTTTGCCACTCTCTTTGAATTGCCTGAGGGGAGGTGCGTACTTTTTGCCACCTACCTTCCTTTAGCTCTTTTAACGTCTTCTATTCCCTTTAGTGTTTACAGCTGTCCATTTTAAATGACCGCCTCTTTTAAAGTGCTGAGTGGGGCAGTCCCCTATTACGGATCCTACACATTCCTTTCGTTCAACCCAAAAGAAAAATTAGAATAAGTAGTCTTATCCTTAAGATTAATTTCAGCAATTCTATACTTTTAAGATCTTTCATTTATTCTAAGTTGTCGTGTGTGTGTGAAAATTATCCTGCTGTGGATTTTTGTGAAGTAGGATATTTAAACTTTGAAGGCTCTTTAACCAATGTGACAACAAAAAAAACTGATTTGTTTAAGATTTACTTAATGAAACAAGATTTTCATGCAATTTTCATAGGACGTGAAAAGAAGTTTTTGAAAAAATTTTGACCATTTTTCAGTGAAAGATATCAGTTTTCTTCAAAAGATTTTCAATAAACGCATATCAAATTGATTGTCCCACCCCCCAACTTGATTGACATTGTCCTCAATGGCATAAAAGATATGAAAAACATGTCAACCAGAAGAGAATTGTGAAGGAGCGAAACAACCTCTAATGAAGAGGGTGCGACATACCCACGGCGACTGCTGCTCATGGACCTAATAGGAAAAGAAATACAAAAACTGAAGTAAAATATTGGGTTGCCTCCCAACAAGCGCTAAGCTTATCGTCTTCAGCCAGACAGCAGTTCAGTTATTGTGGATCACTCAGTTCTATGGATTCAGATGATGTATTTTGAAGATTTTCAATGAATGGTTTCAACCGTTGACCATTAACAGTGAAAGTGTTCCCACTCTTGGGATTCAGAATTTTAACGGCTCCATGATCGAAGGCTTTAACGACCACGAAGGGTCCATCCCATCTGGATTTCAGTTTTCCTGGAAATAAGCGGAGCCTAGAGTTAAATAGCCAAACTTTCTGATTTGGAAGAAAGGATTTTCGCACAATATGTTTATCATGAAAAGCTTTAGTTTTGACTTTATAAATCTTTGAATTTTCATAAGTCTCGTTGCGCAACTCTTCCAACTCACTCAGTTGTAACGTTCGGTGGGAACCAGCTTGGGCTAGGTCCAGATTGACTTGTTTGATGGCCCAATAAGTCCTATGTTCCAATTCCACCGGAAGGTGGCACATTTTTCTAAAAATCAGGCGATAAAGAGACATGCCAATAGGAGTTTTGTAAGCAGTCCGATAGGCCCATAAAGCATCATCCAATCTTTCAGACCAATTTTTTCTATCGGGCCTAACGGACTTTTGCAGAATATTCTTAATCTCTCTATTGGAAACTTCCACTTGGCCACTGGTTTGGGGATGATAGGGGGTGGCTACTTTGTGATTAATCTCATATTTCTTGAGCAAAGCTCGAAATAGGTAATTCGTGAAATGCGTTCCCCCATCACTTATGATAGCTTTAGGCTACCCGAACCGAGAAAAGATATTCTTCTGAACGAATTTAATGACCACTTTATGATCATTGGTTCGGGTGGCTACTACTTCAATCCACTTAGAGACATAATCCACCGCTACCAGAATATATGTATGTCCAAAAGAGGGTGGAAAAGGTCCCATAAAGTCAATTCCCCAAACATCAAAGACTTCGACAACCAAAATTGGGTTGAGTGGCATCATATCCCTTTTCGCCATATTTCCTACGGCCTGACATCGGAGGCAAGTTTTGCTAAATTCATGGGCATCTTTGAAAAGTCTGGGCCAGTAAAAACCACTTTGTAGGACTTTGGCTGCAGTTTTCTTTCCTGAGAAGTGGCCCCCACAGGCCAGATTATGGCAGAAGTTAAGAACACTCTGTTGTTCTTCTTCAGGAACACATCGCCTAATGATTTGATAATGACATAATTTGAATAATTCAAGATCCTCCCAGAAATAATACTTTTCCTAGGAAAAGAATTTGTCCTTCTCACTTTTAGTCCATCCTTCCGGAAGCTGATTAGTCACCTTGTAATTGACAATATGAGCGTACCAAGGTGCAACAGTGTGAGAAATGGCCAGTAGATGCTCATCAGGAAAAGAATCAGTGATTGGTGTACTTTCTGATATTGGAATGCGGGATAGGTGGTCAGCTACCACATTCTCAGAACCCTTCTTATCCCGAATTTCCAAATCAAATTCCTGAAGGAGTAAGATCCATCTAATAAGTCTAGGCTTTGCATCCTTCTTGGTCAACAGGTATTTCAGAGCTGAGTGATCAGAATAGATTATGACTTTTGCCCCTAAAAGATAAGATCTGAATTTTTCTAGGGCAAAAACTACGACTAACAATTCCTTTTCAGTGGTGGTATAATTCATTTGAGCATCGGAAAGGGTGCGACTTGCATAATAGATCACCACGGGACACTTGTTGATTCTTTGTCCCAAAACCGCACCGATAGCATAATCAGAGGCATCACACATGATTTCGAAGGGTAAAGACCAATCTAGAGATTGAAGAATCGGGGCTTTGGTCAAAGATTCCTTTAGAGAATTGAATGCCTTGATGCAAGATTCATCCATTTGGAAGGGAACATCCTTAGCTAGAAGAAGAGTTAGAGGCCGGGCAATTTGAGAGAAATTGTGGATAAACCGGCGATAGAAACCGGCATGGCCAAGGAATGAACGGATCTGTCTGACCGAGGTAGGAGGAGGAAGATTGGATATGAGATCGATCTTAGCTTTATCTACCTCTATCCCCCTTTCAGACATAATGTGGCCTAGAACAATGCCCTCTCGAACCATAAAATGGCTCTTTTCCCAGCTAAGTATCAGGTTGGTGTCTATGCATCTTGCTAGCACCTATTTAAGATTTTCTAAGCAATTTTCAAAAGAACCCCGAAGATTGAGAAATCATCCATGAAAACTTCGAGGAATTCTCCCACCATATCGGAGAATATAGCCATCATGCACCGTTGAAATGTGGCTGGTGTGTTGCATAATCCAAATGGCATCCTCCTGAAAGCAAACGTGCCATAAGGGCACGTAAAGGTGGTTTTTTCTTGATCTTCCGGGTAAATAGCCACTTGATTGTACCCGGAGTACCCATCTAAGAAGCAAAAGTACTTCTGGCCCGATAACTTTTCCAGAATCTGATCCATGAATGGGAGTGGAAAGTGATCATTCTTAGTCATTAGATTCAGCTTTCGGTAATCAATGCACACTGTCCATCCCGTGGTGAGCCTAGTGGGTACCTCTTCTCCATGATCATTCTTGATAACCGTTATTCCAGATTTCTTGGGTACCACTTGGGTTGGGCTGACCCATTTACTATCTGATATGGGGTAAATGATACCCGCATCCAGCCATTTCACAACTTCCTTCTTCACCACTTCTTTCATATTAGGATTAAGCCGCCTTTGCATCTCCCGACTGGGGTTAGAATTCTCTTCCATATAGATGTGATGCATGCAAATGGACGGGCTAATTCCCTTTAAATCTGTTAGAATTGGGTGGCCTCAAAGCCAATCATTGTACATTCTAGTTCAAATAATTTATAAGGGCAATTATTTCTTCATTTATAGTTCTCGCAAAGTAACTATCGTAATGAAGGTCCATAGACAAATATATGGGATATTGAATCATGATGAGATCATAATAGTGAGATCAATATCCTCAGTCAATTGTCTTAAACAGTTCTCGATCATAGGATATTTGAGATGGACATTAAATATCCGATAAGATCGACACAAGTTATGTCTGCACATATGATGAGGGTGAATGATCTCACATTCACTCGTGTGGTGACACTAAGACAAACAAGTGGGTGCTCATTAGAGAATGAGTTCACTGAACAGACCCAAATAAGAATTCCTGGATGGTAATTATACCTATTAGTCAACCAGGGAATTCAATCATTGCAGTAGCACAGTTGGTCCTTTGACCTGAATCACCAATGATACCTTGTTTGTGGACCATTGTATCTTGATTCTCTGACTCGTGGACTTTAACAATTAAGTCCACCATAATCTGTCTTTCAGATACAGTGGAAAGCTTGCGAAGGTAATTGAGTGAAAAACAAGAGATCACTCACTCTTGGTATAAGACTGGAGAGAGAATGTCCTATGGATGTGTACACAAAAATCCCTGGCCATGGTCAAATGAAAGAGATGTCTTTCTAGATATTAACTGTGTATTGGAATCCATCTGGATAATGCGAAAAAGGGTTTGACTATAAAACCATACCCTTGCGTTATTGGGACATTGCATGAGTGAAGGATTATATCTGTGCGGTATCGGCAGACGGAAAGGTTCAATTGAAGGGAACATTATCCCTTATATCTTCTGGGATCATGAGGTAGTGTTTGGTGTTGTTCATGATCAGAAGGCCAAGTGATTTGATCATCAGATGATAATTCACTTGTTTATTAAATTAATCATTTAACATATGATGTTTAAATGTTAATTAATAAATATTAAACTCAAGAAACAGTTCTAAGTTTAATGGGCCTGCAACGGACTGATATATGGGCCGAAAGGGTCACACACATAAGAGTTCTCATCAGATGGTGAGAGACGTTAAATTTCATGCTTATCTAGGTTTTTATGAAAAGCCGCAGGATAAACATGAAAATTTAATGGAGAATTATCCAAGGCCAAACTCTTGGATAATCATGAGGATTATTCCCTGTGCTTATCCTTATTTCTATATAAGGAGGGCCAAGGGGAAGGGGTAAAAAGTTGGTTGGACGAATTTTACACCCCAGATTCTCTTTCTCCTCTTTCTCTCTCCTTCTCTGTCTCTTGGAGTGGATCTATTTCTCTCCGCGCATGGTGGATTTGAGATCTGGTCGGAGCACTCAAGTCGAGGAGGAAATTGCGTCTGCTGCGGGAACTCATGTGGATAGCTCTAGAGATCGTGCGCGTGCGCGATTACCGAGTCGGCATCATCCACGGGAGATTCGAAACCCCGCAAAGGTGAAGAACTATTCTTCCCGCATTTATTTTAATGTCCGTTTTACGACTCCAGCAACCGATACAATGGAATTATTTTTATTTCCGCTGCGTTCATGGCGATTCCTTAAAAAATCTGCCACCGACCATCCAATGGCACCCTTGTGGTCTTTGAGGACCTCGGTTAATTGGGCCTCCTGCGGCGATGTGAGATTTGCCGTAATGATGACCGGGAGAGTTTGGTCCGGGCCCAAAAAGATATACTTGAGAGACTCAGGTAATGGTTCGAGTTCAAGCTCAGGAGGGTCCTCTAAGGATGGCAAAGCGGGCTCAGATTGTAAGGCTGGTAAAGGTTCAACCTTGGGTCAAGATGTTAATGGGCCGGGAGAATCTTTTAAGGTATTGACTTCCTCCAAAAGGTCATGTGTGAACATCTCTTTTTCTTCAACCAGATTATCCAAGATATCAATAATATGGCATTCTTTTTCATGATCTGGGTATTAAGAAGCTTTGAAGACATTAATCTTGACCTTTTGACCCCCAAATGAAATGTCCATTATGCCAGTTTCACAATTTATATTACCTTTGGCAGTGGCTAAGAATGGACGACCTAAGATGATCGGGGTGTGAATGAGTTCCTCAAGTAATGCTATATCCAGAATAAGAAAATCCACGGGAAAATAACAATCATGAACCTTCACAATAACATCCTCAATTAATCCCCGTGGAGTTTTCACAGACCTATCAGCCAACTGCAAGATGATGGGTGTGGGTTTTAATTCCCCAATATCAAATGTTTCATAAATGGTTGTTGGCAAAAGATTCACACTAGCACCTAAATCCAATAAAGCTCTATCAAATGTAATTCCAGCTAAGTCACATGAGATTAGAGGTGCTCCAGGATCCTTTAACTTCTTGGGTAAATAATTCATCACAATCGCACTAACATCTTCTGAAAGCCGAACCTTTTCGGGTGCCATTCTAGATTCTCTTCGTGGAGTGCATAATTCCTTGAGAAACTTAGCATAAGCTGGTACATGCTTGATGGCATCGAGGAGTGGAATATTAATTTGGACTTGTTTGAATAAATCCAACAACTCCTCATTCTGGGCCAGTTTCTTCCTGGCATTGGGCTTTGCTAACAAGGCATTAGGAAATGGCACCCAAGGTTGATAAGAACTTGGGCCTTCATCTATCTTCCCTTTTCCTTTCGGGTCTTCCTCCAACTTTTCCATGTTGGGTTCAGCTTCACTCTCACTTTCAATTTCATGAGGCCCATCAGTGGAACCTTTGGCTAACTCTCCATCTGCATGTGGTTTTTCTAAACTTCTCCCACTCCTAAGGGCTGAAATGGCTTTAGCATTCTCAAATTGCGGTCCTTTAGGTTGTGGTAATGGGCCAGGCTGAGGTAAAAGGCCCGATTGCTGTGGAAAACCTGGAGGTTGACTCCTTGGATTGGCAATGGGTTGACTAGGAAGTTGACCCACTTCTCTTCTCATCAAACAGACCTTGTGGTAGCACAACAAATCCGTTTGAGATAAGAATTATCCTAAGATCTATAATGATGGTGGGTTACGTGGATTATTCTGAATATCTCACATTTACAACTTAAGTTTTAAAAGAGGGTTTTGATTTGATTTGTAAAAATCGTGCTATCAATAGTATTTCGATTTGAAGTATCAATATACTTAATAGAAATATATATATGATAGCATAGTCTACAAATATCACATATATGCAGAAAAATTAAATGGGGATGATCATGGACTGCTAAAACAACTACGGAATCATCGGAGCCAAACGATGATCCATAATAGGATCCTAATGTGAAAACAGCAACACTGGTTCCATTTGATGCGAGTCCTTCCTCCAGAGGTGTCTTCAGAAGATCCCGTCCTCTTAGCTTAATCCAATACATTTAAATATGAAATTCAGGACTCGCAGGTCCTCAAATGTACATTTAAACAATTAGAAACCTTGATCTTATCAAGGGGAGTACAATCTTATAGGAAGGTAGAAGGTACACTTGGATTAAGAGAGAGGAGGACACGCAGGTCCTATTTAAAATCCCAAATGAAATAAGCATCGCATCCATTCACATCATTCATCACATGAAAATTCTAAGTCCATGATCATCCCACCATAAAACACATCACATGCATCACAATCATCACATAATTGCTGTTTGGTATTAAATTTTATAAATATAAAATTATAATACCAATTAGTTTTTGAAATAACATTTATTTCAGCATAGTCAATAATATTCAAAACATTATTGACAAATAAACTAACTAAACTATTCAGTTAATCTAAATACAAATTCAAACACTTTGAACAGAGAAATGTAATCAAGTTATGCATAAAATTAGTTTAAAACATTTTTAAACTAATTAATTTAACAGGGAAATTAATTATCTAAAATAATTTTAAATAATTAACTATCACCCTATTAATTACAAAGCCCCTTAAGTAAATAACAGTTATTAAACAATTTAATAAGCTGTTAATAATCATAAAAATAATTAATAACAATTATTAATTATTTCTATAATTTTTATGTTTTAAATTTTTTTTAAAACGGGCTTAAATGGGCTAATAATGGGTTTAATGGGGTTAAACATATATTAAAAACCAATTTTTAAAAATCAGAAAATGGGCCTAGCCCATTAGGGCCCAAACGGCCTGGGCCCAGGGCCCTGGCGCGGCCAGGGTCGAGCCCTGGCTCGGCCAGGGTCGCACCCTGGCTCAGCCAGGGCGCCTGGCTCAGCCAGGGTCGAGCCCTGGCTCAGCCAGGGTCGAACCCTGGTCGAGCCAGGCACCGGACCTGGCCCAGCCAGGTCCAGGCCCAAGCCGGGTCCGGTCCGAACCGGATCGGGACCGGCCGGCTCGGCAGATTCCTGCAACCCTAACCCTTTTGCAGAAGCTTCGGCTGGGAGGATCCGGCGCCGCCGCCGGCGAGCGCCGGCGCCGCCGGCCCCGGCCGGCGTTGCCGGCCCCGGCCGGCGTTGCCCCCGGCGCCGGCGACGTGCCCGGCGCCGTCAGGGCCGCCGGTGACCGGCGTTGGGGAGGAAATCGAGCCCCAAAAATCCCAAAAAAAAATCTGTTTTTCAGGTTTAAAAACCCAAGTTCGGACTCGATTTTTAGCACCTCCAAGGGCACTCCGGTGCCGATCTTCATGCCCAATGTGAAGTGGTGACTATCACCAATAGATCCAGACATCCGGGCCGCCATCCCAACAGTTGGAATGCACGTACGAAGCCGCCGAAGTACCCCAGTTCATCATTACATGAAGAACTCCGAAAAATCCAAATAAAAATCTGAAAAATACAGAAAAATAATCAAATTGATCGTGATCATCATATGAACACTAATCTGTCATTTTTAATCGGATTAAACACAAGAACACGTACAATACGGGTTCTTCACGCATAACGAGAAAAACACGCATAACGGTGCCGTTTTACAACCGAACCAGCGAACCTGGCTCTGATACCACTGTAAGGAATCGCCAAGAACGCAGCGGAAATAAAATTGATTCCATTGTATCGGTTGCTGGGGTCGTAAAACGGACATTAAAATCTAAGCGGGAAGAACAGTTCTTCACCTTTGCGGGGTTTCGAATCTCCCGTGGATGATGCCGACTCGGTAATCGCGCACGCGCACGATCTCTAGAGGTATCCACACGAGTCCCCGCAGCAGACGCGATTTCCTCCTCGACTTGAGTGCTCCGACCAGATCTCAAATCTACCATGTGCGGAGAGAGACAGATCCACTCCAAGAGAGAGAGAAGGAGAGAGAGAGAGGAGGGAGAGAATCTGGGGAGTAAAATTCGTCCAACCAACTTTTTACCACTCCCCCTTGGCCCTCCTTATAAAGAAATAAGGATAAGCACAAGAGTTAATCCTCATGATTATCCAAGAGTTTGGCCTTGGATAATTCTCCATTAAATCTTCATGTTTATCCTGCAACTTTTCACAAAAACCCAGATAAGCATGAAATTTAACATCTCTCACCGTCTGACGAGAACTCTTATGTGTGTGACCCTCTAGGCCCATATATCAGTCCGGTTGCAGGCCCATTAAACTTAGAACTGTTTCTTGAGTTTAATATTTATTAATTAATATTTAAACATCACATGTTAAATGATTAATTTAATAAACAAGTGAATTATCATCTGATGATCAAATCACTTGGCCTTCTGATCATGAACAGCACCAAACACTACCTCATGATCCCAGAAGATATAAGGGATACTTTTCCCTTCAATTGAACCTTTCCGTCTGCAGATGCCGCACAGATATAATCCTTCACTCATGCAATGTCCCGATAACGCAAGGGTATGGTTTTATAGTCAAACCCTCTATTGCATTATCCAGATGGATTCCAGTACACAGTTAATATCTAGAAAGACATCTCTTTCATTTGACCATGGCCAGGGATTTCTGTGTACACATCCATGGGACATTCTCTCTCCAGTCTTATACCAAGAGTGAGTGATCCCTTGTTGTTCACTCAATTACCTTCGCAAGCTTTCCACTGTATCTAAAAGACCGATTATGATGGACTTAATGGTTAAAGTCCACGAGTCAGAGAATCAAGATACAATGGTCCACAAACAAGGTATCATTGGTGACTCGGGTCAAAGGACCAACTGTGCTACTGCAACGATTGAATTCCCTGGTTCACTAATAGGTATAATTACCATCCAGGAATTCTTATTTGGGTCTGTTCAGTGAACTCATTCTCTAATGAGCACCCACTTGTTTGTCTTAGTGTCACCACACGAGTGAATGTGAGATCATTCACCCTCATCATATGAGCAGACATAACTTGTGTCGATCTTATCGGATATTTAATGTCCATCTCAAATATCCTATGATCGAGAATTATTTAAGACAATTGCCTTAGGATATTGATCTCACTATCATGATCTCATCATGATTCAATATGCCATACATTTGTCTATGGACCTTCATTACGATAGTCGTTTGCGAGAACTATTAAATGAAGAAATAATTGCCTTTATTAATAATCTGAACTAGAATGTACAATGATTGGCTATGAGGCCACCCAATTCTAACACTAACTCCACTTTCAAATAGACCATTCCCAGAGGGGAACGGGTGGAATTATCATAAGCCGTAACAGAGATAGGGCTAGGCAGTCATTTTTCTTTGGGTACACCGCACAATTCAAGGGTCTTTGGAGGTAGGACATTAATTGAAGCCTCTGTGTCGACCAGACATGCTTCTACGACCTTTTTGCAGATGTTGACCGTAATACTTAAAGCCATGCTTCTGGATGCTGGCGGTGCTAGTTCCGAGGCATGAAATGAGATAGAGGGCTGATCCCCCTGAGGAACTAGTAGTGCGGCAATCTTCTCTACCGGCACGTCTTCGTTGACCATCACTTTCTGTAAATACTCCATCAGAGCCTCTTGATGTGTCTTTGATCTCTTTATCAATTCAAGCATAGATAGTCGTACCGGTGTTTTGTCAAGATGCTTCAACAGGTCATATTGAGTGCCTGGTGCACTCTCAGCATTATGTGCTTCCTCCGACGGCGGTGATGGGCCATCTCTGACTGTTGATTGAGGAAAGACCTTATTGAAAATCCTCCCACTCCGAAGTGCATGTTCTTCAGTTGTGGAAGGGCCGGGCGATAACTTGAGCACCGTAGGGTTAGTGGATGGTGTAGACGGTGTGGAGGGTTGGTATATGGGTGATGGCGTGGGGTTAGTTGGTGGTGGCGTGGTACAGATGGGGGGCTTAGATGGTTGGATGGTGGGAGGGTAACTTGTTGGTGCGGATGAAGTGGGAAATAGCATGCGGAGTAGAGGTTTAGATTGTTGTATGGTATCTGGGTAAGTGGTGGTGGTAATGGGTGATGTAGAGAGTGGTACGCGTAGCAGTGATTTGGATGGCATGAGGGGTGCGTAATTAGCCTGCAGGGGGTTGTTTAATGGAGGTGTAGTGGCGTGGAGTGTAATGGGTTTGAGGAAAGTGGGCGGTGGTAATGGGTTAGTGGGTTTAAGGAAAGTGGGCGGTGATGAGTTAGTGGGTTTGGGTAAATGGTATGCAGGTGTTGGTACTGGCATAATGGTAATGGGTTGTGGTCTAGGTATGTGGATGATGCGGCGTGGTGGTTGTTCTACGGTGCTCGAAGTGTGGCCTGTTGAATAAGTAGAGGAAGAATCCTCTATCTTCCACTGTTGCCCTCGATTAGCCTCAGACCGGCTATTTGTCAAAATAGGGGCAACTTGATTCTGGTTTTGGTGCTCCTGGAGTGGGTTTTGCACTATACCCATATTTGGCGTCGCCGCTGCTTGCGCCGGGGCTCTTGGTTGTTGTTGCTGCTGTTGTTGTTGTGGTCTTCTCGCCTTCAAGGCGGATATGTACTTTTTCATTTCTTCCCAGTCTATGCCTCCCTGCTCGTTGAGATTATGAATATAATCTCGAAATTGGAAGCAGGTGTCTATGGTGTGTCCAGGTTGTCTGTGAAAATAACAATACCTGGAAGTGTCGGCATTCTGGGGCCAAACAGTTTTTTCTCTTGGTAAGACCAAAGCATTGGCTGCGATCAGAGCACTGAAAATATCCGATAAGGACTTTGGAAGGACTGTATATTCTGCCCTCTTTGTTGTGGGGGCTGATACTGCTGCTGCGGGGGCTGATACTGTAGTTGCCGTTGTGGCTGCTGCTGTGGCTGCTGTTGTGGTTGCTGGTTCGGCTGCTGAGGCCGCCGGTACTGAGGCTGTTGATATTGTGGGTTCGGCTGCTGCAGTCTGTAACCCTGCTGGTTTGCTGCTACGGCCGCTGGTACTGTGGTTGCTGATTCCTTACGAATTGGGGCTGGTTGTTGTTCATGCTACTAACCTGCTCATGGGAGAGCATGCCCTCAGTGGTTGGACCTGTGCTAAGAGAATTTGGTACGGTAGGCTTCCGAGGTGGAGGCCTGCTACGTCGGTGAGGATCAAAGACACTAGAGAATGTAGTGTCCTTGAAAGCGTTCTGACAATAACGTGCTCTTTCATAGAGCTCTGCCATGCTGGTCAAATTGTTCAGGGCGAAGACTAACTTGAACTAAGGCGTAGCATTAGAGATTAACATTTTCACTTGTTCTGACTCAGACAAATGATCTTTCACTTTTTCTGCCATGCCCCTCCGTCTATCAGCAAACCTGACGAACTCCTTGTCGGGCTTCATCTTTTCTACTATCAAGTTAGTAATGGACAGAGAGGGGGCAACTCTATCCTGGTATCGTTGAATGAATTTTCGTGAGACGATACCATAGTCCTCTACTTCAGCAGGTTCTAAAGAAAAGAACCACTCGAGGGCTGGTCCCTCTAAGGATTTCCTGAACAAAAATGCCAACGACCTCTTGGCGTTTTGCCAGAAAGATGACTCATACATAAACTCCTTCAAATGAGTGAAGGGGTTACCAGTACCGTTGTATTTTCGGTACACAGGCATCTCAGAGGGCGGCAGATGGAACACAGGGAGACTTGGTAGATTAATCTCAGGCGCAGCTTTAACTCCCATCATTTTCTGAAGGTTGTTGAACTGCTCGTCCATTCGCTCCATCTTTGCCAGCAGCGCTTGCGTTGTTGGATCAACCTGGGGAGGAGGGGGAGGTGGAGGTACATGATAGGCCTGTTGCATAGAGTATGTAGGGCAAGGAGGACAATAGAGTTGAGGTCCGGCGGAGCTTCTACCATGCCAGAGGGCATTTTGGTAAGTGGGCGTCATCGGCCTGACCGGTTGCCTCGAGGAAGAAAGTTGTGGCCCAGCTGGCCGAAAAGTTGAGACATGGAGGCCTTCCATGGCCTGGTGAATGAAGGGATATGATGAGGAGGTTGTTGAGGAATGACAGGGGGAGCCGCAAGGTTCGGCTCGAGAGACTGCATGGGCGTCTTCCCCTTCAAAATAGACTTGATTGCCTCGAATTGTCGAGGATCCAGGCGGGAGGCAAGAACTCTCAAGGCGTTCACTAGATCCGAGGGATCGGAGGATGAGGGATTATTCGGGTTCATACTCCCCTCGAAAATAGGATTAGGAATCGCATGTACGTGCGGAGGGAGATCAGAATATTGATCATGAGCACAAGGAAGAGGGGTTTGGACATTTCCCTCATACCGAACTAGACAAGAATGAGGATTACGGGGGGCATCTACATCTCCCTCGCTTTCAAAATGGTAATCAGACTCAAGAGGGGCATTAGCATCTCCCTCATAGTTGACTAGGGCATCTGGAGCCATGCTCAAATCCCTACCTGATCGAAGTAGCATGATGTTAGATTTTTTTCAAAGATTTGCAGACAAGTTGCACAGAGATTAAGCAAACAAGTGGATGTTTAACGTTATTTCAGGATTCCTTGTTGGGTTATTTGGATTTAATTAATCACAAATTCACTCAATGGGTAGGATCCTAGTTTCAGTTAGATTTCCACCGTTATACTCTATGGCTCTCTCTCACAACATTATGAAAATCTAACCAGGACTTCGATTGGTACAACCAGCCCGATGAACAAGGAGGAATACTTTGATTTTGGGGACTTACGGAAGTCTTTAACGCCAACCACTCTAGTCTGATCGAGGGACCGACCCAATCAGAGAGAGTTGAAGACGTCAAGAAGGGTGTTCCTAAGAGAAAAGGGGGGTGTTAGCCCCAGTGCGTATGACCTGTGACCTAGATGGCCTCTAATGCTTAATACGTAATGTGTAGTAGCAAACAGATCAAAAATCTGAGAACCGAAGAAAACAACAAGAAACTGCCTGAAATGCGTCGCTGTCGGTCGACGCTATTCAAACAGAAACTTTTTTTTTTTTCGTAGAAACTCAGGCAGCAGACAGCAGAGAATTGGCCTGAAAGGCGTCTGGGTTGGGTGACGCGGTATAAATCGCGTCGCTGCTCCTGGATGCTTTTCAAGTTGCAGAATCAATATTTCAGGAGGAATTTCTGGATCGATTCCCCCTCAAACAAACATGATGAAAGCAGTAAATAATTGGCTCATGAGAATTTTTTTTATTTCAATTTTTTAACAGGATGATTTATCATGTAAACAACAAAACAATCAATCAATCACGCATGCTTCTTATCACAAAAACAAATCTTCAATAAATCAAACGGGGAGGGCAAGATCTTGCCACAGGGGTGTGCACGTGGTGCACGTAGGAATAACAACTAAATTAAAAACTCACCGATCGGTGAGGGTGTGTCGAGAGACACAGGTGGTGCACAGAGAGTGTCCGATTGATGAAAGCAAGAACAAAGATTAAAAAGATGGCGAGACCAAGTCCCACCATGATCGCCAAAAAACTGTGAGTGCTCAAATTGGGTGTGTGATTATTATGAAAAATTATGTTGATTATGTGATAAATAAATCTATTAAAAACTAAGTGAATGTGATCGCCAGAAACTTTTAACTAAAATGTTCCAAAAGAAAATGTTGATCGCCTACCTGTTTTGGATGTGGGAGTTGTTGAAGTCCTTGATTCCCCTCCTTCAGCCGGCTGAAGAAAGAGAGCCCTTTTGATTTTGTTCTTGCTTTGAATGCTTATCGGACTTTGAGGATCATCTAGATTCCTTTTCCTTGTTGATTCTCTCCTCTTGATCTCCTTTTGTACCTTGCAAGAAAGTGGAAAGAAAGAGAGAACAATGAGAACTCAAGTAGAAGTAGTATCTATTCCAAAAGAAATTTTAATCATACAATTAAAAAAATGAACTCACTTGTTGGGATGGTCTTTTAAACCCCTTTAAAATATGGATTGGAAAAGAATGCTAGTGAGTGTGTATTGCATGGAGTGATGTGATGAATGAGATTTTGAACTAATATGATAATGAAATTAATATGATGAAAATAGGAGAACTAAGTTGAATGGCCCCTGGAAAGCCTTGGTCTTGGAAGTTCTTGAAAAGACGAAGAACGGATGAAGACTCCTGGAAGCAGTAACACCTCGATCCTTCAGCGCCTGGACACTGTCGCCAAGATTCTTTGCTCCAATTTCACTCAATTATCACTTTAATCACTTATCATCACTCTCAATAATAATCACTAACTTTTTCAATGACCAATGGGTTGTGTATTTATAGGCTTTTTCATTAATGGATTAATATGAAAGATTTTGAAGTTTATCCAGCTTTCAAACAGATAAACACAGATTAATTCATTATTATCTGTAATTATCTAAAACGTGTCGTCCATGAAAGACGTCTTTTAGACTAATTAAGATAAGGATAAACATCCAAAAAAAGAGACAAACAGTTTAAGAAACCTAAATGGCGTCGTGCGTGGTAGACGTCTTTTAGCTAATTAATCAATTAATTAAAATTCAAATTTAAATATCAAAATAGGAATAAACTCTAAATGGCGTCTACACATGTCGACGTCTTTTTAGAATATGAAATAAAAATTTGATTAAAATTTGAATTAAAATCAATTTAATTAATTAACTTAAATTATGTCTATATCACCCGATACTATTTAGATAATTAATCCAAAAAGATTAATAAAAATTAACCAATGATTAAATATCAGACTATTCTGAGACATTATTATATGATATGAAATTTACTCGGAATGATGTCAAAATTAGCGTGTCTACACTTTCGACCGACGGGCCCATGGGCCCCTGCTTCCAACAGGGAGTTCCCTAATCTTAAGCAGACGTCGATGTCCTGGGGGGCGCCACGAAGCCTCCTTTCCTAAAGAACCCTCCTCCGAATCAACTCTAAAACAGATAAGGGAAAGTCAGAGTACCGTTGCGAGTCGGAATCGAGCCTAACTTCTTGCAATACTTTCTCCAATCGGATTCAATTACTGCCTCGAATATGTCCTTATAAAAAGGGCCTCTGATACCCTCGGGAAGGTATGTTCTACATTTGATCCTATACCCTCTCGTTACTTCTGCACTTTTTGACTTAGGCATCGAAGGAGACTCTCCTGGATCATAATCGGAGGTCTCCTCTAACCTGATGTCCATCCTGCAGGGGCGAGCGGAGTTTTGGCGTTCAAGGGAGTTCAAGCCGTCTGATTTGGGGCGGACGAATCTCTGACCCAACAAAATCATTGTGGGCATATAATTGGGATAATTGAAACATGATTATTCTGGCCAAAATACACTGAGAAGTATTTTCAACGGTTATGGGTGGGTATTTTTGTATTCCAAACTCCTTTAACTTTTGTAATAGGAAGTACTTCTATGTAAAGATCCTTCTATCTAAAGGTACTTTTCTTAGAACGAGATCCTTCGGATTTCTCTTCCCTAGGTCATTGTGTGTCGTCATACACATTAAAAGAGCGGAGGTGATATAGTACAGTCCACCATTTCAAAATCAAATGATCTATTCATGCTCTTCTATGTCTGAGGGTACACAAGGGCCCAGGAGAAAGGAAGAGGTCAAAAGAATCTCATTCCCTTTTTTAGAAGTACTTCATCAAAAGTCTCCAAACGCAGCCACATTAACCGACCAGTACTTCAGTGCCCACCTCTCTCTCTCTCTCTCTCCATTTTTAACTCTCCCTCTCTTGATTTTTCACACCGTTATATTGTTGTCATCTAACTACTGCCATCACCAAAATGCGTCCTTCTCAACTTGTTGCTATTGCCAATAACTACCACATTTCCCTTTTGACGAGGAAGAAGAGTGGAGGAGGAGGAATATAACTCAGTTGGCAAAACTCTAACATTTCAACAATCATGGTTGTGCTATTCATTCATTGTAATACATTGTTGTGCAATTAAACAAGCCACAATGCTCTTGAAAAAAGGCCAAAATAACAACGATTAAATAAAAGTTTAGATAGTTCAATTTTATATCCTCCAACACTTTTAAAAAGCACAATGATCATTTAATATTGATTGAATATGTAAATACAATAATTTTTAAACTAAATCGATTAAATAGTTTATTAAACATACCATTAACAGAGTCGTGAAAACTATTATTTCAACATGAAAAGATATCCAAAAGTAAAATCAGGTGGAAACAAGTTAAATATATCCAAGAGTAAAACCAAGTAGTCACACATATCCAAAAGTAAAATCAAGTAGAAAATCAAGTCAAACATATTAAATAAATATGCCTAAAAATTAAAGTCAAATTTCATAATTGAGACATTAACATTTATAATTTTCACAATTGTTTACTTATAAGTAGGCTTTTTCCTTAAATTAACATATAGATATAATTAATAATTCTAATAAATATTCCAATATGATATGTAAGTCTAATATCATATTCCAGATGATAATAAATAAAGTATCATAAATATAAACTGGTTGAAAAGATTTGGAATCAAATCAAGGTGTATAATTGTTTCTAATAGAAACGTTGACTGTTTTTGGAAAATCAGTTATTCGTTTTGCTTACAAATCTAGTAAGACTTAAGAGCAAATTAGCCGACCATTTACCAAATTTAGTTAACTATCTTCAATGTAGACAATCTAAATTGACTTTGAAACTCATGTTTCATGATCCAAAGTTTAAAATAAGGTTTCTAATTATTCAATATATTTTATAAGAATCTTTTAACAATAACAAAATAAAAATCATAATTTAATTATGACTAGGTTTATCACTTGCCCACTTTTGAACTAACGGGTAGCTATGGATTCCTTTGCTCTATCAGTAGCGGTAGTGCTATACCATCGTATCGGCATACATGGGATTCGACGTAGTGGCTAAGAGTCCTTGGCGTGCTATATGCACTTCTTCCCGATTTGTCCCTCAAGAAGCTTTCTCATTCTTTCTTCCCTTATAATTTCATATGAAATAAATAAAGAAAGGCCCACCAATCTTGAATTGGTTTTCTCATTGGTTAAGCAACGATACTCTTAGCCTAGATCGTGTCCTCAATGTTAGCCTAGATTGCGTCCTAAACCTCCCTTAAGCTCTCCTCTCCTATGATGATGTAGTGACTCGGTCACAAGTAGAATGAAAGGAAAGGGCTACTCATAAGAGAGAGTTATCCATGAGATGGTGATGCATAATGCTACAACGTGGAGCTACTATTACATTTATAGGTTGGGTAAGAATGAAGCAGATTAGCCCTTTATCTAAAAATGGAAATGAAGTTGTTAGACTACAGATGAAGGATTTGAATTCATAATTTATGAGGCATCTTTTGAGGATAAAACTGTGTAAACTTAGTCTAAAATATACAATACCTTATAAGGGTTAGAGCATATTGTTATCGTAACAACCTAATCAACTAACTAGCCTAACAATTATGCTAGTTAGTAGACTTTTCAGAAAGGTCATCCATCTTGGGACTTCTCCTAACTGAGCACGCTTAACTTCAGTGTTCTTTCCAACTCAAGCTCTGAAAAATGACTAATCAGTGTTGTTGGTAGTCTATTGATTTAGTCTGTTTAACATATTCTTATATAGAGTATCACAATCTACTCCCTTAGAAGCCTGATGTCTTCGTCAGGACCATATTACACATAGCCCGCAACCAATCTACCAGGCAAGTAGGCTCTCAAGAAGGTTACCCATCTTTGGACTTCTCCCGACCGAGCACGCTTAACTTCGGAGTTCTTTCTAATTCGAACTCCGAAAAATGACTAACTGGTATTGTTGATAGTCTACTGATTTAGTCTATTTAACATATTCTTATATAGGGTATTATAGTTATAGACAAAACTCTAAGTTGGACTTCTACTTCTTCACTCAACTAGCTTTTTAAAAGCAAATTGAACTAAGTGTGAAATATGGAGTTTAAGACTAAATCCTTAAAACCAATGGCAAAATTCGCAAATTCATGGCTTATTTATAGTGCGCTCTCTCTAATCCCAATTCAAAATGAAGTTCATCATATTCGAGTTCATTAATAGATGTGGCCCTTTTTCTCCTTTTTAATTCAAATTGGAAAAATAAAGATACAATCATCACTTGTGAATGACTCTCACAATTGCTTACGGTGTTTGTCCAACTAAATGACATCTAAAAGAGGAGCTTAACTCAAAGGTTTTGGATAACTCAATTACTTTCTAATCACACAAATCCAAACTAAATAGATGTAAAATTGTGAATGTACTAACTTTTCTAAATCTAAATATGCTGTTCTAACACAAATAAATGGGTTAAAGATGCTAGGCATAATAGTTATACAAAATTTCTTGAAAGAAACTAGTAGGTTTAGTAGAAGAATATTCTCTTCCTCCCTTCGACCTAACTCTTTCAATTGTTTTATACATTTGAATTTCAGCTTGCATCTCATTGTTCTACATTTTGTAAACTATTCATCTTTAATTTTTAGAAAATACTCAAATTGATAATGAGGACAATCTAGAACATGCCTTCTTTAAGTAATATGTCGTTAAGTCATAAATGACAATATGCACTGAGCCTAGAAGGGTAGTAAGTCTCCCATTGAATTTAAAGGACTTTCTAGGTAATTTAGCTTAAACAAAATTTTCACATTTTCTCTTAAGATCAATATTTAGTTTAGGAATCAAAACTATTTCCACAGTTTTTCATACAAAATTTAATTCCACATGTCCAAGTTTAGCATACTGTGATTCACATGTTTCAATGTTAAGGAAAATAGGAGAATTTTTTTCTATTTTTATCATAACTAGACATTACATAACTTAAATAAGCCATCACTAATTGTACAATCAAACTTATTTATTACAACTTTATTTAACTCAAACACTAATTTATATCCAATTGTACTAAATAATATCATGATTTTATATGACTCAAAATGCTAACTTACACCCTATTATACAATAAAGCTCTGCATACTAGGCTCTTTTGGTTGTCCAATGCAAAATATATGTTTTTCTAATTGTACATATGTCAATATGTGTAATACCACGATCCTCCAATTCACAATTTTCGAATCGGTTTGTCGATTTTGACCGAATTTGACCATGACCAAATTGACTTGCATTTTATTAAATTACTTTGATTTGAGTTAAATATATTGTTGTGGTAGATTATATGTAATTTATGTTCAATTAAGTGGATTAGTTGTGACTTAGTGGATTTTGGACTCAGTTCTATATTTAATGGATTTGACCTAATTAGGATTTTAGACAAGAGACTTTGGAATCATTTATACTAATGGGTTAAACTTTAAGACCCAAATAAGTGATGTTGGGCTCCATTAGATGAGCTTTAGATGGCCCATTAGGTATATATGGGTTAGAAGGCCAATTTTACAAAGATTGAGGGTAAGATTACAATTCCCATTGGTTATATATAAGGGTGGAAGGTGGATTCCGAAATCCTTCTTCCTCCTTCCCTCTTCCACAGCCCTCTCTTAGTTCTTGGGCTTATGGTGGTGGTGGAAGCTTGCATGTGGGTGTAGAAGCTAGGAGGTGGTCCTTGTAGGCTTCATGGCACTTGGAAAGCTCACTTGAAGATTCTGGGTGGTGGCATTGAAGCTCCTTTGGAGGAAGAAACTCTCTTGAAGGTGAAATTTGTGGGAGGCTCTTGGAAGAATTCTTCTTCTTCTTCTTCTTCCCTTGCCTTAGATTGGTTTTAAGAAGACCCTTTCGAGTGGTGGAGCTTAAGTTTTAAGGTAGGGTAATGTCAATGATGAGATTTTGATGAATCCTTGTGTGCATGTGGGATCTTATGACTTATATGGACTTACATCTGTCTAAATTGATATTTCATCCTCTAGGTTTATCTATTGATGATAGAGAATTAGAATTGAATATTTAGCACTGTGGTATGCTTAGATGTGTGTAGTCCGGAATAGAAATATTGTCTAAGTTTTTATGCATAGTGTGATCTTTATAGTAACTATATTGGGATGCATGTTTTAGAATTTGTAGTTCTTGTGTCTAGTTACAATAGTTCAAATTTCGTAGCATTTGATTTTGATCGAGTAAGATCCAGTCCCATCTTTGTAGGTGTTTGGCCTCCAAAAGTAGGACAAATGACTAATGTTTTAATTAGTATAGCTTGTGAGTTGCTCCAATTAGTTTGAAATTTTTATATGGTGTACTTAATATATATGTTTAAGTACCCACAAGATTTCATTAAATTTTGAGTTCATTTGATAGGTCTTTTAACCCTCGAAAGTTTAGTGTTTGCAACAAACTGCACAGAAAGCAATACATGTAATACCCTGTATAAGAATATATTAAATAAACTAAATCAATACACTACCAATAACACTAGCTAGCCGTTTTTTAGAATTCGAGTTGGAAAGAACCCTAAATTTAAGCGTGCTCAGTTAGGAGAAGTCCTAAGATGGGTGACCTTCCTGAAAAGTCTACCAACTAGCACAGTTGTTGGACTAGTTAACTGATTGGGTCGTTATAAATGATATCAGAGCCACAAACTAGTCTAAAGTGTGGGAGCTAAGTGCCACACAAGGCAAAGTGCTACACCATGAAAGGGCTACCCTAGAGTGTGAAGCTACATGGTGTGAGCCACCTCTTCAGCTTGTGGGGCCTACCATTAGAATCCTACCTTCCCAGTGGATTGGTTGTGGGCTTATATGTAATATGGTCCTGCCAAGGACATTAGGATTCTAAGGTGGGTAGATTGTAATACCTCCTATAATATGTTAAATAGACAAAATCATAGACTAAAAACAACACTGGCTAGCCATTTTTTGGAGCTTGAGTTAGAAAGAACTTTGAAGTTAAGCGTACTTAGTTGGGAGAAGTCTTAAGATGGGTGACCTTCTTAGAAAGTCTACCAACTAGCACAGTTATTGCACCAGTTAGCTGATTAGGTCATTATAAATATAGGAAGCTGTATGTAGCTCCTGGAACCTAGGGGTGTCGACATCTTGCACTATGGTGTTAACACCATGGGCTCCCATGTAGCTTTTTGGCCTCTAAGAAGCCAGGGTGTCCACATCCTAATGTATGGTTTCAATACCATAAGCCATGTTTGACTATTTTGGGTATTTTTGACCCTTCGAACATCATGGAACTTCGATAGTTGTTTCCCTACTGTATGGTTATGATTAAATGACCTTAGTTCTATGATTTTCCTGTATATGGACCCAGTTTTATGATGATGACATGGATATTTGTAATTACATTGATATAGTAAGTTATGTTCCTATAATTTGACTAGGATGACTACTCACTAGTGAGTACCATTTTGATTCTATCCCTTGAATGATGGTAATAAAAGTTTAACCTTTTGATTGCGTTAGGTCAGGGTCTAGCTTAGCCTTTTGATTAGGTGTAGATATCCAGACCTAGCTTGTATGATTGTCTAACCAATGGCAGTGGGGGAGTCTACTTGTGTGTGCACCTCAACTAGGGGCTAGACTACATGATGTGAGAATTATATACCTCAATTGTCTTGCTTCTTTGCCACACCTTCAAGGATTTTTAGAGATCTAAGAAGGGCGGAGCGACATTGACTAGGTAGGAATCCTTCGGATGTCCAAATCCCACCTGTGAATATAGATGTGAGCTAGAACAAGATCAATGTTAGTGTAGTTCCATGTCATCCTTAGAATAATATAATATGATTGGTCTCATGTGATTCAGCCATGGATGACATTGTGATTTGTGAACTGGCCCTAGAATATTAAAACAATTAATAAATAAAATTTAGATATGAACTGACATATATAAATTTCATTGAATGTTTAGTGAGATGATTAAAGGATGATTCTCACTTGTGAATACAAAGTGTATCCTTAAGATTCTTCTTGATTCATTCATTTGATTCTTCAGGAGAAGGAGTATAGATGTGAATTTTGAGTTGCCACATGTGAAATGACTTCTTGAAATCCATAGATGATTTTAATTAATGATTCATATGATGACTATTAAATAGTAGATTTAATTTTCGATTAATGATCATTTGATTATAGAATTATTTAAATAGTTATTTTCTATATTAAGATAAATTGTGATTTCTACAATAGAGATTTTGTGGGCCATCATGGGCATAGATTCCTACTAAGCTCGCTATTTGGAGACTCAACCCTTTTGTTTTTAGTTTCCGAAGAGCAGGGTCTTAAGGCTTTGGTGGGCTTGCCTTGTGTGTGACTTTGGCTATGTACTCGGCGAGAGATCGCGACATTCATCCTCTTCCTTGGTGAACTCGTGGCTATATAATAATTTTATTTGAACCTTGTAGCTTATTATCTTCTTAGACATGTGTGAATGGTCGAAGGTAAGGACTTTTTTCTTACTTGTGTGTGCTTAGTTCTTTTCTTTCTAGTTCTAACTTATCATTTCTAATATATAAAATGATTAGGATCAGGTCTCAACCTGATAACATGTCAAGTTATCGAGCCAAGGGAACCAACCTAAAGTAGTTTGGTGTCCTTTAGATTGGAGTGTTACAGATTTACTCACCATACCCACTATGTGTGAAGCACCTGAGTTGCCCATTGTTATGCTCCATGCAAAACCATAGAGTTAGTTCTTTCACAAATCATCCAATCAAGGAACGCAATGCGATATTGATTTTGAAAACAAAAGATAGAACCCTATATGTGGCACCATTTGAAAACCTTGCACCTCTTGTCACCATACTCATGGTGCGAGGTATACTAGAAATGATGCATAGGTTTTTGACTTGGAACCTTTCTCTTGAAACAATCCATAGCAAGGTGCTCAGAGATCCCACACAAATCGTAGGTCATAAATTTTTTGTTCTTTGGTTATTTTTTATGGGATTTGTGTTAGGAGCACTTTATAAAATTCTTTGTTCCTTTTTATAAAAATTCTGATCAAATTTATTTTTTTTAATTTTCTTCGACATTGCATACAACTTTAATTTTGATTATTTCTAAATTTCTCTTTTGTCCTTGTCTTATATCTTAAAAGAATGTAGAAGACTAGACAGAGTAATGGTCCTCACTTGTGGCTTATGTCTCTAAAGAAATTCTTTCAAGGAGGCAAATTTTCAACTAAAGTTGCCATCCGAAAGTGTTTTTTAGCCTTCTTTGTTTTGGCATTTTAGACACCGTTAAAGTGTTCATGTATTCAATTGTTAGCTTCCACTATGCCTATTCTAATTAATCTTAAAAGAATATTTATCACATATCCTCGGTGTTGAATCTCTCTTCTAAGGACTTCTATAGTTTTATTATAGTAGGATATAGAAAAATCTGCCATAAAAACTATCAGCTAAATTATTAAGGATCTATAATGATAAACATAATAAATCTCTTCTTATGATTTAAAAGAGAGTGACTTTTTAAGTGCTTGTGGCACTGCCCTTATCACTAGCTAAAGTTGTAATACCTGGTATTTTTTTTTAAATATAAATAATAATAAACAAATAAATAATAATGATAATAATAAGTAAAAGGTCAGATAGAGTGTAATATGGTTAATTGAGTAAGTCTGTTAACTTAATTTCATAGATCGTTTAGCCCATTAAGTTTGAGAAATTTTTTGGGTTCGTGTACCCAAGATAGTAGCTCGTTATTTTGGCGATAACTCTCAACGTGTAACTCAGATAACGACATGGTTCATACCATAGGAAAGAGTTCAAAGATATCTACAACTTTGTATAAGACCATATTTTCTGACTCGTCCGTTTACTAGGCCGAAAAATTAAAAGTTCAATTCAATAAGGAAGAGTTGAGGGAGAGGAACCCAATTTAGAGTCGGATTATCTCTAATTCGTAGAAGGAAAGATTAATCCAATCCAAAGATGATTTGTACAGGTTATCTGAGGTTAGAAGTTTTGTGTTGATTCTATAAATATGAGGGTGAGGGCATGGTTAAACCTAGCCGTCGTTCTATATTGTGAAATGTAGATGTTTTATTCATGTTCTTGAAGAAAGAGAAAAAGATGAACGTTATTCTTAAGGATAGTTTATAGTTTCGAGGTTCACTTATCTTCTAGGAGCTGGAGGTCGAGGAGGACATCTACAAGTGGTGATTCGTGTTGGGAGTCGAGATCTCTTAACGAAATTCAGATTTGGGGGTTCTAGCGAAAGAGGTAGATGATGATTCTCCAAAATATAGATTAATTCGTATTAATATGAAAAAATAATATCTTCATTTCAAACGTGGTCAAACCAAAAGTATGGAATCATGTTATTTGTGTTTATGTTTCAAATTTTAGATTAAATATGTAAGTTTTTCATGAAAATTTGACTTTGTTGCGCTCTATTTGGAAAATCCTATGGACAACAACACCCCGGTCGTCCTTAGTACTGAACAGCAGCATTGCTAGCCATATAGTTTACTGAATGATAGTATTGCTGGCCATCCCGTATTCTAAGTAGAAGCATTGCTGGCCATCCAGTATACTGAACGGCAGCCTATCTGGCCTTCCAGTTTGGATTTTTTGAAATTTAGTTTTTAATCTACATGATCTTCAAATATTTATAACTTAGTTATTTGTAATCCAAATGATTTGACATTTTGAGTATATGTTTGTTCTCATGGCATCTATTGCACTGAAAAAAATTATAATTTTTAGAAATTTATTTCTTATTTTATTAAATTTGATTCAAGTTTAAACTCGCTATTTGAATTTTGAAAATACTCATTTGATCTTTGAATTTAGTAAAATTTCGCAAATAGTGTATTTATAGCCTAAATATCATGTTTTACTAGTTGGTGAATTTTAAAATCTATTTACTAATATTCATGATATTTAATGAATTTTCAGCCCTGAAAAAAATGATTTTGACATTTTAAAATTATATTTCGTATTCAAAAAATTTAAGAAAATTTTCAGAAATGTGTTTTATGTATATATAATCTGTTGGAACCAGTGTTACATTAAACTGCACAATATAACATTATCTTGTTTTAAAATGTCTTATTTTAATGAAAAATATATTATTTTTGCATATTTATATCATTAGCTATATGATTAAATTTAATTTCAAATTATGAAAATTTTTAATTTCTGTAAGACATGTGTCATCTAAGTTAATATTTGTGATATGGGTAATGACATCTTAAAGAGATTATGTAGTCCGATTCCAATGTAAGCGTCCTTGTCGGATAGGGTATTATGTAACCGAAGGGTAATGGATAAAATCTATGAAACCTACTTCAGTATGGTGTAGTGGTGGGATATGTGTGATCCTCAGTTCTATGGTAGCCAAGATTGAATACTGTTGCCTAAGTACCCGGTATATGTATGTGTGGCCCCTTATGTTGTGATTAGGATGCTTGTCCAATTAAGATATGAAATTGTGATAATTTGGCATAAATATGTGTATCATTTGAATTTATTTTAAGGTACTATAAATCTGCTTTATGATGTAAAATTTTCAGAAATCTAAATTTTGAAATATGTAATTTGATTACATACTACTAGTTATATTTTGAGCCATATGCTATATGATATGTGCCTCCCTATGTGTTGGACGAATTATGTGATATGTTTATGGCTAGTAATCTGTTGTCAAGTAAAATAAGAAAGTTTGATATATATGATAAGTATTATGAATTAGCATATTTATTTCAAATTATTAGAAAATGTATCTAATTTGATATGAAATATATGTGAGATCTTGTTTTGTATCATTCTTTTATTTGATCTATATGTAATATTGTGAATTATTTATGATATGATATGACTGCTATGTGAATTTCAATTATTATATATTTAGTCTTTGGAGGGGATGATGCCTACTGAGTTTCGTACTCAGTAAGTTTGTTGGATAATTTTTCAGGAGAGGTGATCAGAGAGTTGGACTTTGATTCTAATCACGAGACGTAGGAGTTGTTTGGAATTATCGGATTCAAGGTTAGTCGTGAATTTATGAGTCTTTTCATTTTAGTATACTCATATAGTAAAAGTATTTGAGTCTATCATGTATTTGTGAGATCTTTGGGAGTTGAGAGAGGTTGATCATGCTATGTTGAAACGGTTGTTTATTATGAGACTTTTGTGAGTTGTGTTGGCTTGTTATTATTTGGAATTTACGATAGATGGCTAATTATTTTGTCTTGTGGACTCTTATTCTCTCATTTTTGTTATGTATATGCTGTGTTTTGTAAATATACCGTCTCCGAATTCTGTTGAAAGTCAAATATGACTAGATACGGGATTCAAGGCGTTACAAAAGTAATATGTGAAATTAAAAATTTCTGCGCTGTCCAAGTGAGAAGTTGACTATCTTTCTTATAAGTTATCTAGGTACAATAGATACTATACCTAAAGTAGAAAGCCAATAAAGTACCTAGGTTTTGTCATCTTTTAAAATTTTCATTAAGAAATTTTCAAATTTAGTAGCAGTTTGTTCTATGTTTGTAATGATGTAAGGAATCTGTAACATCCGGTATTTAATAGTTCTTAAACTAAGTGGGTCCATTAGAAATTATCTTAGAGGCCCAAAAATATATTTAGTTGTGTCCAATATTATTCTAGTGAGATCCCACAGTTGATTAACGCTATTCATGGCTAGTAGATTTGGTAAGTAAGATACAAATTTAATTAAGTGATCAAGTTGATTAACGCTATATGTTATTCGATCTGATCAAGTTTACTAGAAGATACCTTTGATTTAGTAAATTTATATGCCACCATGTTTTGTATCACTCTTTCACTTGATTTATATGTAGCATAACTGAGTCATGACATTTCGTTATTACTACATTTTAATTATTGTATGTTTAATATTTTGTAGGTTTGATGCATACTGAGTACTTATAAACCTACTAACAATCACATATTCAACTGAAGAGGAGGATCAGGGACTAGAGGAGGATTTAACTTGAGATTGGTTGACGCGATATAGTTAATTGAGAAGGTTATTTAGTTACTTACTTTAATTTATTACTTTAGTAGATTGATGTAATAGAGATAATGAGAGATCATGTAATTTTATTTTATTGGTGAGATGAGTATTTTATTTCAATTAATGGATTAATATAATTTCATGGACATGGTAATGGTTGTTAATTTATGTTACGCCCATGATCCAGTTCAGTTATTTAGACTCACTTCGGATTCAAGTTACGTAACTACATAATCAAATAATATACAAATCAAAAATAAATGATGAGAAACAAATAACTAAATAATCAATATGTCATTTACTATCATTAAATCTAAATATTCTATTATATTGTCATAATCAGGATCCTCAAATTACATCAAATATACAACGGAAATAAAATCTCTCAATTCACTAAAAAAATATAAAAGTACATATGCTCTCTCAATTTTCTATTACATTAAATCTAAAAAAACAGTAAATCTAATCCTAGACAACCTCCAAATGAGTCTGAGTCGAATCTTTTAAGCAATGCCCTCCTCCACAGCTAACTCCTCCTCCTCAGTCTCTGAAAATGTTAATAGAGTTTATAAGTACAACCTGATATAAAATATGGTCAAATATAGATTTACTAAATCATATATGTTTTCTAATAGTAGGATCGATCAGATTCTTATCTGACTGAATAAGTCTACTAGCAATGATCAGAATATATCACATATCAAGCTGAACATATTGAATTGAACATAAAGCAAATTTATCATAACATAGTAGCTTATCAAATCAGAGTTCATATTCTTAAAACAACTAATTAGAATGAACATAAATTCTTAAACAAATAGGCTGAGATCAAAATAACTGAGTATAGATGTTAAAAGAACAAACTGAGCAGATTATAAGTTGAATCAAATAGATCTAAATAAAAAATTATGTTTTATAATTATGTGTCAAACAAATTAAATCCAAAACATCAAATAAATATGCATCCAACCACTATATAAGAGCCGAATAAACAAATACCAGAGCATATAGGCAAGTATGCTAAGGTCATGGCACATGCACAACTAAGAGTCTATTATCTCACATCGGATGACTGTAATAAAACATAATCATCGAGATTTTTTCGTTGTCTGTGGGCAAAACTTATCTATGGACACTTATAGAATGAACGATAATCTCCTTAAGATGACAATGTCCAAATATATATCAAACAAATATGTCACAATCATATTTCACAGATTTCAAACTTATCATGGATCTAGAAATTTAATAGACAAAATAATATATATATATATATATAAATATATATAAATAAATAAATATATATATATATATATATATATAAATATATATATATATAAATATATATATATATATATATATATATATATATATATATATGAGTCAAAATATACTTCTTTTATATACGAAATAATCATTTAAGAGTCAAATAGGTCATATATATATACAGAAAATAAGAGTGTAGGCTATAGAAATAGGTTTCTGAATAGAAGAATTTGCTACTGAAATTTTCTCATATTTTTCTGACAAAGAATTATAATTTTCAGTCAATATAACTAATTATCAGAGCTAAAATATTAACAAATAAGGCCAAAAATAGCAAATAGTTTCAGACAATTATCAAACTTTGTGAACATGTCAAATGTGCAAAATTCAACATGTGTACAAAGTTTCAATGAAATCGGACATTAAATAAGTAGTTTAGAGCATTGAGTAGTATATGTTAAACTTGAATGAATTTCGGCCAATGGAATAAATAGTAGAATAATAGTGAATAAATTTTTAAAAATTATAAAAATTTTCATGAACTTAGGGTTCATCATAACATAGTTTTGTTCAAAATTTTGGTAATTTCAACAAGAAACGAAGGAGTTATGGCCAATCAAAATTCATCAAAAAATCTAAACTATCATCAATCTGGGCAGACTGCATAGGCTGAGAAAATAATAATAGAAAAAATATAAAAAAAAACTCATAAAAATCTAAACTTTGGTGAGAAAAAAATATACATCTATAATGAGCTTTTGTCAAAATTTTAGATCATTCGGATCAGTATTAAGGGAGTTATGGTAAAAACAAATCGGATCTAGTTTTCCAAACTAATAGCAGATAAGCAGTCTGAATCATGTTCATGCATACACCTTTTAAATGGCGTCCAACATGGTGGGCATGATTTAAACTCCATATTGAGTTTGAAAAGGATCCGAAATACTAGGTTTGGAAGGTTTCTTGTCGAGCGGACGTCTTTTAAATCACGTCCAATGGTCTGTACATGATTTAGACTAATTTTTCTGAATTGTAATATCTTGAAGAATTCTCATAGAATCGAGGCTCCACAGTGAGAATTAAGATCATAGACTCATAGATTAAGGCTCCAGAAATCATGTTTGACACTTTTCAAAATCAAAATGAAACTTTTTATATTAATACAAAATAAACATTTAATGAGTTATCATCACCTACCTTTTGAAGGAAGAATAACCAATCTTCTCTAACCAAGTCCTTAAGCACTAGTCATAAATTTTCCTTGTTCTAGAGCCTTTCCCATGTCTTACAATCACTCAAAAATATAATTCATTTATTAGAATCAACTCCCAAAAGATTAAACTAAAAATTCTTCTACTTCTTCAGGAAGAACACCATATTACTTACCCTAGAAATAAGGATGTGTGCAAGAGAGATTATACATGACCTAAAGGCCTTATTTATGGTTTCTTCCCATCTTAATGCTGCCCAAATTAATCTTCCTTGGTTTCATTGTTGGACTCCATGGAGTCTTGCCCAATAAGTAAAGCGAGTCCGTTTGCAACTAGGAATCAGATTTTCACACGCAGTGGGTTTCCTTAGTTAACAATCCTCAATTAGACCCATTTATCGACTGAATTAACTAAAAGTCCTTTAGATAAATTTATAGTCTTTTGTATCATCTTTCCAACCATATCTATTTTGCAAAGTTTAGAGTTTTGTAGGCGAAGTTATCGCATCTCCAATATGCTGCTGTAACACAGTTTTCCTTGGTCTATTAACTAATGACTTATTTGGACTTATTGGGTTTGTTTTGACTTAACTAATGACTTACTCATTTTAAACATATTATTATATTATTAAATAAATATTGAATAGATGTAAATTATTTTAACCCATTAATTGACTTAATTAGGCTTATTTAAATCTAATTGGGTTTAATTAACCTTGGTCCATTAACAAATTAAAGGGTTTGAGATCAAGGGTACAACAGTTTGAGTTATTGATTTTTTTTTATGGCAATTGACATTATATTTATTTGCTTGTGGTTATTTATCTCTCATAATTTATCTGATTTATATGCTGGGTTGATCCCACTGTCATGTTACTTGAATCTAATATGAGTCCAAATGACTGAACCGAATCAAGGGTGTGACACTAACGCCACGCCAAGTCCTTCGTACCATTGCTGGTATTTACGTCCTAAACCCTCATGGAGATCAGAGGGAAAGATCACCTCCACAAGCCTGAGAAGCTGAAGGCTAATCCTTGGCATCAAGACTCGAGGAGATACTGCGAATACCACTAAGAGTAAGGACACTCCATGAATGAATGCCACTACCTCCACCAAGAAATCAAGTGGCTCATCTGGGAAGGGTACCTTCCCTAATACACGTCGAGGCTGCAGCAACAGCAACAACAGTAGAAACCGAGGCCAACCTCGCTAGTATTGGCCTTGGTAGAAGAAGTAGAGCACTAGTGGTCGATTGTCAGATCGATCCTAGTGATATCTGGCAGTCCTAAAAAAGAAGTAGGTCAGAGAAGTCGAGGGAAGACTCTTGTAGTGGTGAATGCAGTAGAAGGGGTGCTGAAGCATCCTCAGCTGGATAAATCTCCTTCTCCGACGTAGATCTAGAAGGCATGTAAGTTCCTATGACAATGCTCTGGTCATCGGAGCTATAATAAAAAATAATGTTGTATGTCATGTTTTTGTTGATAATGGAAGTGCACTAAATGTTCTTTTTTATGACTATTTTGTTAAATTTGACTCAGATCTCTGAGGGCATTGGGGGCCATTGTCTGATTTTAATGGGGCCTAAGTATAGGTAGAAGGCATCATAAGGTTGCGAGTTAGATTAGGAACCACTCCAAGGCAGGTCACAATCGAGACTGACTTCGCAGTAGTGAGTTTGCCTATAATGTGATTTTTGGCCGTCGCCTACTCGGCTAACTAGGGGTGGTACCCTCAACGTACCACCAAAAGTTCAAGCTCCCAACTGCCAAGGGGGTCGGTGGGGCGCAAGTTGGTCAAGAGTCAACCCAGCATTGCTACATGCTGTGTATCAAGGATGAGGCTTCTATGGAGACACTCGACGTCGAGCTCACGCCAGAAGCTTCGAGACTTCCTCCCCTCTATAAGACCTAGTTTTCATTTGTGTGCCCAAAGGAGAGGCCCAAGTACTCATGAAATGGTCTCAGCTTCTACTAGAGAGGCAAGCCAATTGGAGGAGGAGTTCATGATAGCCAACCTCGATATATTTTGCTTGGGCACCCTTGGACATGCTAGGGAGTGACCCAGAGGTTGTGGTCTACCACCTCTATGTTGAGATGGTGCGTCCCCACTCAAGCAAAAAAGAAGACACCTCAAAGTGGAGTGTCAAATGGCCATCTGTCCCGAAGTATAAAGGGCATGGAGGCGGCCACCTTAGGAGTCCCAGCATCCAAAGTGGCCAACTAATATGATATTGGTGCCGAAGAAGGATGGGAAGTGGGGGATGTGCATTGACTTAGCCAACTTGAACAAAGCATGCCTGATCGATAGCTTTTTGCTTCCACAAATCAATCAGATGATTGACGCCACATCCGGCCACGAGACTTTCAGCTTCCTCGATGCCTATTCTGGCTATATTAGATATGAATGCACCCGAACGACGAGGACAAGACCAGCTTCACCACCAACCTAGGCTTGCTACACTTGAATGCCATTCGAGTTAATGACAAACCCACCTACCAACGCCTCATCAACATCATGTTCAAGTAATAGCTCGGGTAGAATATAGAGTTATGTATTGACGATTTGCTGGTCAAGAATTGACTCCCTACTAACTGTAAGGAATAAGGTGGGACATCGAAGAACGGAGCGGAAAATAAAATCAAATATCGAATTCACGCCATCAGCATCCGTTTCGAAGAACAAAAATTAATAACCGGTTGCTTTAGATTCGGATATGCAACTGTTTGGTTCCGATCCGATGGAGCAATGCCATCAGTGCGCAATTGTCCAGCCTCCAGCGGTATCCACGCGATTCTCCTCTTCATGGATTGTCCTCACTACCTCGCTTGGTACAACATGCTCGCTAAGATTTCTCCTCCGCGACGATGCGCACAGCATATGGACAACAGAGCTCCAACTCTTGGAACTAGATAGGGAGTGATCAGAGAGCAGAGTAGAGCCCCTCTAGGGGGCGCTAGTCACCAAAGAGAGAGGGGGGCGTCCAGGAGTGAGCCTGGAGCTTGGCCCAAGGCATCTCTATTTGCTTATATTTATATTAAGTTCTGTAATTTTTCACAAAAATTCAAAATTAATATAAAATCTACTTCGGATCCATGAACTGAGAATCTTCGTACGTGTAACCCTCCAGGTCCAAGTAATAGTCCATTTAGCCATTAAGCCCAATAACACATTATTGACTTAATTAACTAAGTTAATATCCTGTATTAACTAATTAAACAACTAAAGCAATGTCGTACACATTCATCAGTTGGACCTCTGATTATGTTGGATGCCAAGCAACACCACATGATCCCGGAAGGTAATAGGGTTCAGCAACCCACTCAAGAAACCTATCCGTCATCAGTTACCACGTGGATATAATCATTCATCCAAGCAATGTTTCCAAGTCAATCTAAGGCTTGGTCAACTGTCAAACCATATCCGATAAACTCACCTAGATTCGATGCCACTGTACGACATCAAAAACTCCTTTTATGATAAAGTGTTTGTCCTAACTAGGGACTTTTGTTCATCATTTTCAGAACATTCTCTCTCTGATTACTAAGAGAGGATGATTCCATATTAAACACACAATCATCTTCGAAGGTATTCTACTGAACCCAATCGCTTGACTGATCGAGACCCCATGATTAGGGATCTACTAGCCAAGGTCAAAGCTCACAAGTCTACTGACAAGATGTCTTTGGTGTCTCCGGCCCAAGAACCAACTACACAACACGCAAATGTGACAATGAATCAAACTGGCTGACACTCAAGTAAATTACTATCTAGTGATTCAAGTCGGATCAGTTCAGCAAACTCATTCATCAATGAGAACCTACAGGTCCACCATAGTGTCTCCACACAAGTGACTATAAGACCAGTCACCCTCATCACATGAGTTGGAGTGACCTGTACTAATCTTACTAGATATTTGATGTCCTTCTCAAATATCCTCTATTTAAGAACACTTAGGAATATATATTTATAAGTCATCAGTCCATTATTATGATCTCATCATAATTTGAAGACTATTTGTACACATTCATGGACTTCATTATGAAACACATTACACATAATGAACATTAGGCCACAAATTATTATTAATAAATGAAAAAGACTGTACATAGTATCTGATTAGCTTATAGGTCACATAATAGTAATAATCTCCTACTTGGACTAAAGCCAATCACCCTTGTGCTGAATACCCATAGCCTCTAGGTGACGCTCAAACACGCTTTGAATCAATGGCTTGTTAGTGGATCTGCTATGTTATCGACGGAGGGAACTCTTTCCACAATGTCATCTCCTCTAGCAATGATCTCTCTGATAAGGTGAAATCACTTCAGAATATGCTTCAACTTCTTATGAGACCACGGCTCTTTCGCTTGCACGATCGCCCTATTGTTGTCACACAGTAGTGGGACGGGATCAGAGACGTTGAACATCACACTAAGGTCACTAATGAACTTCTTCATCCAAACTGATTCCTTAGTAGCTTTAGCTACAGTAATGTACTCAGCTTCTATCGTCGAATTTGTAGTAGTTTCTTGCTTGAGTCTTCCAACTCAAAGCACCTCCATTAAATATGAACACATATCCGGAAGTAGACTTGCTATCATTCAGATCAGACTAGAAACTCGAGTGAGTATAACCTCATACCTTCAAGTCATCTCCTTTATAGACTAAAAACATATCTCTAGTCCTTCTCAAGTATTTAAAGATATATTTTATGGACTTCTAGTATGCATCACCTGGATCAGCCTGATATCTGCTATTAACACTTAGAGCAAATGTCACATCAGGCCTAGTACATCGCATGACATACATGATAGGACCTATAGTAGGGGCATAAGGTACTCTATTCAAACTATCCTGTCTTCAGGAGTTTTAGGGGACTGTCCCCTAAAAAGATAAAATCCATGTCTCATTAGAATGAGACCTCTCTTGAATTTTTCATACCAAACCTTTTGACAATGGTACCTATGTACATAGATTTGATCAATGCAAGCATTCTCTTCAATCTATCCCAAATCCTTCATGGAGAAGTTCTTTGATAGCTGCACCTTTACTGACGACAACATTGCTACATTATTCCCAATTAGCAGAATGTCATCGACATAAAGGACTAAAAAGGTGATTACACTCCCACTAGTCTTCTTGTACACACAAGGCTCATCTTCATTTTTAATGAAGTCATAAGACTTGATTGTCTCATCAAATCTTATGTTCTAACTCTGAAATACTTGCTTCAGTCCATAAATAGACTTCTACAACTTGTACACTTTATCTAAAGATTCTTTGTAAGTAAACCTCTTAGGTTGTATCATATACACCTCTTCCTAAAGCTTTCTATTGAGGAAGGAAGTCTTCACATCCGTTTGCAAGATTTCATAGTCGTAGTGTGCAGTGATGACGAGAAGTACTCTGATCGACTTTATCATGGTAACTGGTGAGAAAGTTTTGTTATAGTCAATTCATTGTCTTTGACAATATCCCCTTACCACCAACCTTACCTTATAAGTGTCGATCTGTCCATTTGCACCGATCCTTCTTTTAAAGACCCACTTGTATCTGATGGGTACAATACCCTCAAGTAAGTCCTCCAAGTTCCAAATTTGGTTAGTGTACATAGATTGTATTTCAGAGTTCATGGCTTCTCGCCATTTTTCAGCTTATGGGCCCTATATAGCTTCCTGGTAGGTCGGGATCATTATCCTCATTATAGAACGTACTCGAGTCACCCTCACTAATATGTCCCACATATCTTTCGTGTTGTCTCGGTACACTAGCAGACCTACGAGGTTCTTTTGTGTACTCCTGAACAGCTTCAACAACTGATGGCTCACCTGATGAGTTGAGAACAGTTTGTGGATCTGGAATCTCTTCCAGAACTACTTTACTCCAACTATCCTTCTTGAAAAGACATTCTTCTTCTAAGAACCCAGCTCTCCTGGAGACAAACACCTTTTATTCTCTAGGATGGTAAAAGTAGTAACTAAAAGTTTCCTTTGCTCAACAAACTTGCATCTGTTGGTTCTTGACTCTAGTTTATCTGGATCGTGTCTTTTTACATGGATAGGACAACTCCAGACTTTAACATGTTTAAAGTCTGGTTTCGTATGCTTTCATATCTCATATGGAGCGGAAGTCATAGAGTTACTAGATGTTAGTATTAGGTGGCCCGAAAGCCAATCCGATACTATGTATTTTTTATATTATTAATAATGGCATAAATTCATTGTGTGTCATTAATTCGATCTATGTTTATCATATCACGATGAAGTCCATGAACATGTGCAACAGTCTTCGGTTTATGATGAGATCATAATTACAGGACCGAAGACTTATAAACACATGTTCTTAATTGTTCATAATAAGAGAATGTTTGAGAAGGACATCAAACATCTGGATAGACTAGTATAGATTTCTTCAGCTCATATGATGAGGGTGATTGATCCTATAAGTCACTTGTGTGGAGACATTATGCTGGACCTGTAGGTACTCATTGGCGAATGAGTTCACTGAACTGATCCGATTATGAATCGCTGGATGGTATATACCTTACTGTTAACCAGCTCGATTCTTTTGTCACGGTTGCGTAGATGATCTTTGTACTTGAGACACTAATGATAGCTTGTTGGTAGGTCTCTAAGATTTGACCTTGACTAACGAATCCCTAACCATGGGTTATCAATAAGTCAAATGATTAGTTTCAAGGAAATGCCCTCTAAGATAATTGTGTGTTCAATACGGGATCATTCGCGCTCTCGGTATTTGGAGAGAGAATGTTCCGAGAATGATGCGCTTAAGTCCCTGGCCAGGGTGGACTCTGTATCAGATAAAGAGTTATCTGATATAGATTAGCGGTATCTGATTCAAGTGAATCGACCGGCTAGGGTTTAATAGTAAACCATACCCTAGGTCGATTCGGGAATATTGCACGGATGAAGGATTATATCCGCGGAGTAACCGTTGACAGAAAGGTTCTCACAGTGGGTTGCATAAACCCCAATGCCTTCCAGGATCACGCGGTGTTGCTTGGCACCCAACGTGATCGGAAGCTCGTTCGAATTTATTGTGAGACATTAAATTGGGTTGATTAATTAATATAAGGATATTAATTAATTCAATGGGTCCGTAAAAGGTTACGGGGCTTAATGGGCTGTTGACTGGACTGGTATTTGGGCCTAGAGGGTCACAGGCAAAAGGTTTTCAAGTCGGTGGATATTTCAAAGGGATTTCAGATAAGTGTGGGTTTTTCTGAAAAAACGCAACGCATTTATTATAAAAGATTGAGGCTAGGTCAGGGGCTAGCAGCCCCTGACCTAGCCGCCCCTCTCTCTCTCCTCCGCTATCTCTGGCGCCTCCCTCCTATGGCTGGCCCCGAGAGACTCTACTTCGATTCCCGCCTGCTCCATCTTCCCGTCTGACGGGAATCTGAATCCGCATGTCGAAGAGGGTTACGTGCAGCCAGACGGGATTCGCCGACGCTGTTGCGAGCGAGTACAATCCACCAAGAGGAAGACTGCGTGGATACCGCTAGAGGTCGGACACCTGCGCGGCCTGTGGCATCACACTAACGGAACCGGATGAACGCGGATTCGAATATGAGCAAGGTAAATGCGATTTTTCGTTCTTGATTTTGTTGATCGAAACGGGATGGATACGATCCCAAATTTTATTTTATCCGTTGTGTTCTGGTCGGATCCGACATAGCGAACCCAACAGTAGTATCATAGCTAGGTTCCACTGTGTTCTTTGCCATTTTGGTCTCTAGATTATCATCTTTATAATATATTCCATGCTAGTTTGTGATTTTGAATGCATGAGCCATGTTCATTTGATGAACACGATAAATTAAATGTAATTTACTACATTAAAATCGGAATTTTCAAGTGTACGTTTCGTGTTCTTCTCTGACGAAGAATGGGCACGAATTGACGCCTTGAAGGCCCCCCCCAATGATTGGGGGTTGGTTGCTGGCGCTTCGGATCCCCCTCGGGATCGTTGGCCGGCACCGGAGATGCCCACTGGCAGGACCCCCTTGTCCTCCTCCCTCTTCCTACACGTTGACAAAGGGGGGGGGGGTCGAGTTTTTGCTATAACCGGCCAGGGGAGGGGTTCGCTGGTGCCCCTGGGCACCGGACAGCCTCCTACGGGGAGGGCCCCGCCGGCCTGTGCCTGCGAGGCAGGTTGCCGGCGGTGGGGCGCCGCCCCCCTTCACCCTGCGCAGATAGGGTTTCCTTAACTACGTTGGGTGGAGGAGGCCGACCCGTTGGAACCAGGCGCTAGAGCCAGCCCGACGCTCGACCTGGGCCTGGTCCGCCCCTTGGGGCGGATCTGGGCCGAGCCAAGCACTGGCTGGGGCTGGCCCAGGGGCCGTACCGGGTGCAGCCCGCCTGGGCCGTTTGACCCCCCATTTGACTTGGCCCATGCACCCCCATATTCCCTAATATCCTACCCCTTTTAAAACAGAATTTAAATTTAAATTTGAAATGAGATTTTTAAATTAAATTTAGTTCTATTTTATATTATTTAAAGGCCGTTAAATAGATTTATATATTGGGGATTGATTTAACAAATTGTTGTTAAATGGATGATTAATCTAATTGTTAGATTATGGGATATTAAAGCTAGTTAATTTAATGGTTAAATTAATTTCTTTAATATCAATAATTTTAATTTGCATGGAATATTATAAATCTGCCAATTTGGGGATTTTGCACAAGTGATGTGTTGTTACAATTTTTAAATATGATTTAATTGCTTGTTAACTAAACACATCTTTTCCAAAAATCCTAATTATCCAAATTTTGTTTGGTCCCTGGTTTATGAAGCCAAAATTAAATATTTTTGAAAAATTTTATTAGCCATGTGATGCGCTCCATTTTGTGTGGTTTGTTTTAATAAAATTACACGGTGATCATGGAATATCACGCAATATTATTTATATAATGATTTGTGGATGTGGATCGATGGTGTGTGTATGAATTATTAATTGTTAATAAATAGAGGTATGCGTACCTCTCCCTCTCTCATATTCCACTGTATCTCCACCTCCCTCCGTGATGTACTTGTCATGAGGCTCCCTCTTTTAAATTATCAAGTAATTAGGATTATGATGTAATTTGATCAAGGCAGTTGAGCATGGAGCGACGATGATCCACAACTGCAACCAAAAAAGATATGAAGGAGTTCATTAAGCCTATGAGTTTGCAGACTTATGATATAAATTGTTATATTGTGTATGCGTGTGTGTTTGACTGTCTAGCTCCAGTCAAACCGCACTGCTAACCATGACCACACCATGACATGTATGCAATGTGTGTATTTTTCTTTTGATTACGAATCAAATTACCTAGGTTATTAGTGATAGAATTGGGTGGCCTCAAAGCCAATCATTGTACATTCTAGTTCACATTATTAATAAAGGCAATTATTTCTTCATTTATAGTTCTTCCAAATTAACTATCGTAATGAAGGTCCGTAGACAAATGTATGGGATATTGAATCATGATGAGATCATAATAGTGAGATCAATGTCCTTAGTCACTTGTCTTAAACAGTTCTCGATCATAGGATATTTAAGATGGGCATTAAATATCCGATAAGATCGACACAAGTTATGTCTGCTCATGTGATGAGGGTGAATGATCTCACATTTACTCGTGTGGTGACACTAAGACAAACCTGTGGGTGCTCATTAGAGAATGAGTTCACTGAACAGACCCAAATAAGAATTCCTGGATGGTAATTATACCTATTAGTCAACCAGGGAATTCAATCGTTGCAGTAGCACAGTTGGTCCTTTGACCTGAGTCACCAATGATACCTTGTTTGTAGACCATTGTGTCTTGATTCTCTGACTTGTGGACTTTAACCATTAAGCCCACGATAGTTGGTCTCTCAGATACAGTGGAAAGCTTGCGAAGGTAATTGAGTGAACAACAAGGGATCACTCACTCTTGGTATAAGACTGGAGAGAGAATGTCCTATGGATGTGTACACAGAAATCCCTGGCTAGGGTCAAATGAAAGAGATGTCTTTCTAGAAATTAATTGAGTACTGGAATCCATCTAAATAATGCGATAGAGGGTTTGACTATAAAACCATACCCTTGCGTTATTGGGACATTGGATGAGTGTAGGATTTTATCTGTGCGGTATCTGCAGACGGAAAGGTTCAAATGAAGGGAACAATATCCCTTATATCTTCTGAGATCATGAGGTAGTGTTTGGTACCGTGATCAGAAGGCCAAGTGAATTAATCATCAGATGATAATCTACTTGTTTATTAAATTAATCATTTAACATATGATGTTTAAATGTTAATTAATAAATATTAAACTTAAGAATTAGTTCTGAGTTTAATGGGCCTGAAACCGGACTGATATATGGGCCTAGAGGGTCACACACATAAGAGTTCTCGTCAGACGGTGAGAGATGTTAAATTTCATGCTTATCTGGGTTTTTATGAAAAGTCGCAGGATAAACATGAATATTTAATGGAGATTTATCCAAGGCCAAACTCTTGGATAATCATGAGGATTGATCCTTGTGCTTATCTTTATTTCTTATATAAGGAGGACAAGGGGAGGGGTAAAAGTTGGTTGGACGAATTACACACCCCAAGATTCTATATCTCCTCTCTCTCTCCTTCTCTCTCTCTTGGAGTAGATCTGTCTCTTTCCGCGCATGGTGGATTTGAGATCTGGTCGGAGCACTCAAGTCGAGGAGGAAAACGCGTCTGCAGTGGGAGCTCGTGTGGATACCTCTAGAGATCGTGCGCGTGCGCGATTACCGAGTCGGAATCATCCACGGGAGATTCGAAACCCCGCAAAGGTGAAGAACCGTTCTTCCCGCGTTAATTTTATTGTTCGTTTTACGATCCCAGCAGCCGATACATAGGAATCGATTTTATTCTCCGCTGCGTTCTTAGCAATTCCTTACAGTGGTATCAAAGCCAGGTTGCTGGTTCGATCGTAAAACGGCATCGTTTTGCGTGATTTTTCTCGTTATGCGTGAAGAACCCGTATTGTACGTGTTCTTGGGCTAAAATTTATTTAAAATCAGGGAATCGTTCCTGGCGTTTTTAGAATGTCTAAAACTTATTGGGATAACATCCCGGAATTAAATAGGGCAATTTTGGGTTCGTCTGTAAGATTATCGGCTGAGAAATGCAATAGGGGAGAATAGCCTGGGTTTTGTAACGGCAGTATGCCTTCATCCTTTCTGGTATGACCAGATAGGATACCCATGCTAGGATCCCCACCGTTTTCTCCGATGATGGCTGAAGATAACCTGTTATCTTTATCTTGGCCATGCGGCCACGCAAGCGGGATAATACATGCTGGCATGATTGTTGGAGAACGTCCGACGGCACCCACCGGCCTCACCAAGGACGTCCGTCGGCGTCGCAGGCGCCATCTGGCGCTGCCCGACAAGCACAACAGCTAGCCACACCACCCTTTCCTCCCCGCGGGCTTTGCACCAGGCGTTGCAATCACCTGCGCTTGCAAGGGTGGAGAGGGCATGTCCGACGAGGCAAAAAGAGGTCGCCGGCGACATCTGCAGCGCCGTAGGAGCCTGCCGGAGTCCCGCCGCCCATCGGCTAGGCCGCGAGCGACCAAACCTCCTCGTTATTTTAATAACATGCAGCTTGCTGGCTTGAAGGGAGGACCGGCGGCGCACGGAGATGTCCCGAAGATCTCCGGCGACGTGCACCGGTGCCGGAGAAGCCGGCCGAAGCTCCGCCGCCCATCAGTCGGGCCGGCGGCGACCTGCCCCGCCGGTTGGGGGGACGAACTAGGCGGCGCCCTGCTTGAAACCCTAATCGGGCGGCGGGGGTGACCGGTGCGTGGGCCAGTGAGCCGGCCCGCCCGGACCCGCTGACCCGCGCCGGATCCGGACCGGGCCGGACCCGGCCGACCCACAGGCTACCCGAACCCCCCTTTTAACCCATTTGAGCCCTATCTTAAACCCTATTTAGCCCATTTTAAAATTATAGGGATAATTAATAAATATTATTAATTATTCTTATTATAATTAACAGATTATTAAATTGTTTAATGACTGTTAATTCATTTAAAGGGTTTTATTGATAATAGCGTATTGGTTAATTATTTAAAATTGTTTTAGATAATTAACTTCCCTATTTAATCAATTAAGTTTAAAATTGTTTTAAACTCATTTTATGTATAACTTGATTATATTTTACTGTTCAAATTGTTTGAATAAGTATTTAAATTAACTGAATGGTTTAGTTATTTCATTAGTCAATAATGTTTTGAATATTATTGATAACATTGAAATAAATGTTATTTCGAAAACTTATTGTTATTATAATTTTATATTTATAAAAATTTAATACCAAACTATAATTATGTGATAATTATGATGCATGTGATGTGTTTCGTGGTGGGATGATCATGGACTTTGTATTATCATGTGATGATTGATGTGAATGAATGCGATGCATATTTCATTTGGTATTTTAAATACGACCTGCGTGTCCTCCTCTCTCTTAATCCAAATGTACTCTCTATCTTCCTATAAGATTGTACTCCCCTTGATAAGATCAAGATTTCTTATTGTTTAAATGTACATTTATGGACCTGCGAGTCCTAAATTTCATATTTAAATGTTACAGATTAAGTTTAGAGGACGGGCTCTTCTGAAGACACCTCTAGAGGAAGGACTCGCATCAAATGGAACCGGTGTTGCTGTTTTCACATTAGGATTCTATTATGGATCATCGTTTGGCTCCGATGATTCCATAGTAGCTTTAGCAGTCCATGATCATCCATATTTATTTTTCTGCATATATGTGATATTTGTGGTCTATGCTATCATATATATATTTCTATTAAGTATTATGATACTTCAAATCGAAATACTATTGATAGCACGATTTTTATAAATCAACTCAAAAACCCCTCTTTTAAAATTTAAGTTGTAAACGTGAGATATTCAGAATAATCCACGTAACCCACCATCATTATAGATCTAAGGATAATTCTTATCTCAAATGGATTTGTTGTGCTACCACAAGGTCTATTTGATTTAGAAATTAACCTAGGTCTACGACATGTGATGTCATTAAGATAAATGGACAAATAGTGTAGTTTTGTTGTGCTACCACAAGGATTGCACTATGAATTCATGTTATCTGAGTAATGATGGATAAACTTAACTGAATCACTTGATTTGTTGTGTTACCACAAGGTCATTCTGATTCGGAGGTTAAATTGAGCGGATATTGCAAAATGTTGCAATTGTCAAGAGTTGACTGCCTAAGGGACTTGATGTGATTTGTTGTGCTACCACAAGGTCACATGCATGATGCCCGAAGGATTCTGATCCCCACTGGGAGATCACCGGAATCTCCCGTTCTGTATATTAGAGGGTCATACAGATCGCCGAAAAATAGTGGGAGCCTAAATCTAGATTAAAAGTCCTAAATCAGATTTTAAGAACTATCTACTTATTTTTATATTTCCTTGTAGGTCGCTATGTCGTCACCTAACCCACTTCGTTGCATACTTGATGCAAACAAACTCACGGGACCTAATTACATTGACTGGTTACGCAACCTGAAGATTGTCCTCAGGTGTGAAAAGCTAGCCTATGTCCTGGATCAACCAGATCCAGTGCAACCCGGTGAAAATGCTAACGAGGATGAATTAATGATATTTGAAAACTGGAAGGAGGATTCTATCAAAGTCCAGTGTTATATGCTTGGTTCAATGAACAATGAACTACAACGATAGCATGATAACATGGAACCTAAGTCCATTCTGAATCACCTACAAGAGTTGTTTGGTGAACAATCCAGAACAGAAAGATATGAGATATCTAAGAAATTGTTCAGGACCAGAATGAGCGAGGGCACATCTGTGCAAACTCATATGCTCAAGATGATAGAATGGATTGAGAGGCTTGCAGTGCTTGGCTTTGTTATGAACAATGACCTAAGCATCGACTTAATCCTACAGTCCCTTCCAGATTCATTTTCACAATTCATTATCAACTTCAATATGAACAAAATTAAAGTTACACTGGCTGAGCTGCTCAACATGTTGAAGACAGCATAAGGCACTATCAAGAAAGATAAGTCACATGTAATGCTTGTTGGTAAGACCAACAAGAAAAGAAAAGCTGGACAGACCTTTAAGAAAGGTAAGCCTAAGAAGCTAGTGAAAAGCAAACCGGCGGTTCAAAAGGACAAAGCTAAAGTCAATGATAAAGGTCAGTGTTTCCACTGCCATAAAGAAGGTCACTGGAAGAGAAACTGCAATATTTATCTAGCAGAAAAAACTAAGGAGAAGTTTGGTGAAGCTTCAGGTATACTCATGATCGATCTTAACTTGTCTTATAGAGAATCAACATCTTGGGTATTAGATACTGGATGTGTTTCTCATATCTGCAATAACTTGCAGGTGCTAACAAGTAAAAGAAGATTGAACCGCGGAGACGTGGATCTGAGGCTTGGGAATTGAGCAAAAGTTGCTGCGTTGGCTGTGAGGACAGCAAGACTTCAGATGCCGTCAGGAGACTCATTGGAACTAATAGATTGTTATTATGTTCCAACCATTATTAGGAATATCATATCTATTTCATGTTTAGATAAACAAAGATATTCCATAAAACTAGAGAATAAAGGATGTTCCATTTATCAAGGAGACAAATTGTTTGCTTCTGGATATTTATTGAAGGGATTATATTTACTTGATATTTCATATGATGTTTGTCTAGTAAATAAGTCTCTTGAACGAATAGATAAGGATGTGAATAAATCATACCTATGGCATTGTAGGCTAGGTCATATAAATGAGAACAGGATCATTAGGTTGCAAAAGAATGGATTTCTTGATCCATTTGATTATGAATCAATTGCAACCTGTGAAGCTTGTCTCATGGGAAAGATGACCACAATTCCGTTTTCAGGACATGGAGACAGAGCTAAAGACTTATTGGAACTAATACATAGTGATGTATGTGGTCCAATGTCCATTCATGCTATGGGTGGTTACTCATACTTTGTTTCATTTACAGATGATTTCTCAAGATATGGCTACATATATTTAATGAAATATAAGTCAGAAGTCTTTGAGAAATTTGAAGAGTTTAAAAATGAAGTTAAGAACCAGACTAGAAAGAGTATCAAAACTCTTCGATCAGATCGAGGGGGTGAATACTTAAGTACAGAATTCACACAATATCTTAAGAATAATGGTATTTTGTCTCAATAGACTCATCCCTATACACCACAATTAAATAGTGTATCGGAAAGGAGAAATCGTACTCTATTAGATATGGTACGATCAATGATGAGTTATGCTAAACTTCCAATCTCTTTATGGGGATATGCACTGTTGACTGCTGCATATATGTTAAACAAAGTTCCCAGTAAGTCAGTATCTTCCACTCCATACGAGATATGGAAAGGAAAGAAACCAGACTTTAAGCATGTTAGAGTCTGGGGATGTCCTGCACATGTCAAAAGACATGATCCAGACAAACTGGATTCCAGGACAGAAAAATGTAGATTTGTGGGATATCCAAAAGAGACTTTTGGATATTATTTCTATCAGCCCAGCGATCAAAGGGTGTTTGTCGCAAAAAGAGCTGTCTTCTTAGAGAAAGAATATCTTTCAAAAGAAGACAGTGGGAGCAAGATAGAACTGGAAGAAATTCTAGACTCACAAATCAACACTAGTTCATCTACTGAACCATTGACTCAAGAACTTGTTCAAGATGATACACAAAAGGTTCGCAGATCAGGTAGAGTGCCTAAGCAGCCTGAAAGATATGTTGGACATATCGATGATGGCAAGCCAAAAGTGCACTTAAATGAGGATGATGATCCTCAAACCTACCAAGAAGCCATAAATAGTCAAGAATCAGAAAAATGACAAGAGGCAATGAATTCTGAAATTCAGTCCATGTATGCCAACCAAGTTTGGAACTTGGTTGATCTGCTAGAAGGTATAGTACCTATTGGCAGTAAATGGATATTTAAAAGGAAGATCGGGGCAGATGGACAGATTGACACATACAAGGCAAGGCTGGTAGCAAAAGGATATCGTCAAAGGCAAGGCATTGACTATGACGAAACCTTTTCTCTAATTGCCATGATTAAGTCAATCAGAATACTTATTGCTATCGCCGCATTCTATGATTATGAAATATGGCAAATAGACGTGAAAACAGCATTCCTTAACGGAAACCTTCAAGAAGAGGTGTATATGATACAACCTGAAGGATTCACTTCCAAAGAACATTTAAGCAAGGTATACAAGTTGCAAAGATCCATTTATAGATTAAAGCAGGCATCCCGAACTTGGAACTTAAGATTTGATGAAGCAATCAAATCTTATGACTTCATTAAGAATAAAGATGAACCTTGTGTATACAAAAAGACGAGTGGGAGCGCAGTTACTTTTCTGGTACTTTACGTTGATGACATTCTACTAATTGGGAATGATGTAGGAATGTTGTCATCAGTAAAGACTTGGTTATCCAAAAACTTCTCCATGAAAGATTTGGGAGAAGCATCCTATATTCTGGGAATAAGGATCTATAGAGATAGGTCCAAAAGGATGCTTGGCTTATCCCAATCAATGTACATAGATACCATAGTCAAAAGGTTTGGCATGGAAAATTCCAAGAGAGGTCTCGTTCCAATGAGGCATGGAATTTATCTCTCTAAAGGAATGTCTCCCCAGACACCTGAAGAGAAAGCATACATGGATAGGGTTCCTTATGCCTCGGCAATAGGATCTATCATGTATGCAATGCTATGTACTAGGCTTGATGTGGCACACCCACTAAGTGTCACTAGTAGATATTAGGCCGATCCAGGTGAGGAACACTGGAAGGCGGTGAAATGTATCCTTAGATACTTAAGAAGGACTAAGGATCTATTTCTCGTCTATGGAGGAAACGACTTGGAACTTCGAGGGTTTACTGACTCGAGTTTTCAGTCGGATATGGATGATAGCAAATCCATATCTGGATTTGTGTTCATGTTAAATGGAAGTGCAGTAAGTTGGAAAAGTTCCAAACAAGAAACAACTGCAGATTCGACGACCGAAGCATAATACATTGCTGCAACTGAAGCGGCCAAGGAGGCGGTTTGGATGAAGAAGTTCATCTCTGCACTTGGAGTAGTTCCAAGCATTTCAGATCCTATTCCAATATTGTGTGACAACAATGGGGTAATAGCTCAAGCGAAGGAGACAAGATCACATCAGAAGTCAAAGCACATTCTGAGACGATTTCATCTTATTCGTGAGATTATCGCCCGAGGAGATATAGTAGTTGAGAAAGTCTCATCTGAAGATAATGTAGCAGATCCCTTGACTAAGCCATTGTCTCAAACCAATTTAGAACGTCACCTTAAATCTATGGGACTTAGACATATGGGTGATTGGCTATAGTCCAAGTAGGAGAATGATAGAATTGGGTGGCCTCAAAGCCAATCATTGTACATTCTAGTTCACATTATAAATAAAGACAATTATTTCTTCATTTATAGTTCTTCCAAATTAACTATCGTAATGAAGGTCCGTAGACAAATGTATAGGATATTGAATCATGATGAGATCATAATAGTGAGATCAATGTCCTTAGTCACTTGTCTTAAACAGTTCTCGATCATAGGATATTTAAGATGGGCATTAAATATCCGATAAGATCAACACAAGTTATGTCTGCTCATGTGATGAGGGTGAATGATCTCACATTCACTCGTGTGGTGACACTAAGACAAACCTGTGGGTGCTCATTAGAGAATGAGTTCACCGAACAGACCCAAATAAGAATTCCTGGATGGTAATTATACCTATTAGTCAACCAGGGAATTTAATCGTTGCAGTAGCACAGTTGGTCCTTTGACCTGAGTCACCAATGATACCTTGTTTGTAGACCATTATGTCTTGATTCTCTGACTTGTGGACTTTAACCATTAAGCCCACGATAGTCGGTCTCTCAGATACAATGGAAAGCTTGCGAAGGTAATTGAGTGAACAACAAGGGATCACTCACTCTTGGTATAAGACTGGAGAGAGAATGTCCTATGGATGTGTACACAGAAATCTCTGGCCAGGGTCAAATGAAACAAATGTCTTTCTAGAAATTAACTGAGTACTGGAATCCATCTAAATAATGCGATAGAGGGTTTGACTATAAAACCATACCCTTGCATTATTGGGACATTGGATGAGTGTAGGATTTTATCTGTGCGGTATCTGCAGACGGAAAGGTTCAAATGAAGGGAACAATATCCCTTATATCTTCTGGGATCATGAGGTAGTGTTTGGTACCGTTCATGATCAGAAGGCCAAGTGAATTAATCATCAGATGATAATCCACTTGTTTATTAAATTAATCATTTAACATATGATGTTTAAATGTTAATTAATAAATATTAAACTTAAGAATTAGTTCTGAGTTTAATGGGCCTGAAATCGGACTGATATATGGGCCTAGTGGGTCACATACATAAGAGTTCTCGTCAGACAGTGAGAGACGTTAAATTTCATGCTTATCTGGGTTTTTAAGAAAAGCCGCAGGATAAACATGAATATTTAATGGAGATTTATCCAATGCCAAACTCTTGGATAATCATGAGGATTAATCCTTGTGCTTATTCTTATTTCTTATATAAGGAGGCCAAGGGGAGAGGCAAAAGTTGGTTGGACGAATTACACACCCCAAGATTCTCTATCTCCTCTCTCTCTCTCTCTCCTTCTCTCTCTCTTGGAGTAGATCTGTCTCTTTCCGCACATGGTGGATTTGAGATCTGGTCGGAGCACTCAAGTCGAGGAGGAAAACGTGTCTGCAGCGGGAGCTCGTGTGGATACCTCTAGAGATCGTGCGCGTGCGCGATTACCAAGTCGGAATCATCCACGGGAGATTCGAAACCCCGCAAAGGTGAAGAACCGTTCTTCCCGCGTTAATTTTATTGTCCGTTTTACGATCCCAGCAGCCGATACATAGGAATCGATTTTATTCTCCGCTGCGTTCTTGGTGATTCCTTACAATTAGTATTTGTAATACATTCGATATATATTTAATACTATCACCTAGGATGAGACCAAAGTAAATAAATAAAACCTTCGTTACAAAGTCTAAGCCGTAGCGAGAATCATTGAGAATGCACCGCGTGGCTCTCCATCAATATAGTTATTAGAACTTAATTCGGTGGTGGCATATACTATGTGTTTACGTGATATTTGCCATCATCTGATGAGAGGGATATTAACTAGGGCATTAGATGCCTTGAGATTGAAATAGAGGAACGATCTAGATATCCACGTGTTTACCCGAGAGCTATATTCCTACTCTACTCTATCACGTATTGATGGTAAAGCTTAGACCAAGGATAATAGTCTACTGTGTTTACCCGGGACCATTAATAATCTGGGAATCGAAATAAGATCGGATATTGCAAGGAGTTGCAATTACCATAAGATGGTTGCTTTAGGATAACAGTATAATACTATGTGTTTACCCGAGGTTATATTGTAATTCTTGGAGATTCTGATCCCTGCTAGGAGACTGTCGGCGTCTCTCGTTCTGTATATCTGAAGGTTATACAGTCCAACGAAAATTAGTGGGAGTAAAACTAGATAAACAAAGACCATATCTTGTTTTAATTAATAATTGAATATCTGCTAATTGTAATTTGATTATCTCCTATAGGCTTAAAATGTCGCACCATAACCCGTTGTCTGGCATACTGGATGCCAATCGTTTGACAGGCCCAAACTACTTAGATTGGCTCAGGAACCTGAAGATTATCCTCAGGTCTGAGCAAATTGCTTATGTCCTGGATGATGAACCTCCTACTGAACCAGCATTAGATGCCCCAGAGGAGGACATGCTGACATATGAGAAATGGAAGGAAGATTCCACCATGACCTAATGCAACATGTTGGCCTCTATGAGTAATGAGTTGCAGAGGCAGTATGAGGAGATGGATGCTAGATCCATCATTGTAACGACCCGCTATCCTATGACCGGAGACCCGATCACTAAATGGATGTCGGCCCATTAACTGTGGGTTCACACCCGGATCTCACACAACACATCTGGAGGAGTAAGTGCTAAATAAGGCTAAATATAACAATCTCACGGACTACAAAGGTAAGCAAGTGCGCAGGAAGGAAAATAACAATGTCCGTATACAGTCCAACAATAATTACATGTCCAACAAATTAAATAAGTACAGGCAGAAGGAAAGTACAACAACATCGGGGCATACCCCGGAACAGAGACAGCTGCTGGTCCGCACACCAAGAAGGCACCATACGCCTCCACACGCCGCGAAGTCCACACCTGAAACCGCAGGGAGTGAGCCACACCAGAATTGGGCTCAGTAGGGATCATCCGATCCCCTGCCTCCCACTCACACACCCACAAGTGCAACAACAGGGATATATGGCAATTAAGTAAAGCAGTAAACATAGCACCAAAATCTGATATGAAACGTACGATAAGCAGTGTAGCAAGAACCATTCTAAGCAACCCGAAGAACCCAACACAAAGTCACGTCTCACAGCCAAAGTCCACGAAGTGACTGAACCACACTGTCGACCGAAGTCAATCGTCGCCTCCCAACACTACCACCACCGCTCACGCCTATCCACCCCTACAGTGTTCCGGGGCACTGTAGGGTGAGGCAGTGAGTCAAACTAGGACTAGCTGGAACCAGTGTACCGCCACTGCCAGCTACGTGTGCACACAAGCAGTCTAGACTACTGTCCTACCGACCGGATTGCCTCCACGCTAGGCCTCAGCGCTTCAGGAGGGCCCTGGGGACCGGCGAACCCCCGTCAAGCCGAAGCTATAGGAACTACCCACAACCCTAACCTCCCGGGCTGCGTCAGGCCAAAGGGCTAAGGGTACCACTCGTAACCTTGATCAAAGGTCACATCAGGCCCAGTGGCTACATGGGTAAAACAACTCCAACAGTACCACAACCAGCTCCACAGCAAGAAACGCGCCGGAAGCTGCCACGACAAACGGGGAAACCCCGACCCGCTGACGCCAAGCAGCAACCCCTCGGATAGCGCACCAGCTACTCCGGCCCGACGGGCTCAAGGTGGTTCTGCTTCCCTCAGCCTAAGGTAAAACACAACATGTACCACTCCTCCCACCGGTACGGCACAATGCCTCACAGACACCATGACCCTGTCCCCATCGGTCCATGGTGACAACGTAAACCACAGTTATTCCAATCCACAATAGCATAAGCACACACACACATAGAACATGATGTAACTCCATTCACGCAGAAGTCCTCAGTCTCAGTGTACAACGTAAAGCATGCATTTGAAATCGTCCCACAGTGAAACACATGATAAAACCAGCATTATACAGTTCTATCTTGAATCGCGTCGACCGAGGTCGACGCCATTCAAGCCCCTCAGACAGGTTCATTAAAGCTAGATTATTCCTTGAAACGTGTCGTCATAGGGAGTCGCCTATTTAAAACGCGTCCAGGTCCACATACGCCATTCACACCGAAATTCCAGATTTACAGACCCTCACTCGGGGTGATTTCCTGCCTAAATGGCGTCATGATGGCCCGACGTCCTTCCGAAAGGCGTCGTCCATCCATGACGTCATTTAGCGCCAGAACCCCTACTCGTAAAACCTCGAACAGGGAGGTTTCTGCCCTAAAAGGCGTCGTACTGCCCTGACGCCCTTCTGAAAGGCGTCGACCAGGCACGACGCCGTTTAGTGCAAAAAGCCTGGTTCCCTGGTTCGATCCGAGGGTTTCTCCCTTAACCCCAAGTACCCCGAAAAAGCTCCAAAACAGAAGGGGAAGGAAGAGGAATTCAACCACCACAAGCATGCTACAAATCCACGTTCACGAGTACGGCCATACCCACAAGAACACCCCCTAAACATGCTCAATCTAGCCCAAAACACATCATGCCACGTCAAGGAAAATCACGAGCAACACATGCAAGGTTCGTCCCCCTACCGGTTCTTGAACTCCACCAAGCTCCGTGCCGCCAACCCGCCGCACCACAGATCGCCGTCGGTACCCTCGAGGACGCCGCCACTCCGCCGGGACGTCGGCCGCCGTCCGGAGAATGGAACGCCGCGAAGGGAGTGGTGGAGGTAGAGGTGAGAGGTAAGGAGGTGTTGGAGTGGTGGAAGAGGAAGAAGAGGAAGGGAAGGGGAAAAGGGAGTCGAAGAGGGCGGAGAGGGCGAGGAGAGAGAGAGTGAAGGCGAGAATGAGGGAAAGAAGGGGAGGCTCGTGGGGTCAATCCGAATCCAGCTAAAACGCGTCGATCGAGGCAGACGCCTATCAGTCTGACAGGACGGCCGTACTGACAGCGGTCTGAAACGCGTCGCCCACCGCGGACGCCGTTCAGACGACAGGACAGGCCGTACTGACAATGCTCTGGCGCCGCACACTGACATCGCAGGTGTCGCAGTCTGAATCGCGTCGGCCAACCTGGACGCCGTTCAGACGATGTGACAGGGGCCGTACTCTCGCGGCCCGAAACCCGCCCACGTGGCGCACACGTGGCACAACAACCAGCAGACCTAAATGGCATGTACACAACCTGACGCCTTTTGAAAGGCGTCGAGCAGTGCTGACGCCATTCAGTCAGAAATCTCAAGACCCTCCTCAGGGTCCAAACCAGGGGATCCGGCCCGAACCCGACCCGAATACTAAACCCGAAACCTCAGTCCTTACAATCTTCCCCCCTTAAAAGAATTTCGTCCACGAAATTTGCAACCGCTCAACGCAAAACTCGGCTAACCATCACATGCCGGCACACCGATCACAACAATCATTCTCACCAATCACACACACAAGGCTCCACATAATTAGCCAATCACATCACACCAAGCTAACCAAGATTCTCAATTCTGACAAAAGCTGATAGATCAAAATAACCACACACTAGCAAGGCACATCTTACAAAACCGATTCTCCACCAAAACCAAATACATAAAAGTGCCACGAGAGTTCACATCCACCTCTGAATAAGACAAGATAAAAGTGTTCTTCTAGCACAACCTCTCGGACCTCCACAAAGAGACGCGACTCCATCACGTCTCGAACACTCACTAACCGCTCGGCTCCTGACCTGCCTGGTTCTTCTGGGGACAGTTCCTCGCGAGATGTCCCTTCCTACCACAGGCGAAACAGCTACCAGTGATCAAGGGACATAACCGGTTGCCATGAAACCTGCTACATCGAGAACAACGATCTGCAGCGTCCCGCTTCGCCTCCTGCTGCCAGCTGACCTCTGTCTGCATGTGCTGAACCGAACCATCCTCATCCTCGTCACAAGGTACCTCCTGGAGCTCGACCTCAAAGGAACTCAGACCACCTGACGAAAAGACCGATGATCTATCCCTGCTATGCTGCTTCCCTTGTGCTGAATGATCCGATTCTCTCGCTGTGTGTTGGAACTGCATCTCCACTGCTGCCGCGCACCGAACTGCTGACGCCAGATCCTTACAACAATGGGCTGCCACAAACTCCCTCAGGTCATGCCGAAGCCCATCCATAAATTTCCCCGTCCTAAGATCCTCACGCTCAGATATGTGTGGAGCGAATCTTCCCAGAACTACAAATTTCATCTGATACTCAAGAACTGACATACCATCCTGCACCAATTCCATAAACTCCCTTTCCTTGGCCCTACGAACGTGCCTCGGAAAGTACTGTCCACTAAACTCTTTCACAAAGCCTTCCCAAGGAATCTCTCTCAAAGACCTATCTGGAAACATCAACCCCTTGATGGTAACCCACCAATCATAAGCATCGCCCTTCAGCAAGTAGGTTGCCAACAAAGTCTTGTCACTCTCAGCACATTCTAGAACATCAAACACCTTCTCCACTTCCTTGATCCACTGAGCTGCCGCATCTGGAACAGGTTGACCCGTGAAAGAAGGGGGCTTCAGCTTCAAGAACCGCTCCATCACCATGGATTGGCCACCTCGGGAATTGGACCCCTCACTTCCATCTCCCTGCTGATATCTAGACATCGCCCCAATCATAGCTTCCATGAAATGATCCACATTATGTCCTTCTACCCTCGAACCACCATCATCTACTCTCGAACCACGAGCCAACAGAACTCTCCTCTTCGGTGCCATCGCTGCCCCACAACACGCAAATCGAACCAAAACACGTCAAAACCTATCAATCTACACCAGCAGCCATCGCCTGTACAGACTCGTACTTATTGTTGGACTATAATATCTAACCTAGTTTACCACATACTCGACCAGATTGAGCTCTGATACCATCTGTAACGACCCGCCATCCTATGACTGGAGACCCGGTCACTAAATAGATGTCGGTCCATTAACTGCGGGTTCACACCCGGATCTCACACAACACATCTGGAGGAGTAAGTGCTAAACAAGGCTAAATATAACAATCTCACGGACTACAAAGGTAAACAAGTGCGCATGAAGGAAAATAACAATGTCCGTATACAGTCCAACAATAATTACATGTCTAACAAATTAAATAAGTACAGGCAGAAGGAAAGTACAACAACATCGGGGCATACCCCGGAACAGAGACAGCTGCTGGTCCGCACACCAAGAAGGCACCACACGCCTCCACACGCCGCGAAGTCCACACCTGAAACCGCAGGGAGTGAGCCACACCAGAATTGGGCTCAGTAGGGATCATCCGATCCCCTGCCTCCCACTCACACACCCACAAGTGCAACAACAGGGATATATGGCAATTAAGTAAAGCAGTAAACATAGCACCAAAATCTGATATGAAACGCACGATAAGCAGTGTAGCAAGAACCATTCTAAGCAACCCGAAGAACCCAACACAGAGTCACGTCTCACAGCCAAAGTCCACGAAACGACTGAACCACACTGTCGACCGAAGTCAAACGTCGCCTCCCAACACTACCACCACCGCTCACGCCTGTCCACCCCTACAGTGTTCCGGGGCACTGTAGGGTGAGGCAGTGAGTCAAACTAGGACTAGCTGGAACCAGTGTACCGCCACTGCCAGCTACGTGTGCACACAAGCAGTCTAGACTACTGTCCTACCGACCGGATTGCCTCCACGCTAGGCCTCAGCGCTTCAGGAGGGCCCTGGGGACCGGCGAACCCCCGTCAAGCCGAAGCTATAGGAACTACCCACAACCCTAACCTCCCGGGCTGCGTCAGGCCAAAGGGCTAAGGGTACCACTCGTAACCTTGATCAAAGGTCACATCAGGCCCAGTGGCTACAGGGGTAAAATAACTCCAACAGTACCACAACCAGCTCCACAGCAAGAAACGCGCCGGAAGCTGCCACGACAAACAGGGAAACCCCGACCCGCTGACGCCAAGCAGCAACCCCTCGGATAGCGCACCAGCTACTCCGGCCCGACGGGCTCAAGGTGGTTCTGCTTCCCTCAGCCTAAGGTAAAACACAACATGTACCACTCCTCCCACCGGTACGGCACAATGCCTCACAGACACCATGACCCTGTCCCCATCGGTCCATGGTGACAACGTAAACCACAGTTATTCCAATCCACAATCGCATAAGCACACACACACATAGAACATGATGTAACTCCATTCACGCAGAAGTCCTCAGTCTCAGTGTACAACGTAAAGCATGCATTTAAAATCGTCCCACAGTGAAACACATGATAAAACCAGGATTATACAATTCTGTCTTGAATCGTGTCGACCGAGGTCGACGCCATTCAAGCCCCTCAGACAGGTTCATTAAAGCTAGATTATTCCTTGAAACGTGTCGTCATAGGGAGTCGCCTATTTAAAACACGTCCAGGTCCACAGACGCCATTCACACCGAAATTCCAGATTTACAGACCCTCACTCGGGGTGATTTCCTGCCTAAATGGCGTCATGATTGCCCGACGTCCTTCCGAAAGGCGTCGTCCATCCATGACGTCATTTAGCGCCAGAACCCCTACTCGTAAAACCTCGAACATGGAGGTTTCTGCCCTAAAAGGCGTCGTACTGCCCTGACACCCTTCTGAAAGGCGTCGACCAGGCACGACGCCGTTTAGCGCAAGAAACCTGGTTCCCTGGTTCGATCCGAGGGTTTCTCCCTTAACCCCAAATACCCCGAAAAAGCCCCAAAACAGAAGGGGAAGGAAGAGGAATTCAACCACCACAAGCATGCTACAAATCCACGTTCACGAGCACGGCCATACCCACAAGAACACCCCCTAAACATGCTCAATCTAGCCCAAAACACATCATGCCACGTCAAGGAAAATCACGAGCAACACATGCAAGGTTCGTCCCCCTACCGGTTCTTGAACTCCACCAAGCTCCGGTCCGCCAACCCGCCGCACTGCAGACCGCCGCCGGTACCCTCGAGGACGCCGCCACTCCGCCGGGACGTCGGCCGCCGTCCGGAGAATGGAACGTCGCGAAGGGAGTGGTGGAGGTAGAGGTGAGAGGTAAGGAGGTGTTGGAGTGGTGGAAGAGGAAGAAGAGGAAGGGAAGGGGAAAAGGGAGTCGAAGAGGGCGGAGAGGGCGAGGAGAGAGAGAGTGAAGGCGAGAATGAGGGAAAGAAGGGGAGGCTCGCGGGGTCAATCCGAATCTAGCTAAAACGCGTCGATCGAGGCAGACGCCTATCAGTCTGACAGGACGGCCGTACTGACAGAGGTCTAAAACGCGTCGCCCACCGCGGACGCCGTTCAGACGACAGGACAGGCCGTACTGACAATGCTCTGGCGCCGCACACTGACATCGCAAGTGTCGCAGTCTGAATCGCATCGGCCAACCTGGACGCCGTTCAGACGATGTGACAGGGGCCGTACTCTCGCGGCCCGAAACCCGCCCACGTGGCGCACACGTGGCACAACAACCAGCAGACCTAAATGGCGTCTACACAACCTGACGCCTTTTGAAAGGCGTCGAGCAGTGCTGACGCCATTCAGTCAGAAATCTCAAGACCCTCCTCAGGGTCCAAACCAGGGGATCCGGCCCGAACCCGACCCGAATACTAAACCCGAAACCTCAGTCCTTACAATCATGCTCCATTTGAAGGAGCTATTTGGTAAGCATAGTAGGATCAAAAGATATGAGATATCTAAGAACCTGTTCAAGGCTCAGATGGCAGAGTGATCTTCAGTACATACTCATGTGCTGAAGATGATTGAATGGGTGGAGAGGCTGGATGCTCTTGGGGTCTTACACCCCAAGGAGATGCATACAGACTTTGTGTTGTCTTCACTTCCACAATCATATGCTCAGTTCATTATTAACTTTAACATAAACAAGATCCAGACAACTTTGGCTGAATTACTGAATATACTAAAGACTGCAGAGGGGAACCTTGTGAAGGATAAACCCTAAGTCCTTACGGTTGATAAGACCAACCGGAAAAGATTAACAGTGCAAGCCTTTAGGAGAGGCAAAGGCAAGAATCAAAAGAAGCCGAAAGTTGTTAAAAAGGACAACGACAAGAGTGCTGAAAAGGGTGAATGCTTCTACTGTCATCAGAAGGGCCACTGGAAGAGGAATTGCAAAGAATACCTCAAGGACAAGGCTTAAAGAACTATGAAGCAGCAGGACGCTTCAGGTATCTATATGATAGATGTAAACTTATCAATTAGAGATTATTCATCATAGGTATTAGATATTGGATGTGCTTCTCATATTTGCAATTCTATGCAAGCACTGACAAGAAGGCGTAAGCTGAGGACTGGCGAGGTGGAGTTTAGGCTAGGTAACGGCGCAAGAGTTGCGGCGATCGTTGTGAGGACAATGAAACTCAACCTACCATTCGGAGACACATTTTCATTAGATGAATGTTATTATGTACCTAGCATAATAAGAAATATTATTTTTATTTCATGTTTAGATAGAATTGGGTACACATTATCTGTTGGGAACAATTATTGTTCAATTTATTTCGGAAATAAATTAATAGCTTCTGCTTTATTATCCAATGGTTTGTACTTGTTGAATGTGTCTCACAATAATTTAAATATCGGCTCTTTAATTAAAAGAAATGAGTATGAAGTGAATAAAGCCAACTTATGGTATTGTAGGCTTGGCCACATTGGTGAAAACAAACTCCAAAGGCTGCATAAGAATGGATACTTAGATCCATTCGATTATGAATCATATGCAACTTGTGAATCATGTTTAATGGGAAAAATGACAAAATCTCCATTTTCTGGAACTGGAGAACGAGCCAATGACTTACTAAAACTAATACATTCAGATGTATGTGGTCTTATGTCAACCCAAGCCATTGGTGGGTTCTCATACTTCATTACGTTCACTAATTATTTCTTAAATATGGCTTCATATACTTACTGAAGCATAAATTTGAAGTTTTTGAGAAATTCAAAAAATTCAAGAATGAAGTAGAGAAACAAACTGAAAAGAGTATCAAAACCATCCAATCTGATCGTGGTGGGGAATACTTGAGTACAAAGTTCACAAAATACTTAAAGGATGATGGTATCTTTTCTCAGCTTATACCTCCTTATATACCTCAAATAAATGGTGTATCAGAAAGGAGAAATCGCATATTAATGGAAATGATGCGATCCATGATGAGTATACCCAAATTACTAGTGTCCTTATGGGTATATACACTTAGTTTGTCTATGTATATCTTGAACAAAGTACCTAGCAAATCTGTTGCAACTGCTCCGTATGAGATATGGAATGGAAGGAAACCAGACCTTAAACATGTTAAAGTATGGAGTTGTCCGATTTATGTCAAAATATATGATGTAGATAAGCTGGAGTCCAGAACTGACAAATGCAAATTTATAGGATATCCGAAGGAAACTTACGGATATTATTTTTATCATCCTGGCGAACAAAAGGTTTTTGTAGCTAGGAAAGCTGTCTTTTTGGAAAAAGATTATATTCTCCAAAAGGACAGTGGGAGTAAAGTAATTCTGAAAGAAATTTCAAACCCACAAACTGTCATTGGTTCATCAAATGAACTATCAGTTTATGAACATGTTCAAAAAAGTACACAAGAACCTCATAGGTCAGAAAAAGTACCTAAACCACTAGAAAGATATGTGGGATATATTAATTTGGATGGTTCTAGGATACTCTATAATGAGGATGGTGATCCTAAGACTTACCATGAGGCCATTGAAAGTCTAGAGGTCGGGAAATGGCGAGAAGCCATGAATTCTAAAATTCAGTTCATGCACATCAACCAAGTTTGGAACTTAGTTGACTTGTCCGAAGGTATAGTACCTATCGGTTGCAAATGGATCTTTAAAAGAAAGATTGGTGCGGATGGACGAATTGAGACTTATAAGGTAATGTTAGTAGTGAAGGGTTATCGTCAAAGGCAAGGCATTGACCATGACGAGACCTTCTCACCTGTTACCATGATTAAGTCTATCTGAATTCTTCTTGTTATTGTTGCATACTATGATTACGAAATCTGACAGATGGATGTGAAGACGGCTTTCCTCAATGGAAACCTTGAGGAAGAGGTGTATATGATACAACTAGAGGGTTTCACATCAAAGGAATCTCCAGATATGGTATGTAAGTTGCAAAGGTCTATTTATAGACTGAAGCAAGCTTCCCGGAACTCGAACATAAGGTTTGATGAGGTAATCAAATATTATGGCTTCATTAAGAATAAAGATGAGCCTTGTGTATACAAGAAAAATAGTGGGAGCGCAATCACATTCCTAGTTCTTTACGTTGACGACATCCTACTCATTGTGAATGATGTAGGGATGATGTCATCGGTAAAGATCTGGCTATCTAAGAACTTCTCCATGAAAGATTTGGGAGAAGCATCTTACATATTGGGAATACGAATCTATAGAGATAGATCAAAGAAGATGATAACTTTAACCCAATCCATATACATAGAAACCTTTGTCAAAAGGTTTGGCATGAAAACTTCCAAGAGATGTCTCATATCGATGAGACATAGAATTTATCTCTCCAAAGGTCAGTCTCCCAAGACTCCTAAGGAGAGAGCAGTGATGGATAAGGTTCACTATGCTTCAGCCATAGGTTCCATTATGTATGCCATGCTATGTACTAGACTTGATGTTGCGTATGCTCTAAGTGTTACGAGTAGACATCATACAGATCCAGGTGATGAACACTAGAAGGCTGTGAAATGTATCTTTAAGTACTTGAGAAGAACTAAGGATATGTTTCTGGTTTATAGAGGAGGAGACTTAAAACTGTAAGGATACACTGACTTGAGTTTTCAGTCTGATCCGGATGACAACAAGTCAACATCAGGGTTTGTCTTTACACTCAACGGAGGAGTAGTGAGCTGGAAAAGTTTCAAGCAGGAAACCACTACTGATTCGACAACGGAAGTGGAGTATATTGTTGCTGCTGAAGCCGCCACGGAAACAGTTTGGATGAAGAAATTCATCGGCAATTTTGGTGTGGTGGAAAGCGTCTCTAGTCCTGTCCCACTGCTGTGTGACAACAATGGGGCAATTGCTCAAGCGAAAAAGCCGAGGTCTCATTAGAAGTTGAAGCACATTCTGCGGTGCTTTCATATGATCAAAGAGATTATAGCTCAAGGAGATGTCGTGGGGGAAAGAGTTCCTTCAACCGACAACATAGCAGATTCACTGACGAAGCCACTGTCTCAAAATGTTTTTGAGCGTCACTTAGAGAATATGGATATTTTGTACAAAAGTGATTGGCTTTAGTCTAAGTGGGAGATTGTTAGTATTAGGTGGCCCGAAAGCCAATCTGATACTATGTATTATTCACTTTATTAATATAATGGCATAAATTCATTGTGTGTAATTAATTCAATCTATATTTATCATATTACGATGAAGTCCATGAACATGTGCAACAATCTTCGATTTATGATGAGATCATAATTACAGGACCGAAGACTTATAAACACATGTTCTTAATTGTTCATAATCAGAGAATGTTTGAGAAAGACATCAAACATGTGGATAGACTAGTACAGGTTTCTTCAGTTCATATGATGAGGGTGATTGATCCTATAATTCACTTGTGTGGAGACATTATGCTGGACCTGTAGGTACTCATTGGCGAATGAGTTCACTGCACTTATCCGATCATGAATCGCTGGATGGTATATACCTCACTGTTAACCAGCTCGATTCTTTTGTCACAGTTGCGTAGATGATCCTTGGACCTGAGACACTAAAGATATCTTGTTGGTAGGTCTCTGATCTTTGACCTTGACTAACGAATCCCTAACCATGGGTTATCAATAAGTCAAATGATCGGGTTCAGGGAAATGCCCTCGAAGATAATTGTGTGTTCAATACGGGATCATCCGCTCTCGGTATTTAGAGAGAGAATGTTCCGGGAATGATGCGCTTAAGTCCCTGACCAGGGTGGACTCTGTATCAGATAAAGAGTTATCTGATATAGATTAGCGGCATCTGATTCAAATGAAACGACCAGCTATAGTTTAACAGTAAACCATACCCTTGGTCGATTCGGGAACATTGTACGGATGAAGGATTATATCCCCGTGGCAACTGTTGATGGAAAGATTCCCATAGTGGATTGCATAAAAACACTAATGCCTTCCGGGATCACGCAGTATTGCTTGGAACCCAACGTGATCGGAAGCTCGTCCGAATTTATTGTGGGATATGAAATTTGACTGATTAATTAATATAAGGATATTAATTAATTCAGTGGGTCCGTAAAAGGTTACTGGGATTAATGGGCTGTTGACTGGACTGTTATTTGGGCCTAAAGGGTCACACGCAAAAGGTTTTCAAGTCGGTGGATATTTCAACTGGATTTTAGATAAGTGAGGGTTTTTCTGAAAAACCGCAACGCACTTATTATAAAATACTAGGGCTAGGTCAGGGGCCAGTAACCCTGACCTAGCTGCCCCTCTCTCTCTCCTCCTCCTCTATCTCTAGCACCTCCCTCCTCTGGCTGGCCTCGAGAGACCCTGCTCCGTCTTCCTGTCCGACAGGAATCTGAATCCGCATGTCGTGGAGAGTTACGCGCAGCCAGACGGGATCTACGGACGCTGTTGCGAGCGAGGAAGCGAGGATGATCCACCAAGAAGAAGACCACGTGGATACCGCTAAAGGCCGGGCACCTGGGCGGCTTGCGGCACCACACCGACGGAACCAGACGAATGCAGATTCGAATCCAAGCAAGGTAAATGCCATTTATCATTCTTGATTTTGTTGATCGAAACGGGACGAATCCGATCCCGAATTTTATTTTATCCATTGCATTCTGGTCGGATCCGACACAACAAACCCAACACTAGATACCCTATTCAGCAAATATATAGCTGACTCAAGTGTATTTCCCCACAGAGATACTAGTAATTGTGAGAAGCTCATCATCGAATGAACCATGTCCAATATGGTGCAATTCTTGCTTTTAGATATATCATTCATCTAAGGTACATAAGGAGAAGTTAGCTGAGAAAGGATATCATTATCTTTTAAGAATAGTGTGAATTCGTACTCAAGTATTCTCCTCCCCGATCCGATCAAAGAGCTTTGATATTCTTTCCGGTTTGCTTCTCCACTTCATTCTTAAATTTTTTGAATCTCTCAAAAGCTTCTAACTTGTACTTCACTAAGTACATATAGCCGAATCTTGAAAAATCATCAATGAATGTGATAAAGTAATAGAACCCTCCCTTGAGTTGAGTAGACATAGGACCACATACATCTAAATGTCTTATTTTCAAAATGCCCTTGGCTCTCTCTCCATGTCCAGTAAATGGAGACTTTGCTAACTTACCTATCAAACAAATGGATCCAAATATCCATTCTTATGCAACCTTTGGATTCTATTTTCGCCAATATGTCTAAGCGTACAATGCCAAAGATAGGCTTAGTTTACACCATACTTACTCTTTTTAAGACCTTCATCCATATGGAAACTGTGATAAGAAACATCCAAGAGGTACAACCTATTGACTAAACATGTAGAAGCAATCAATTTATTACTATAATAAATAGAGCAATTATTGTTCTCAATAGTCAATTTGTATCAAATTTTGTCTAAACATGAAATAGAAATAATGTTCTTTATTTTGCTAGGAACATAAGACGTCTCTAGATAGAAGCTTGAAGTTCACTGTCCCTATCACAACAACCTTTGCGTTGTTTCCTAGCCTTAGGTCCACCTCGCCTCTGCTAAACTTTCACCTACTTGTCAGCACCTACACATCATTTCAAGCACGAGAAGAACATCCAATATCTAATACCCAAAATATAGAATCTCAAATAGACAAGTTAATATCTATCATATAGATACCTGAAACTTCTCCAAACTTCGCCTTTTCTTGAGCCTTCTCCTTGAGGTACTCCTTGCAATTCCTCTTCTAGTGTCCCTTCTAATGACAGTGGAAACACTCTCCCTTCTCTACTCCCTTGCCCTTGTCCTTCCTTTTTGCTGGCTATGGGTTATTCTCCTTCTTACCCTAGCCTTTCTTAAAGGCTTGGACTGCCTTCCTCTTCTTGTTGGTCCTACCAACCATGAGAACAATAGACTTTTCCTTCTCAAGGTTGCCCTCTGTACTCTTCAGCATGTTGAGCAGCTCTGCCAATACAGCTTGAATTTTGTTCATGTTAAAATTAACAATAAATTGGGAGTATGAATATGCAAGTGAGCCGAGGATAAGGTCCATGCACATCTCTTTGGGTAACACAAACCCAAGCACAACCATCCTTTCGATCCACTCAATTATCTTCACCACATGAGTCTGTACTAAAGATTCCTTTGCATGTGAGCTCTGAACAGGCTTTTGGATATCTCATATCTTTCGATCCCGCTATGGTCTTCAAAAAGCTCCTACAGATAGAGCAAGATGGATCTAGCATCCATCTTCTCATGTTGCCTCTACAGTTCATTGCTCATTGAGGCAAGCATATAGCATTGGACCAGAGTGGAATCCTCCTTCCACTTCTCATATGCAATCATCTCCCCTATAGAGGCATCTAATGCCGATTTAGGGTGTACATGATCTTCCAAGACATATGCAATCTACTCAGACTTAAGGACAATCTTTAGGTTCATGAGCGAGTCAGAGTAGTTCGGGTCTATCAAGCAATTGGCATCTAATATGGCACGCAACGAGTTATGGGACGACATTCTTGTCTATAGGAGATAAAATTTTAAATAAGCAGATGTTTAATTACTAAATTAAAATAAGATATAGTATTTTATCTAGTTTAACTCTCACTAATTTTTCGACGAACTGTATAATGCTCAGATATATAGAATGGAATATGCTGACAATCTCCTAATAATGATCAGAATCTCAATGACTCACAGTACGACCTTGTGGATAGCACAACAAATCACACTATAATTAAAGAGCAACCAATTCTTGGTACTTGCAACTCCTTGCAATATCTGATCATACTTTAGCCCCCAAAACACTAATGGTCTTGTGGATAGCACAACAAACCAACAAGTTTGGTTTAAGCATTACCATCATTAACGGGCATAAATCAGGATGCAGCCCTTGTAGATAGCACAACAAGGCTACAGTGTGCCTCTACCCTATTTAAGGCATCATCATGCCATAGTTTTAGTTTCTCATTAGAGACTGACAAATCTTGCGGATAGCACAACAAGTCTGCCAAACCTAAATCGAATCTTAAAATTATAATGATGGAGAGCACGTGGGGAATTCCAAATGACTCGCGCTACAACGTAAAGTTTAAAGACAAGGGATTTTAATATTTTTTATGTTGGAATCATCCTAGGTGATAGAGTATATATTTAATATCTAATATACCTAGATAATTTGATTCATAACCAAATGAAGAAAGCATGAATCATCATATATGTTCATTAACGTTGTCATGGATAGCACAATAATTTGACTAGAGCCATGCAGTCAATCACACACATTTCAATATAACGATTATATTAAAATAAAAATAGCAATCATATAGGTGGAAGATCTCATCCCCCCGCCTTCTTGGTTGTACTTGTAGATCGTCTTCGCTCCTCCTTGACCATCGCAATCAATATACAAGTGATGAATTTGATACACTATCAAAATATTACAATTGTAATAATGAAAACCTTATGGCATAATACAAATAAAGAGGGAGATAGAAGTACATTAAAATGAGAGAGAGAGGGAAGCACGAAGACCTCAATAATCAACAATTAATTAAATCATAAACATTCCACATCCACAAATTACATCATCACATGACATAATTGTAGGGATCTAGGCGGGGCACGATGAACGCAGCGAAAGCAAAAATGAAATCCCACCCGATACCCGCTGATCCGTTTTGGAACGAAAAACCTGAGTCAAAAACCGGGTCGTGATTATATCACCTTGTGCGGATTCGAATCCACGATCGTTTCGGTTCCGTCGAGGTGATGCTGCGAGCCGCACAAGCGTTTGGCCTCTAGCGGTATCCACGCAATCCTCCGCGGTGGTTCGTCCTCGCTACCTCGTCTAGATCAGCTCGCTTGCTGAAGATCCGTTGCCGCAACGACGTCCGAAAACCCGCGGACGGGAATTCTCGACTTCCGAGAATTGCGCGCGGCGGATATGGGAACTGTCTCGGCACCTCGAGAGGGGCGCCCAGAGGAGGAGAAGAGAGAAGTGGGACGGCCAGCTTGGAGAGACTCTGGAGTTTGGCCTAGGGTTTCTCAACAGCGCGTATATATATTAAGTTGGCACGACTTTTAATAAAAATTCCTAAGTTAATATAATTTCCACTTGAGTACCATCGATTGAGAATCAGTTTGTGTGTGACCCTCTAGGCCCATTAACTAGTCCGGTTTTCAGCCCGTTAAGTCAAATAACTAGTTATTGACTTATTGTGATTAATTAACATATAGATATTAATTAATTACTTAATCGAATTAACATCTCATGTAAAATTCGGTCGGACTTACAATCAAGTTGGGTGCCAACTAACACCGCATGATCCCAGAAGGTAATGGAGTCCAGCAACCCACTCATGGAACCTGTCTGTCCACAATTACTGCGTGGCTATAATCCTTCGTTCGCACAATGCTCTCGAGTTAACCTAGGATATGGTCAACTGTCAAATCCTAAATGGTCAACTCACTTGAATCAGAATCCGTTGTATAATATTAGAAAACACCTTTTCTAGTATTATGTCTGCTTTGGCCAGAGACTCATGCGGATCTATTCTAAAGCATTCTTTCTCCATATACCTGAGAGTGAACGATCCTCTATTGAACACACAATCACCTTCAAAGGTCTTCCGCTGAACCCAATCCTTGACTATTAGAAATTCCGTGGATAAAGATTCGTAAGCCAAGGTCAAATCTCAGAAGTCCACCAACAAAATGTCTTTGGTGTCTCAAGTCTAAGGACCAACCACGCCACTGTGACGATGAATCAAGCCGATTGACAGTAAGGTAAATTACCATTCGGCAACTCATATTGGATTAGTTCAATGAACTCATTTCCAATAAGCACCTACAGGTTCTCCATAGTGTCCCCACACAAGTGACTAACAAGATTAGTCACCCACATCATATGAGCTTAAATAACATGTACTAGTCTTATCAGATGTTTGATGTCCTCTTCAAACATCCTACGACTATGAATAATTTAGAATATGTGTTTATAAGTCATCGATCTTATTATTATGATCTCATCATAATCCGATGACCTTTGCACACATTCATGGACTTCATTATGCGAAATAATAAGCATGTCAATCTACATAATGAAATATATGCCATTTATTAGTGAACCAGATTGAAATAGGTGCCTCATGATTGTCTTAGAGGACACCTATGTCTATCAATCTCTCATTTGGACTCAAGCCACGCACCTTCTCATTTGATCTTCATCAAATCTAGGTGATGCTCACATCAAGTCTGTGACTAAGGCTCGATCGGGGATCTGCTAAATCATTCAGAAATGGAATAAGTTTCATTACGTTATTTTCTCTTAATTCTTTGTCTCTTAACTTGTGAAAGAACCTCAGAATGTTTTTCAACTTCTGATGAAACCATGGCTCGACCACAAAGTTGATCGCTCCTACTGTTGTTCTACAACAACAGGACGGGATCAGAAACCTTTTAGAACTAAATCTAGTTCGGAGATAAACTCTTTCATCCATACTATTCCAATAACAATATCTTGTATTTATGTTGTCATCTTAATAGCGAGTTCTGGGTTAGAACCCTTCCAATACACTCCATACTGTTCTAGCAACAGTATCAACTATAATCATGCTAGTAGTGGTTTTTAACTTGGTACTCTTCCAATCCACTATTTTCTTTTTAGAAGATAAAATCTAAGTCTGACTTGTAATTTGAGTCAATGTGACTCATGGTTTCAAATCATCCTCTCCATATACAGGAGTGCATCCTTAGTACTTCTTAAGTACATAGTGATGTGTCTCACTCCTTCTGTCAAGGTTCCCGTGTATCCTTCAAGGAATCTTTTCCTTAAGAAATAAATTCCATATTTCAACAGTTGAGACTTATTATGGAATTTATGTTAAATATTTTGACATACAGGTTAAGGTAACATCCTCATTGATCTATCTTAATAGATTTGTATTCTCAATATGCAGGATATTGCATCTAAACCTTATTATGGAAAAAGAACATGGATAATAATACTTTTACTGATAATAATATCCCGATGTCATTCTCAATGACTTGATGTTATTATCACAAAGCATTACTAATCTGACCGTGCTCCCATTGTTTTTCTTGAACACACAATCCATGATCATTCTTAATGATCACGTAGTATTTGACTATTAAGTCAACTTTTATTATAATTTTGGGAAGCTTCAGTTTGACTCAAAATAACTTTTGAAGTCATAACATGTTTCTTGGATATTTTACAAGCTTTAAAGGTATATCATATACATCTTATCTTCAATCACGTTGAGAGAATGCTTTTTAATATCCAACTGTCATCTCATCATCATAATAGGCAGTATTGGCAAGTAGAATTTTAATAGACTTATGATAGTAGTCACTAAGAAAACTTGTCTAAGTCAACACCTTGATCTTGACAATTTCCTTCAGTTTACCATATAAGTTTTAAGTAGTCTATTTGTACTAATCTTCATTCTGAAGATTTACTTGCTTCTGACAGATACAATACCCTCAAACAATATTATCAAGTTCTGAACTTGATTGGTATTATGGATTATAATTTTGAATTCTTAATTTATTGTCAATCTCAAAGTTGTTAAGAGATTTCTCATAGATCTTGGATCATAATCCATATAACTGAGTTTCCCTCATTCTGCTATCTCTGATATGTCAAACATATCTCTCTAGTCATTTGAGAGAATTTCAAATATCTATAAAGCTCCTTTATGTGTGTCATAAATGGTTCCAAGCAGTCGAAGATTATCTAATAATCTTGTGTTAATTTGTGGGTTTAGAATATCTTCTAGTTTTATCAGCTCTCACTGTCTTTTTTGAGGATATATTCCTCTTCACAGAGGATAGCTTTCAGGATGATAATTATTTCATTATCATCTGACCAATAAAAGTAATGTCCAAACTCTTTGGACTTCTCACAAATTCACACTACGCCGTGTCCTTTTAGATCTAACTTCTTTGGATCATGTCTTTTCTAAAAGATTAAGACATAATTTGACTTTAACATCCATAAAATCATGTTTGTTTATAATTCACATCTTGTATGAATTATCGCATCTCTATATCTTATATGGATATACTGACTTATTTGGAACCTTGTGTAAAGTATGTGTATCTAATGTTCATAAGCATATTTACGAGGATATAAGAATTAGGCAAACCTTATTATATATTTATACACTATATCGAATAAAGTGCAATTTCTCATTATATCATATTACTATGATATACAATGATAATTAATCAAGAGAGGATACAATTATCCCTTTAATGATTTATGTAATCCCATACTTAAGTATTAATTTCCTTGATCAAATCAAAGAATTCTAGTACTCTTTCCTTTTAGTCACTTCATCTTGATCTTCTATACCTTAATCTCTCAGATGCATTCGACTTGTACTTCAGTAAGTACATATAATCGAATCTTTCTAAAAGTTAATCATTAAGGTAAGTCAATAGAAGTTATTATCTTTTTGGCCTTGAGAAGATATTGGACTATTTACATCAAGATGTATAAGCCCCAATAATTTCTTATCGTACACCCTAGTGTACAATGCCATAGATAATCATGATTTACTAAGTTCATTTCTATAGGAGACTTGTGAACATTCATCACATGATATATCACATCAAGAATTTGTAGTGCATTGACTAGTTTTAAAATCTTTTATTTAATTTCTAAAACCATATGGAACAATGCTTGTTCCTACTCAGTCAATGTTATTCACATTTACAATTCTTGATAATTGATAGAACTAAATAACAATTATTTAGTTTCATATTAGTCTCCTAAAAATATACAAAGATTTATTGCCTAACAGTAACCTATACATCTTTAAAAATATTGTTGAGTCTAACTCAACATTTTCGTTTTCTCGATTTCTATTTACTTGTCTAAGTTTGCATAGTATTGTAGATCTAAAAATCATTTCTAATATCTCATATTAGAGACACTAACTCTCCAATAGACATAAAAGTCAATAATAAGAATATTCGAAAACTTCTTATAAGTTTCATATTATTTTGCCTTTTTCATATCCTTATTAGTTGTAGTGGGAGAACTGCTTTTCTCTCTTTTAGCTGACTTGTCTTTATCCTTCTCAGGTGTAGATTTAATCATTTAAGATCTTACCTCTAGCCTTTCTCAAAGACATATCATGAATATCTCTTCTTCTTGATTTATTCAAGTAAGAGATTTCATGACATCCGATTAAGATACTGGCTATCATTTGGTCCTGAAGACATTCTTCAGAGTCCTTTAGCCAATCTGAATATGAGAAGTATTGAAATCAAATATGCCAAATATCGGATTAATTGACGACGTTTTAGTTAATAGAGGAAATAATATGATTTAAACAGACAGTTCATTTTAATTCAATTATGGACTTTTATCTTGAATTATTTCTCACTATTTTTTGACGGACTGTATAACCCTTAGATACACAGAACGAGAGACTCCGATGGTCTCTTAGCAGGGATCATAATCTCAATGACTTGTAGTACAACCTTGTGGATAGTACAACAAACTGTAATACAATTAAAGAGCACCCATCTCATAGGACTTACAACTCTTTACAATATATGATATTTGTTTTGGTCCCGAGATATTTAATGGCCTTGTGGATAGCACAACAAACCATTAATTCTGGTCTAAGCATTATTATCATTATGAGACGGACATAGATTTGCATGCAACCCTTGTGTATAGCACAACAAGGCGATATGGTTCCTCTACCCCGATCAAAAGGCATCTTATGTCATAGCCAGAATCTTTCCTCACAATTAGACAAGCCTTGTGATAGCACAACAAATCTGTCCAAGGTAATTTGAGTCCTATGACTATAACGATGGAGGACCACGCAGTAAGTTCTCAACTACTCACGTTACGGCTCAGACTTTAGCGAGTGTTTTAGATAACTTTTATCTTGGTCTTTACGTAGGTGATAGTTTATAAATATATCGCATATATATATTTAACTATACTTAGATAATAACAATTGATTCAAAATCAAGAACTAATAGCATACATCAACCATACATGTTCATCATGTGGTCATGGACAACACGGTGATTGATGGTATTAAGACATGGGCCAAGAAATTGGTTCATTTGAGTCCACTCCATGCTGAAAATCTTTTTATTTTTATTTTTTTATTAATGATGCAAACAAGTTATCACACAATTATTTCTAAGACAACTATGGTTAAACTAGCCTACATGATGTGTTTCTCACAAATTAATCTAGGTTTAATTCAAGTCCACCCTCACAATTATCAATCGGCCAGGTAAGAGGTGGGGTGGTGGGAGGCTCCCCCTACTCGTAGGGACCTAATTAAAGAACCATCGACCCACTTAAGCGTTTGCCATTGGACCTCTAGCCTTAGACACCGGTCTCCAAAAGTGATAGTGGGCTCAAGCTAGACCCAAATCTCATTGTGAACCATAAATTGAAATCCTACTCACTTTTAATGGGCTTGGGTTAGTGAAAGAGTGCAAGGGATGGTTGTTTTTGGGCCAATGAAGGGTAGTCAAATCCCCACCTTATTTTGTTAATGGACTTGCCCTTAAGATATTTTTATGTGAAGTGCACAACCAATTCAAACAAGGGGTTCTACGCAATCATGGAAATGCATGAACATGGTATTTAAGGAAGGTAAAAATCTCACCTTGTCCCCCGCAATCTTCAACAAAATGGAAATTTACAAGAAATGAAACAGTCTAAAAATGCAGTCCTAAATGATGCATGACCTAACATGGAAGGTTTCTAATCTTGGAAATGAAGATTTTTAAATTTGGATGTTCTTCTTTTTGTTTCTTTTTTTTAGTTAATGGAAACCTATCTAAACTAGAAACTACAAAAATGGAAACTAACTAAAGTCAGGAAATTGAAACATAGAAAGTTGGAACACACTTACCATGATTTCGCTTTCCTCTTTTTTTTTTTTTTCAATATACCTGCAAAAATAAGAAAAAGAAGGTTAGCTAAAAAATAATTACACTAAATCCAAGATAATCAAAATTAAAAATCTAACTCCCCAGCAACGGCAGGATAATTTTCACACACACGGCAACTTAGAATAAATGAAAGATCTTAAAAGTATAGAATTGCTGAAATTAACCTTAAGGATAAGACTACTTATTCTAATTTTTCTTTTGGGTTGAACGAAAGGAATGTGTAGGATCCGTAATAGGGGACTGCCCCACTCAGCACTTTAAAAGAGGCGGTCATTTAAAATGGACAGCTGTAAACACTAAAGGCAATAGAAGGCGTTAAAATAGCTAAAGGAAGGTAGGTGGCAAAAAGCACGCACCTCCCCTCAGGCAATTCAAAGAGAGTGGCAAAAAGTATGCACTCTCAAAGGAAAAAGTACAATGAAATGAAAAAGCCACGCTAAAAAGTCCATCGTACCAAAAAACATGACCAAGTCGTAAAAAGTGCTGAGTTGGGACGGGAATTGAAAAACGGTCCTCGCTGACTGATCGGAAAATCTTTTATTCTCTTCTCTTCCCCGAGTAGTCTTATCTGAAGGGTAATAAAGGCAAGAATATACCATAAAGGTCGGAAACGAGTTCTTAGGGTGTCAATTTTCCTGCACAATCACTTGTCGTGAATCAAAATATTGTGGGATACGAAAACTTTTAAGTTAACCAATCGGCTACCACTTAAATTGTTTGTGAAAGATACTACAAATGAAGCATGATAATTCATTATTTGTCCTAACTTTTCCTTATTTGCATTGCTAAGGGACTAGCAATGAGTAAGTTGGGGGGTGTGATAAAGTGTTAAATTGATCATTTAAGGGCAATCATATGCATCATACTCATGTTTTTATCTGCAAAATAGTATGCATCCTCCACATAGCCAGCTGCATGCGAGCCAGCTCCTCGAACCTGCATCACCCGGCATCGTCCGAGCTCCTGTGAGCCTCAAGCACCCAGCATATCAGCAGCAACCGCACCTCCACCAAGTCAACTGTTGCACCTCCACGCAGCAACTGCAAGCCCATACGTCCAAGCAGCAGCCGGCCCCCATGCATGCCGGCCAGCTGCGGTGAAGCCCCTGCCAGCGCCCTCCTCGTCCACGTGTTGCATGCAGCCGGCAGCCTCCTCCAGCAAGTTCACGCAGCTTGCAGCAAGCTCCTTCCATGCATGCACGCACCCAGCAGCCGGTCTCCTCCACGTAGCCAGCAGCTGCATCAACAACCTCCAACCAGCTGGGTCTCTCCTCCACGTTGAAGCTGCACTCCACGCGTTGTGCCAACACCCTCCCAACGCACCAGCTACTTGAAGCTGCCTCCCAGCGCATGCAAGACCAGCAAGCTGAACCAGAAGCAGGCTTTCCTCCTTTCCATCCACGTGCCAGCAACCACCAGCCGGCAACCCACATATTGCTGTTGTGTTGTTCTTTCTATTCTCCCCACTAGTATAGTATTAGGTTATTTAATTAGGGGTAGTTGTTGGTTGTTTGATGTTTAGGTATTGTTTAATTAGTTATTGGTTATTTAATTAGAGTTAGTTCTTGATTAGTCGTTGTTTAATTAATTATCAGTTGTTTAATTAAGTTATTTGATTCATGATGATTAATAGTTTACACAATTAAATAATAGTTTGTTTTTGTTGTTATAATTTTTAGTTGTGCTTATTATTTTATATATATATATGATTATGTTTAATTTCTAAAAAAGAAAAGAAAAAAAATATTTCTTTAATTAAAGTAATTATATTTTTTTAAGTAGCATTAGTTAATTGAGTTTTAGTTTAATTAAATAATTAGTCACTCAAATTCTCATCTATTTTTAGATTAACTAAACTCCAAAGTTTTCAAAATTAAAATTCTATCTCCCTGTGGATAGACTCGGACTCACCATTATTAAATTTCCAAAATTTGATTTGAGTGAGCCGGATAAATTTAGATTGAACGTTTTTATGAGTGTTTAACGACGCACGATTCGAAACGATCAGTGATTAACTGGAGCCATACAATTAATCACCACAATTATATAATTAAAAACATACAAACACTGGTGATCTCAGCTCCTGTCGCCTTCCTAGTTGGACTTGTGGATCATCCTCGCCTCTCCTCGGCCAGCGCGATCAATTACAAATAATGATAGATTTTCAAATAATTTTCAAACACATAATAATTGTAAGAGAAAGCCTTATGGCCGAGTACAATAATGGAGGGAGATAGAATTATATCGGAATGAGAGAGAGAGGGAGGCACGCATGCCTCATTAATTAACAATTAATTAACCCACTTAAATTCTAAAATAAGCCACACAAATCACATACCATCACATGATATAAAATAAATAAAGTGCGCGTCCATAACCACCACAAATTTTAACTATGTACATATGATCAAACACATCACATGAAGGCTAAAATTTTGAAAAATAATAGTTTTGATTTTCTCAAAACTTGGGTACCAATCAAAATTGAATAATTTGGATTTTTAAAATTCTCATTTTCTATCATGCATTTAAATCTAATTTAAAGCATTAAAACACATCAACATGTGTACTCAAGATTAAAATCAAAATTCTAAAATATTCCATACATAATTTAGAACATTTCTAAATTAATTAATCTAACACTTAGATTAATTTTAAATCACATTAACAATAATTATTAATATGAAATAATCTAACATTTAGACTGAATTAAAAATTCCTTAATAACTCTTATAAAAGAATTTCTAATTCCAATTTTAATTACTTAACAACTCTTTGTTAAGAACCCCTTTATTAAATAAAATTTCTCAATAACAATTATTAAGAAATATTAATTAGAACATTTATAATTAAAAATAATCTAACAATTAGATAATTCAATCTCTTAATAACTTTTATTAAAAGATCATTTAAGTAGATTAGATCTATGAAAATATTAATTAAGAGATCTTTAAGAAAATTAATTAATAATTTTAATAACTGTTATTAAGACTTAATTAATCTTTAATAACTTTTATTAAAGTGTATTTCCCAAAATAATGAACTCTATTTATAAAATATTATTAAGAGTTAACTTATCACTTAATTACCTTTATTAAGTGTCCCTTAATTAATAAATAATTTCATAACAACAATTGTTAAGAAATTAAATATCTAATCACTTAATTAAAATTAACAACATTTGTTAATAAATATTAAGGTCATAACTTAAAAATTAATTAACAACACTTGTTAATTTAATCTAAGATCACATCTTAATTAAGCCCTCTAATCACTTAGGTAAAAGGAGAATTAACAACATTTTTAATTTTTTATTTAAGATCATATCGTAAACATAAACCCCTCTAAAGCTTTAATAAAAAAAATAATTTCATAATAAAAATTGTTAAGAAATTAAATAGATTTAATTAAAAGTTAACTAAACATTTAACAACCATTTATTAAATGTCCCTTAATTAAAATTAATTTAACAACATTTGTTAAATCTTTTTAAGATCATATCTTAATAATAACACCTATTTAACTGAAAATTATAAACTAAAGTCTAAAACATATTTTAAACTTTGTTTAAATCAATTTCGAGTTAGTTAGAGGTGGGTATTAAACTTTAATAAGAAGTTTTAGAGGGTTAAAAGGGGTTATGGGGTGAAGGGGCTTCTGTATTGGGGCTTTCGGCCGGCCATGTTGGACCCTGCCTAGGCCACTGGTCCAGACCTAGGCCAGCCCATTAGGGGCAGTCTGGGTCGGGCTAGCTAGGGCAAGCTCAGCGTGGACCGGGAACCCGGCCCAGCATCTCCCCTACGCGCAAGCTAGGTAACCCTAGCCGCACGTAGGCGCCGCCGCCTGTCCCCTTCCCCTTTACTGCCCAACGCCGGCAAGGGGTACCAGGGTGGCAGAGGCCCCCCGCCGGTGCCATAGAAGGGTCCACCGAGCCTCGACGACGAGGCTGACGTCGCCGGAGACCATCACTACCAACAGTGAGGGCTGGTTTTGGGATCCGAAGACACCCCCTTTCATCTCCTCCTGCACATCCATCCCATGGAGAGGAAGAAGGAAAGGTAGTGGCCGGCGCCACCGCCACCTACGGCTCAATTAGTGCCAGCAGTGGCTGGCAGCAACCCCTAGAGACACTGATGAAGCTAATGTCGTCAGCGGTTGCTTTGTTACACACCACAAAACGCATAGGCAACAAAGAAATATTTTTTCCTTTCTATGCGTTCAAAATTAGAATTTTTTTTTTCTAAATTAGCCGATTCATCCAATGAATTAAAAGCAGTCTTTCACAGAGATCGAATCTACAGCATGGAATTATTCTTAGAAAATTAATCTCATCGTTCCGAAACGGATCAGAGCGGCAACCTGGCTCTGATACCACTATAGGGATCCAGGCGGGGCGCGACAAATGCAGTGAAAGCAAAACCGAAATCCCGTCCGATACCCGCATATCCATTTCAGAACGAGAACAAAAAACTGGGTCGTGATCATATCACCTTGCACGGATACGAATCCGCGACCGTTTCGGTTCCGTAGAGGTGATGCCGCGAGCCACACAAGTGTCCGGCCTCCAGCGGTATCCACGCGATCCTCTGCGGTGATTCGTCCTCGCTCCCTCATCTAGATCAGCTTACTTGCTGAAGATCCGTCGCCGCAATGACGTCAGAGAATTGTGCGCGGCAGAGACGGAAACTGTCCCGGCACCTTGAAAGGGGCGTACAGAGGAGGAGGAGAGAGAAGGGGGACGACCAGCATGGAGAGACTCTGGAGCTTGGCCCAGGGTTTCTCAACAGCGCGTATATATATTAAGCCGATGCAACTTTTCATAAAAGTCCCTGAGTTAATATAATTCCCACTCAAGTACCACCGATTGAGAATTTTTTTGCGTGTGACCCTCTAGGCCTATTAACCAGTCCGATTTTCAGCCTGTTAAGTCTAATAACTAGTTATTGACTTATTATGATTAATTAAAATTTAGATATTAATTAATTACTTAACCGAATTAACATCTCATGTAAGATTCGGTCGGACTTACGATCAAGTTGGGTGCCAAGCAACACCGCATGATCTTATAAGGTAATGGGGTTCAGCAACCCACTTATGGAACCTGTCTGTCCACAATTACCGCGTGGCTATAATCCTTCGTTCGCACAATGCTCTTGAGTTAACCTAGGGTATGGTCAATTGTCAAACCCTAGATGGTCAGCTCACTAGAATCAGAATCCGCTATACAATATCAGAAAACATCTTTTCTGATATTGTGTCTGCTCTGGTCAGAGACTCCTGCGGATCTATTCTAGAGCATTCTCTCTCTAGATACCTGAGAGCGAATGATCCTTTATTGAACACACAATCACCTTCGAAGGTCTTCCGCTAGACCCAATCCTTGACTATTAGAAATCCTGTGGATAGGGATTCATAAGCCAAGGTCAAAACCTAGAAGTCCACCGACAACATGTCTTTGGTGTCTCAAGTCCAAGGACCAACCACGCCACTGTGACGATGAATCAAGCCGATTGACAATCAAGTAAATTACCATTCGGCGATTCATATTGGATCAGTTTAATGAACTCATTCCTAATGAGTACTTACACGTTCTCCATAGTGTCCCCACACAAGTGACTAACAAGATTAATTACTCTCATCATATGAGCTGAAATAACCTGTACTAATCTTATCGGATGTTTGATGTCCTCTTCAAACATCTTACGACTAGGAACAATTCAGAATATGTATTTATAAGTCATCGGTCTCATTATTATGATCTCATCATAATCCGATGACCGTTGCACACATTCATGGACTTCATTATGCGAAATAATAAGCACGCCAATCTACATAATAAAATATATGTTATTTATTAGTGAATCAAATTGAAATAGGTGCTTCGTGATTGGCTTAGAGGACACCTATATCTATTAATAATAAATTAAAGCGCATATCCATGACCACGGTTAACGTTTAACCATCCACAAATGATAAGGCGCATCACAAGTGGCTAAATTTTTTAAAAATAATATATTTTGGGTTTTACAAAATCGGGTTCCAATCAAAATTAGGATAAAATTTCGATTTTCAAAAATTATATATTCTAAACATACTTTTAACGTTAAATTAAAAAGCAATAACACACATTACATGTGCACACATGCTAAATTAATAATTTTCAGAGTATTCCATGCAAATTAGAACAATTTTAGAATTTATGTTGACATTAATCTAACTCTTAGATTAATTTACATAAAAACATTAACCATTAATCTAACCATTAGATTAATGAACAATGAATTAACAATATTTGTTAATCAAATTATAAAGATCTCATCTTTATTGGTCCCATTAACTTAAAATAAAATTTTGAGTTTAAAACATATATTAAAATTAAATAAATTTTAAGTTAAATTGGGCCTGGGGTTAGGGGAATGGCCCATTAGGGGGGTCTGCCCAACGGGACCAAGCCCAAGGTACCTGGCTCGGGCCCAAGGCCATGCCCTGTCTGGCCGCCTGGGCCTAGCAAGCCCCACGAATCGACCTAACTTGGGTTGGACCCAAGTCCAGGCCGTGCCTAGGTGCGTAACTAGGGCAAACCCTAGCCACTGCCCAGGCGGCTCCCCCCACCCTACCCCGACTCTTACGCATACCAGGAGTCTAAGGGGAGGGGAACTCCGGTGTGCCACCAGCATCCAGCGCCCCTAGCCGAGCCCTACGGGGCCGATGTTTCCGGCCGGCACCGGGGTGCGCCGTCGAGCAAGGGGGTGCTTCGGCCGATTCCCCTCTCCCTTCCTCTTCGTGCCAACTCTTGAGAGGAAGAAGGGGAGGGAGCAGCCCCGTCGGCTATAGGTGCCCCACAGTGACCGCCAGTGACTAGCAGGAGTCACTAGTCCCACCGGCGAGCCCTGTGGTGGTTGCTAGTGACCGAAGAAGCCACCTCTCAAACCCTAATTAAAAGTGGTTGTTCATCGCATGAAAAACAAAATAAAAACCCCAAAAATTAATTCAATTTTTACACAAAAATTTGATTTAATTTGTTATGTCCATTACATGAATAGATTTTTGAAATAAAAATTGAACCTTTGCATGGAAATTGCTCTAGAAACAATTAATTTAGCGAATCGAAATGGATACAGTGATCCTATCTCTGATACCACTGTAAGGAATTGGGCAGGACATTGAAGAACGTAGTAAAAAATAAAATTAAATATCAGTTGTTAGCATCCATTTCGAAGAACAAAAATTAATAGCCAGTGATCGAGCATCTCCTTGTGCGGATGTGGATCTGCAACTGCTCGGTTCTGATGGAGCGACGCCGCCAGCCGTGCAGGTGCCCGGCCTCCAGCAGTATCTATACGATTCTCCTCTTCGTGGATCATCCTTGTTTCCTCACTCGGTGCAGTGTGCTCACCGAGATTTCTCCTCTGCGACGATACCTACAACATGCGGATGGCAGAGCTCCAACTCTTGGAATGAGGCAGGGAGAAATCAAAGAGCAAAGTAAAGCCCCTCTGGGGGGGGGGGGGCAGTCACCAAAGAGAGGGGGGGTGGCCAAGAGAGAGCCTGGAGCTTGGCCCAGGGCATCTCTCTTCGCTTATATTTATATTAAGTTCTGTGATTTTTCATAGAAACTCAGAATTAATATAAAACCCACTTCGGATCTATGAACTGAGAATCTTTGTACGTGTGACCCTCCAAGCTCAAGTACCAGTCTAGTTAATAGCCTATTAAGTCCAGTAACACATTATTGACTTAATTAATTAAGTTAATATTCAATATTAACTAATTAAACAACCAAATCAATGCCGTACACATTAATCGGCCGGACCTCTGATGACGTTGGGTGCCAAGCAACACCGCATGATCCCGGAAGGTAATGGGGTTCAGCAACCTGCTCAAGGAACCTATCCATCATCAGTTACCACGTGGATATAATCCTTCATCTATACAATATTCTTAAGTCAATCTAGGACTTGGTCAACTATCAAACCCTATCCAATAAACTCACTCGGATTCGATGCCGCTATACGATATCAAAAAACTCATTTTTTGATAAAGTGTTTGTCCTAGCCAGGGACTTTCACACATCATTCCTAGAACATTCTCTCTTTGATTATTAAGAGCAGATGATCCCGTATTGAACACAATCATCTTCGAAGGTATTCTGCTGAATCCGATCACTTGACTGATCAGGACCCCATGATTATAGATCCACTAGCCTAGGTCAAAGCTCAGAAGTCCACCGACAAGATGTCTTTGGTGTCTTAGGTCTAAGGACCAACTACGCAATTGTGACAATGAATCAAACTGGTTGACAGTCAGGTAACTTACCGTCCAATAATTCAAGTCGGATCAGTTCAATGAATTCACTCATCAATGAGCACCTACATGTCCACACAAGTGACTATAAGACCAGTTACCCTCATCACATGAGTTGGAGTGACCTATATTAATCTCACCAGATATTTGGTGTCCTTCTTAAATATCCTTTGACTAAGAACAATTAAGATTATGTGTTTATAAGTCATCAGTCTCATTATTATGATTTCATCATAATTTGAAGACTATTGCACAAATTCATGGACTTCATTATGAAACGCATTACACACAATGAATATCAAGCCACAAGTTATTATTAATAAATGAACAAGACTGTATATAGTATCTGATTGGCTTATAGGCCACCTAATACTAACACTAACCACTTGGTAGACTTGGCTGAAAGAATTGCTACATTGTGTAGGACCAGAAGAAGCTGAACCCTTCGAAATGCCCATTCAGAGTAGTGTTCGGGAAGTTCCTCATTTTTCTGGTTACTCGGAGGGGCATCGAGGCTAGCCCTAACAAAGTTCGAGCCATCTGAGAGATGAAGCCGTGCCAACAATTTAGGAGGTGTTGGATCTAAGCAGTCAAGTGGCAGCCCTCAATAGGTTCATGTCCTATGTTGCTGATCGGTGCTTCCCATTATTCAAGATACTCTGAAAGGCAGATGGACTAAAGTGGACAAAAGAGTGTTAGACAACCTTCGACCAGCTAAAGGAGTACTTGGGCAACGTCCCAATCCTCTCAAATCCCACTCCCGGTGAGACCTTGTATCTATATCTTGTAGCATCGGAGTCGGCCATTAGCTTTGTGTTGGTGCGAGAAGAAGACGAAGCTTAAAGTGTTTATCCTAGCTAGGGACTTTTGTGCATCATTTCCGAAATATTCTCTCTCTGATTACTAAGAAAGGATGATCCCGTATTGAACACACAATCATCTTCGAAGGTATTATGCTGAACCCAATCGTTTGACTGATCGAGACCCTATGATTAGGGATCCATTAGCCAAGGTCAAAACTCAGAAGTCCACTGACAAGATGTCTTTGGTGTCTCCGGTCCAAAGACCAACCACGCAACACGTAAATGTGACAATGAATCAAACTAGCTGACAGTCAAGTAAATTACTATCCAGTGATTCAAGTCGGATCAATTCAATGAACTCATTCATCAATTAACACCTACAGATCCATCATAGTGTCTACACACAAGTGACTATAAGACTAATCACCCTCATCACATGAGTTGGAGTGACATGTACTAATCTTACTAGATATTTGATATCCTTCTCAAATATCTTCTAATTAAGAACAATTAAGAATATGTGTTTATAAGTCATCAGTCTCATTATTATGATTTCATTATAATTTGAAGACTATTGTACAAATTCATGGACTTCATTATGAAACGTATTACATACAATGAATATCAAGCCACAAGTTATTATTAATAAATGAACAAGACTGTACATAGTATCTGATTGGCTTATAGGCCACCTAATACTAACACTAACCACTTGGCCGAAAGAATTGCTACTTTGTGTAGGACCAGAAGAAACTGAACCCCTCGAAATGCGCATTCAGAGTAGCGTCCGGGAAGTTACTCATCTTTCTGGTTACTCGGAGGGGCATCGAGGCTAACCCTAACAAAGTTCGAGCCATCTGAGAGATGAAGCCGTGCCAACAATTTAGGAGGTGTTGCATCTAAGCAGTCAGGTGGCAGCCCTCAATAGGTTCATGTCCTATGTTGCTGATCGGTGCTTCCCATTATTCAAGATACTTTGAAAGGTAGATGGATTAAAGTGGACAAAAGAGTGTTAGACAACCTTCGACCAGCTAAAGGATTACTTGGGCAATGTCCCATTCCTCTCAAATCCCACTCCCGGTGAGACCTTGTATCTATATCTTGTAGCATCGAAGTCGGCCATTAGCTTTGTGTAGGTGCGAGAAGAAGACGGAGCTTAGAAGCCTATGTACTATATCAATCGAGCAATGCACGGTATGTAGAGCTTTAGTACCGACTGTCGAGAGGCTTGCTCTGGCATTGGTGTCCTCGACAAGGAGGCTGTGGCCATACTTCCTCACCTACCCAGTTAAGTTGTTGACCGACCAACAACTGAAATAGATTCTGACTCAACCTAAAGTCTCTAGCTGGCTAGTGAGACGGTCCATAAAACCCAGCAAGTACGACATTTCCTTACACCCCAAGACTATTATTAAGGGCCAGGCCTTGGCTGATTTTATTCTAGAGCTGAATCATGTCCGTCTACTGTTTAAGCCTCCATGCCACCCTCTTTTGTTGCAAACGTGCCAGGAGGGTCCTCAACTGATTCCTTATGGGAGCTTTACATCAACGTGTCCTCCTGCACCATGGGGAGTAGTGCCGGATGGATCTTGGTTAGCTCAGATGGAGATCAGCTAGAGTACTCCCTATGGTTCAGCCTCCCTGCCAAAGTTAGCAGAATACAAGGCGTTGCTCTCTGGGGTACATGCAGCCTAGTGTCTGGGCGCTTGAAGGTTGTAGGCATTCAGCGACTCACAATTGGTCATGAACCAGGTCCTTGGTGGGTATGAAGCCAAAGATATGACCATGGTTGAGTACCTGCAGCTAGTAAATGCTGCTGCCAAAGACTTCTATGCCTTTGAAGTCATTCGGATCCCCAGGTCCGATAACACCTGGGCCAACGCCCTTTCTCGGTTAGTTTTCGCTTCAGGGAATAGAGAAAGGCGAATGGTCCTTGTCGAGGAACTCACTATACCTAGTACAACAGTCCTGGAGCTCGTGATGCAGGTAAATATGTTGGCCAAGTAGTCTTGGATGGTTCCTTACCTCACTTACCTCCTCAATGAGCTCCCAGAGGATTGAGTAAAGGCTTACAAGATAAGGTAGAGGGTGGCTCGCTTCGTCCTCCTCGATAGTTGACTTTATAGGAGGTCCTTTGGATGACCACTTTGCGAATGCCTCGATGCCAATGAAGTTGAGTATGCCCTTTGTGAGATTCGTGAGGGAGTCAACAGGGAGCATGCCGGAGGACAGTCCCTAGTGCATAAGCTAATGTGGTAGGGTTATTAGGGGCCAACATTGCTCTGAGGCACCATGGACTTCGTCCACAAATGGAACAAGTGCTAGCACTTCGGACGCCTCCTTCACCAGTCGGCTACTCAATTGACACTCCATGTAGACCCTTGGCCATTTTCTTAGGGAGGGATCGATGATGATGATGCTGGCAGTGTAGGACGATCCCTAGTACAATAATGGCAGTGTAGGATCTATCTTCAACCCAATTAATTAATCTTTGAGATGATGATGACGACGACAACGACGACGACGAAGATGATATGTGATGAAGGGAATTGTTCATAATTGAATAAGCCCATAATACGCTAGGTAATTTGGCTATTTAAGCTTGGATCACTTTGATAAGTAGAATGTCTCAAAATAACCAAGGATAAGCACAAACACAATGGTTGAATTAGTTATCCCTAGTTGATCTTTCTTGACTCTACCTCATATTCCCCTCTTTTACCAAACCCACTAGAATGACATTACTTATTTTGTTTAAAATATAATACAAATACAATTATCAAATAAAAGAGTCACTTATTTGGTATATCCTAGGCAAGCATATAACTTATCCCTTGTAAAAAGTCCACCAGAGATTTTAACACCATTCGTGTGGTTGTGATCCATAGCTGCCCTCTCTGTGTGTGTGCGCACGCGAGAGAGAGAGAGAGAGAGAGAGGTCACTAGAGATTTTATCATCATTCTGTGATTGTGATCCATACCACCCTAGAGACTCTCTATGTGTGCGAACGCGCGCACGCTCTGTGTATGTGTGCACACACGTGCGCGTGCATTGTGTAGGATGATGATGATGCGTGGGGCATAAGGAACTTGCACAATTTAAATTCATTCTGCATACCTCATCAATGAATTCAGCTCATTCTTGTGCTTGTGATCTATAGCACCCTTAAAAATGTGTGTTTTCCACTAAATTTAAAAAGATAAAAGCAATCTTAGGGAAGATGCTATTGTCTCCTTGTTTGGCAACAAGGTCTCTTGAATGAACTTGGCAACAATAAGCTGCAAAAATGCTGCTAAAGGTTAATAGCATTGATATTGTGACAAGTCCAGTCAACTTATAGGTTACGGAAGCTTAAAAGAAAAGTAAAGTGTACAGAATAGCACCTGCACATACCATATCCATTTTCATTAAAATTGTTTTCCAATTTCTCATTGCCAATAACCTTCAAAGAAAATAAGTTTCTAATATCCAAATCCATGTTATTCATCTGACTAAAGTAACAGTTGAAAATGAATATTCCCTTTATGATCAGACTAATTAGTGCAATAAATCTCGATACATGTAAAGGTGTCCGTAGACTAGACACCATCCAGGCAAGCAGCATTTGAACCCAGCCTAGTTATTTGAGGTCACTCAGGCCTGGCCTAAGGACTGATACTGTAAGGATTGAGGTTTCGGATCCGGTTATCGGGTCAGTTTCGGAGTCGGATTCCCTGGTTTGGGTCTTTGCGGGGCTAGGGCTTGTGGCTCTCTTGACGCGGTTCAAACGGCGTCCGGCAATGTGGACGTGTTTTAGACTGTGCCACGTGGGCTGGCATTGGGCCGCGAGAGTATGGCCCCAGTCATGTCGTCTGAATGGCATCTTGTATGGTCGACGTCATTCAGAGTACGGTCCTAGAATGTCAGTGTACGGCCCGGACTTGTCGTCTGAATGTTGTCGGTCTTGGACGACATGTTTTAACCAGTTTCAGTTTGACCCTGCAAACCCTCCCTCCTTTCCTTCATTCTCTCCTTTCCTCTTCTCTCTCCTCTCTTCTCTCCGACCTTTGGCACCTCTCCCCTTTCTCCTTCCTTTCCTCTCCTCGTTCCTCCGCTCCCTCCACTCTATCAACCTTCTAACTTCCTCTACTACCACTGATAAAGTGTTAAATTGATCATTTAAGGGCAACCATATGCATCATACTCATGTTTTTATCTGCAAAATAGCATGAAATGATAGATAATTGTGTAACAAGTCCAACGGTACCAATTTCATCAAATTCTGACTTAAAAATATCGTCATTTCATGTGATCAAAGGAGTGTAGCGCATTTGCGGTTTTTCGACAAAACCGAGACGAAATGAATAATTATGATGATATTTTTATGATAATGCACTAAATTAGATTTATTTGATGTGAACAGGACATGCCGAGGATGCAGTGCAGCTGGAGGAGTTTTCGGAAATTTGAGGGAGGTCTAGTGTGCGGATTTCAACTAAAACAGAGGTAAAAATACAATTTGATTCCTTCCTTCGCTGGAGTTTCCTAAAACCCACTATTTCCCTCCGTCTCTCCGATTTCCTAAACACATCCCTTCCTTTATTTTAAAAAACTCTCTCTCTCTTCTCGTTTTAGAAAGTCGAATCCTATTTCTTTTCCAAATCTCTCTTCCAAATCCTGTCCCTTCTCCAAGTCTCCCACATACCCTCCTCCTTGTCCAACTCAAACCCAGCACCTCTCCTCCTCATCCTCTCTATAAATTCCCACAAATTCCTCTCAACCAGGGGCTCCCTCACGTTGTGTTTCCGTAATTTTTTTCAGCCGATTCCTGCTCCTTCTCCAGTTTTCCCAAATTCCTAGCCGACTTCCCTCTCTCTTCTATTTCCTCTCCCTCTCCACGGTTCTCTCTCTCTCGGCCCCTCCGTTTGTTTCTCTTGGTTATCTCTCCCTCCACAGCTCTCTCTCTTTCTCTCAAGCTCCTCCCAGCAACTCCTGCTGCAACCCGTTCCCAGCAACTCCTGCTGCAACCCGTTCCCAGCAGCTCCTGCTGCAAACCAGCTGCCTTGTCCACCTTCTTCCAGCAGCTGGCCCCCTTCCCCACGCACGTCCCAGCTGAACCTGCACGCAAGCACCGCCCTCCAGCAGCAGCCACGCACCAGCTTCTTTCTCCAGCACCCACGTAGAAGACTGCAAGCAGCTGTCCACCTTCTTCCAGCAGCAACGTGCAGCATCCTCCCTCATCCAACGCGGCAGCAGCAGCTTCCTCCAACCCAGCCGCAGCAAGCTCTTCCATAGCAGCCACGTTCCAGCAGCAGCTGTCCACGTTTTTCTTCAGCCAGCAGCTGCTCGTCCAGCTGCGGTGAAGCAAGCTCCTCCACGTGCCTAACTTCCAGCGCAGCAAATCTTCCACCAGCTCCTTCATCGTGCAGCAACACTCCAGCCAGCAAGCAGCACGGCTTGAAGCCTCCAGCTCCTTCCTCAAAGCAAGGCCCAGCATCCCTCCACGCGGCTCCAGCGCTGGTCCACTGCACCAGAGCTTCCAGCCGATGGTCCACTGCGCCAGATCTCCCAACAGTCTGGTCCATTGTGCCAGCAGCCCACAGATTTCTATCCCTTTCTCCATTAGTTTAGAATTAATTTAATTGTTTAGGGAAAGTTGATTGTCATTTAATATTTTGAATAATTAGTTTAATTTTATTGAACAATTAAATTCTGTAATTTATTTCATAATTTTTAGTTAATTCATGTTTTTCATGTAGTTAGATTTTAATGTTTTCGTCATAGATTTTAATTGTGCTTATTCTCTTTAGAATTTGTGTTTAATTTCTGAAAAGAAAAGCAAGAAAAAGATTTGTTTAATTTAAATGATTATAATTTTAGGTAACATTAGTTAGTTTAATTCGAGTTTAAGAAAGTAATTAGTTTCCTTAAATTCCCACTTATTTTTAGATTAACTAAAGTCCAAAGTTTTCAAAGTTAGAATCTTAATTCCCTGTGGATCGACTCGGACTCACCACTATTAAATTTCCAAATTTTGATTTGAGTGAGCCGGATAAATTTAGATTGAACGTTTTCATGTGTTTAACGACGCACAATTCGAAACGATCAATTTTTGGCGCCGTTGCCGGGGAGTTAGATTTTTAATTTTGATTATCTTGGATTTAGTGTAATTAGTCTCTAACTAACCTTATTTTTCTTATTTTTGCAGGTAAATTGAAAAAAAGAAAAAGAAAAAAAGAAAAGGAAAGCGAAATCATGGTCAGTGTATTCCAACTTTCTATGTTTCAATTTCCTTACTTTAGTTAGTTTCCTTTCTTTGTAGTTTCTAGTTTAGATAGGTTTCCATTAACTAAAAAAAAGAAACAAAAAGAGGAACATCCAAATTTAAAAACCTTCATTGTCAAGATTAGAAACTTTCCATGCTAGGCATTCATCATCTTAGGAAAGCATGAGTTAGTTTCCTTTCACAGTTATTTCCATAAATTGTTGAAGATTGCGGGGGAAAGGTACGTGTTTCAGTTTTTAGCAAGTCATTCATGATTGCATCAACACACCTTGCATTGATTTGCTGCCTTGTATTGCATCCAAAAAAGACAGTAAGGGCGGCAACTTTAACCACATAAGGTAGGGATTTGATCACCCTTCCTTAGCCCACAAATCACCTTCCTTGCATTGGCATTTCCTAATCCAACTAAAAGCAAGTCGAAAGAGAATCTAGGGTTTACACCGTGAGTGGTTTAAATCTCGAGTTGCCTCCATTTTTGGAAACGGTGTCTAGACTAGAGGTAAAAAGGCAAACGTCTAAGCGGGAAAGTGGTTCTCTAATTAGGTCCCTACGAAAGTAGGGGGAGCCTCCCACTACCCCACCTCTTACCTGGCCGTTGACTGATTGTGGTTGTGACTCGAGGTGGACTCCATCCACCTTGTAAGAAAATTCACATAGAGAGTCTAGGTTAACAGTAGATCATTAGGATAATTTGTTTGTCAACATTGATTGCATTTTAAAAAAAAAACAAGAAATAGAAAACAAAATCCTCTCTCCATAAGTCCTAGTGCATGCAAGGTAGGAGATCCCAAAATCCTAACCTTCTAGGACCACTTGCTGAAATAGAAAGAATCATACATCAAAGAAATCCACCACAAGATCCAATGGCTGATAATCAAGACCCACCAAAGCAAATGAAGGACTATTTCATTCCAAATCGATATCAACCTTCATCTTGTATTCATCTTCCTCAGAATCCAGCCAATCAATATGAGATCAAATCTAGCACCATTCAGATGCTCCCATCCTTTTATGGGAATACTAATGAAGATCCTTATAAGCATCTGGATGAATTCCTAGAAATCTGTTCCACGGTGAAAATCCAGAATTTCACCGATGATGGCCTTAAATTGACCTTATTTCCCTTTTCATTAAAAGACAAGGCTAAATATTGGTTGGGAACCATAGGAAGGCCCATTAGGACATGGGAAGAAATGCAGAAAGAATTTCTCAAGAAGTTCTATCCCATCGGGCGGACCAATACCATGAGACGGGCCATCACGAGTTTTACCCAAACTCCCGGGGAATTGATCCATGAATCTTGGGAAAGACTGAAAGAATTGCTTAGAAAATGCCCTCATCATGGGCTTTCAAAATGGCAAATTGTCCAAGCATTCTATGAAGGATTGTCTGAACAGTTCAGACAGATGGTGGATGCTTCATGTGGAGGGGCGTTTATGATGAAGAATGAAGATGAGGCTTATGATCTGTTTGAGATGTTAAGTGAAAATTCCATCAATCATGCCTCATTATCATCTTATGAAAGGTCTGTTGGGCCATCTAAACGGACTGGAATGTATGAACTTAAGGCCCGCGGAGAGCCCGAATCCAGAATGGACATAAATCTGATTAATCAGAAGTTGGATAAGGTAGACGTCTTGGCCCAGAAACTAGACCAACTCTTGGCCTTAAACAAGCAAGAGTCTACTTACCCAACACAATCTAGTCCATATGAAGGCCCATCTACTGCCAATCATGATATTTGTGCCTTATGCGCAAGTCCAACCCATCAAGTGAATGAATGCCCAACTGCGGCCCAACTTCCACCATTCATTCAAGAACAAATTCAGGCCGCCCAGGGATTCTCCAGGCCCAATAATGATCCATTCTCAAATACCTACAATCCTGGCTGGAGAAATCATCCTAATTTCTCTTGGAAGAATCAGCAGGCCCCATTACCAATGTCCCATCCGCCTATGCATCAAGCCCAAAAGCCACAGAACTCATTCCAACAACAATCTAATTTCTATGGAAATGTTCAGGCTAGGGGACCTCAAACCCAGTTTTCTCAACCGGCCCAGTATCAATCAGGTCAACCGGCCCAATATCAATCAAGTCAACCGGCCCACTACCACTCATTCCAATCAGGACAACCAACCCAATATCATCCTCCACCCACTTACCAGCAACCTCCTCAGCCCAACTTTGATGATAAATTCACTCAACTCCAACAACTGATTTTGACCCAGCAACAATCCATTGCTAAGTTGGAAAGCCAAATGGGCCAACTAGCTGAGGCCGCGATGAGAAGAGAAGTAGGCCAACTTCCTAGTCAACCCGTTGCCAATCCAAGGAATCAACCTCCAGGTTTTCCACAGCAATCGGGCCTTTTACCTCAGCCTGGCCCGGTACCACAGCCTAAAGGGCCACAATTTGAGAATGCTAAAGCCATTTCAGCCCTTAGGAGTGGGAGAAGTTTAGAAAAACCACATGCAGATGGAGAGTTAGCTAAAGGTTCCACTGATGGGCCTCAGGAAATTGAAAGTGAGAGTGAAGATGAACCCATCATAGAGAAGTTGGAGGAGGATCTGAAAGAAAAAGGGAAGATTGATGAAGGCCCGAGTTCTTATAAACCTAGGGTGCCATTTCCTAATGCCTTGTTAGCTAAGCCCAATACCAGGAAGAAACTGGCCCAGAATGAGGAGTTGTTGGATTTGTTCAAACAAGTCCAAATTAATATTCCACTCCTCGATGCCATCAAGCATGTGCCAGCTTATGCTAAGTTTCTCAAGGACTTATGTACTCCACGAAGAGAATCTAGAATGCCACCCGAAAAGGTTCGGCTTTCTGAGGATGTTAGTGCAATTGTGATGAATCATTTACCCAAGAAGTTAAAGGATCCTGGAGCACCTCTAATTTCATGTGACTTAGCTGGAGTTACATTTGATAGAGCTTTATTGGATCTAGGTGCGAGTGTAAATCTATTGCCAACAGCCATTTATGAAAAATTTGATATTGGCGAATTAAAGCCCACACCCATCTTCTTGCAGTTGGCTGATAGGTCTGTGAAAACTCCACGGGGATTAATTGAGGATGTTATCGTAAAGGTTCATGATTGTTATTTTCCCGTGGATTTTCTTATTCTAGATATGGCATTACCTGAGGAACTCATTCACACCCCGATCATCTTAGGTCGTCCATTCTTAGCCACTGCCAAAGCTAATATAAATTGTGAAACTGGCATAATGGACATTTCATTTGGGGGTCAAAAGGTCCAGATTAATGTCTTCAAAGCATCTCAATACCCAGATCATGAAAAAGAATGCCATACTGTTGATATCGTGGATAATCTGGTTGAAGAAAATGGGATGTCCACATATGATCTTTTGGAGGAAGCCAATACTTTAAAGGACTCCCCTGGCCCATTAACACCTTGGCCCAAGGTTGAACCTTTACCAGCCTTGCAGTCTGTACCCGCTTTGCCATCTTTAGAGGACCCTCCTGAGCTTGAATTCAAACCATTACCGGAGTCTCTCAAGTATATCTTTTTGGGTCAGGACCAAACTCTCCCGGTCATCATTGCGGCAAATCTCACATCGCCGCAGGAGGCCCAATTAACCGAGGTCCTCAAAGACCACAAAGGTGCTATTGGATGGTCGGTGGCCGATTTGAAAGGAATAAGTCCGTCCATTTGCATGCATCACATCTATATGGAAGAGAATTCTAAGCCCAGTCGGGAGATGCAAAGGCGGCTTAACCCCAATATGAAAGAAGTGGTGAAGAAGGAAGTTGTGAAATGGCTAGATGCGGGTATTATTTACCCAATATCAGACAGTAAATGGGTCAGTCCAACTCAAGTGGTACCCAAGAAATCTGGATTAACAGTTATTAAGAATGATCATGGAGAAGAGGTACCCACTAGGCTCACCACGGGATGGAGAGTGTGTATTGATTATAGAAAGTTGAATCTCATGACTAAGAAGGACCACTTTCCACTCCCATTCATGGACCAGATTCTGGAAAAGTTATCGGGCCAGAAGTACTTCTGCTTCTTAGATGGGTACTCCGGGTACAATCAAGTGGCTATTTACCCGGAAGATCAAGAAAAGACCACCTTCACGTGCCCTTATGGCACGTTTGCTTTTAGGAGAATGCCATTCGGATTATGCAACGCACCAGCCACATTTCAACGGTGCATGATGGCCATCTTCTCCGATATGGTGGGAGAATTCCTCGAAGTTTTCATGGATGATTTCTCAATCTTCGGGGACTCTTTTGAAAATTGCCTGGAAAATCTTAAACAGGTGCTAGCACGATGCATAGACACCAATCTGATTCTTAGCTGGGAAAAGAGTCATTTCATGGTTCGAGAGGGCATTGTTCTAGGCCACATTGTGTCTGAAAGGGGGATAGAGGTAGATAAAGCTAAGATCAATCTCATATCCAATCTTCCTCCTCCCACCTCGGTCAGACAGATCCGTTCATTCCTTGGCCATGCCGGTTTCTATCGCCGGTTTATCCACAATTTCTCTCAAATTGCCCGGCCCCTAACTCTTCTCTTAACTAAGGATGTCCCTTTCCAAATGGATGAATCTTGCATCAAGGCATTTAATTCTCTGAAGGAATCTTTGACCAAAGCCCCGATTCTTCAATCCCCAGATTGGTCTTTACCCTTCGAAATCATGTGTGATGCCTCGGATTATGCTATCGGTGCAGTCTTGGGACAAAGAATCAACAAGTGTCCCGTGGTGATATATTATGCAAGCCGCACCCTTGCCGATGCTCAAATGAATTATACCACCACAGAAAAGGAATTGTTAGCTGTGGTTTTTGCCCTAGAAAAATTCAGATCTTATCTTTTAGGGGCAAAAGTCATAATCTATTCTGATCACTCAGCTCTGAAATATTTGTTGACCAAGAAGGATGCCAAGCCTAGGCTTATTAGATGGATCTTACTCCTCCAGGAATTTGATTTGGAAATTCGGGATAAGAAGGGTTCTGAGAATGTGGTAGCTGACCACCTATCCCGAATTCCGATCTCTGACAGTACACCAATCACTGATTCCTTTCCTGATGAGCATCTACTGACCATTTCCCACACTGTTGCACCTTGGTATGCTCACATTGTCAATTACAAGGTGACTAATCAGCTTCCGGAAGGATGGACCAAAAGTGAAAAGGACAAATTCTTTTCTCAGGAAAAATATTATTTCTGGGAGGATCCTGAATTATTCAAATTTTGTCCTGATCAAATCATTAGGCGATGTGTTCCCGAAGAAGAACAACAGAGTGTTCTCAACTTCTGTCATAATCTAGCTTGTGGGGGCCATTTCTCAGGAAAGAAAACTGCAGCCAAAGTCCTACAAAGTGGTTTTTACTGGCCCACACTTTTCAAAGATGCCCATGAATTTAGCAAAACGTGCCTCCGATGTCAGGCCATAGGAAATATGGCGAAAAGGGATATGATGCCACTTAACCCAATTTTGGTGGTTGAAGTCTTTGACGTTTGGGGAATTGACTTTATGGGACCTTTTCCACCTTTTTTTGGACATACATATATTCTGGTAGCGGTGGATTATGTCTCAAAATGGATTGAAGCAGTAGCCACTCGAACCAATGATCATAAAGTGGTCATTAAATTCGTTCAGAAGAATATCTTTTCTCGGTTCGGGTGGCCCAAAGCTATCATTAGTGATGGGGGAACGCATTTCATGAATTACCAGTTTCGGGCTTTGCTTAAGAAATATGGGATTAATCACAAGGTAGCCACCCCCTATCATCCCCAAACTAGTGGCCAAGTGGAAGTTTCCAATAGAGAGATTAAGAACATTCTGCAAAAGTCCGTTAGGCCCGATAGAAAAGATTGGTATGAAAGATTGGATGATGCTTTATGGGCCTATCGGACCGCTTACAAAACTCCTATTGGCATGTCTCCTTATCGCCTAGTTTTCGGAAAAGCGTGCCACCTTCCAGTGGAATTGGAACATAGGGCTTATTGGGCCATCAAACAAGTCAATCTAGACCTAGCCCAAGCTGGTTCCCACCGCACCTTACAACTGAGTGAGCTGGAAGAGTTGCGTAATGAGGCCTATGAAAATTCAAAGATCTATAAAGCCAAAACCAAGGCTTTTCATGATAAACATATTGTCAGAAAATCATTTCTTCCAAATCAGAAAGTTTGGCTATTTAATTCTAGGCTTCGCCTATTTCCTGGAAAACTGAAATCCAGATGGGATGGACCCTTCGTGGTCGTTAAAGCCTTCGATCATGGAGCCGTTAAAATTCTGAACCCCAAAAGTGGGAACACTTTTACTGTTAATGGTCAACGGTTGAAACCATTCATTGAAAATCTTCAAAATGAACCACCTGAATCTATAGAACTGAGTGATCCACACTAACTAAACTTCCGTCTGGCTGAAGACGATAAACTTAGCGCTTGGTGGGAGGCAACCCACTATTTTATTTCAGCTTTTGTATTTCTTTCCTTTTAGGTCCCTAAGCAGCAATCGCCGTGGGTATGTCGCCGCCTCGTCATTACAGGTTGTTTCGCTCCTTCACCAATTCTCTTCTGGCTGCATGTTTTTCATATCTTTTATGCCATTGAGGACAATGTCAATCAAGTTGGGGGGTGGGACAATCATATGCATTTATTGAAAATCTTTTGAAGAAAACTGATATCTTTCACTGAAAAATGGTCAAATTTTTTCAAAAACTTCTTTTCACATCCTAGGAAAATTACATGAAAATCATATTTCATTAAGTAAATCTTAAACAAATCAGTTTTCTGTTAGTCACATCGGTTAAAGAGCCTTTAAAGTTCAAATATTCCACTTTACAAAAATCCACGGCGGGATGATTTTCACACACACACGACAACTTAGAATAAATGGAAGATCTTAAAAGTATAGAATTGCTGGAATTAACCTCAAGGATAAGACTACTTATTCTAATTTGTCTTTTGGGTTGAACGAAAGGAATGTGTAGAATCCGTAATAGGGGACTGTCCCACTCAGCACTCTAAAAGAGGCGGTCATTTCAAATGGACAGTTGTAAACATTAAAGACAAAAGAAGGCGATAAAAGAGCTAAAGGAAGGTAGGTGGCAAAAAGTACGCACCTCCCCTCAAGCAATTCAAAGAGAGTGGCAAAAAGTACGCACTCTCAAAAGCAAAAGTACAATAAAATGAAGAAACGACATGCTAAAAAGTCCATCGTACCAAAATATGACCAAGTCGTGAAAAGTGCTGAGTTGGGACGGGAACTGAAAAACGGTCCTCACTGACTGATCGGGAAATCTTTTATTCTCTTCCCCTCCCCAAGTAGTCTTATCTAAAGGGTAGTAAAGGCAAGAATATACCAGAAAGGTCGGAAACGAGTTCTAAGTGTGTCATATTTCATGCACAATCACCTATCTGAATCAAAATATTGTGGGATATGAAAACTTTTTAGCTCAACCAAACGGCTACCACTTAAATTGATTGTGAAAGATACTACAAATGAAGCATGATAATTCATTATTTGCCCTAACTTTTCCTTATTTGCATTGCTAAGGGACTAGCAATGAGTAAGTTGGGGGGTGTGATAAAGTGTTAAATTGATCATTTAAGGGCAACCATATGCATCATACTCATGTTTTTATCTGCAAAATAGCATGAAATGATAGATAATTGTGTAACAAGTTCAACGGTACCAATTTCATCAAATTCTGACTTAAAAACATCGTCATTTCATGTGATCAAAGGAGTGTAGCGCATTTGCGGTTTTTCGACAAAACCGAGACGAAATGAATAATTATGATGATATTTTTATGATAATGCGCTAAATTAGATTTATTTGATGTGAACAGGACATGCCGAGGATGCAGTGCAGCTGGAGGAGTTTTTGGAAATTTGAGGGAGGTCTAGTGTGCGGATTTCAACTAAAACAGGGGTAAAAATACAATTTGATTCCTTCCTTCGCTGGAGTTTCCTAAAACCCACTATTTCCCTCCGTCTCTCCGATTTCCTAAACACATCCCTTCCTTTATTTTAAAAAACTCTCTCTCTCTTCTCGTTTTAGAAAGTTGAATCCTATTTCTTTTCCAAATCCCTCTTCCAAATCCTGTCCCTTCTCCAAGTCTCCCACATACCCTCCTCCTTGTCCAACTCAAACCCAGCACCTCTCCTCCTCATCCTCTCTATAAATTCCCACAAATTCCTCTCAACCAGGGGCTCCCTCACGTTGTGTTTCCGTAATTTTTTTCAGCCGATTCCTGCTCCTTCTCCAGTTTTCTCAAATTCCTAGCCGACTTCCCTCTCTCTTCTATTTCCTCTCCCTCTCCACGGTTCTCTCTCTCGGCCCCTCCGTTTGTTTCTCTTGGTTATCTCTCCCTCCACAGCTCACTCTCTTTCTCTCAAGCTCCTCCAAACAACTCCTGCTGCAACCCGTTCCCAGCAGCTCCTGCTGCAAACCAGCTGCCTTGTCCACCTTCTTCCAGCAGCTGGCCCCCTTCCCCACGCACGTCCCAGCTGAACCTGCACGCAAGCACCGCCCTCCAGCAGCAGCCACGCACCAGCTTCTTTCTCCAGCACCCACGTAGAAGACTGCAAGCAGCTGTCCACCTTCTTCCAGCAGCAACGTGCAGCATCCTCCCTCATCCAACGCGGCAGCAGCAGCTTCCTCCAACCCAGCCGCAGCACACCAGCCAGCAGCAAGCTCTTCCATAGCAGCCACGTTCCAGCAGCAGCTGTCCACGTTTTTCTTCAGCCAGCAGCTGCTCGTCCAGCTGCGGTGAAGCAAGCTCCTCCACGTGCCTAACTTCCAGCGCAGCAAATCTTCCACCAGCTCCTTCATCGTGCAGCAACACTCCAGCCAGCAAGCAGCACGGCTTGAAGCCTCCAGCTCCTTCCTCAAAGCAAGGCCCAGCATCCCTCCACGCGGCTCCAGCGCTGGTCCACTGCACCAGAGCTTCCAGCCGATGGTCCACTGCGCCAGATCTCCCAACAGTCTGGTCCATTGTGCCAGCAGCCCACAGATTTCTATCCCTTTCTCCATTAGTTTAGAATTAATTTAATTATTTAGGGAAAGTTGATTGTCATTTAATATTTTGAATAATTAGTTTAATTTTATTGAACAATTAAATTCTGTAATTTATTTCATAATTTTTAGTTAATTCATGTTTTTCATGTAGTTAGATTTTAATGTTTTCGTCATAGATTTTAATTGTGCTTATTCTCTTTAGAATTTGTGTTTAATTTCTGAAAAGAAAAGCAAGAAAAAGATTTGTTTAATTTAAATGATTATAATTTTAGGTAACATTAGTTAGTTTAATTCGAGTTTAAGAAAGTAATTAGTTTCCTTAAATTCCCACTTATTTTTAGATTAACTAAAGTCCAAAGTTTTCAAAGTTAGAATCTTAATTCCCTGTGGATCGACTCGGACTCACCACTATTAAATTTCCAAATTTTGATTTGAGTGAGCCGGATAAATTTAGATTGAACGTTTTCATGTGTTTAACGACGCACAATTCGAAACGATCAACCACCACTACTTCCTCCGCGGCGCATTTCTCTCCGGATGGGGGCCGACGTCTCGGTGGAGTAACGGCGTCCACGGCAGTACCGGCGGCGGCGTGTGGTGTGGCGGTTCGGCGGCTTGGAGCTCGGAGGAGTTCGAGTAACCGGTAGGGTGACGATCCCCATTGTGTTTTGATTTAAAACCGTGTTTCCGACTTTCAAGCATGTTTAGGGGATTTTTTGGGTGAAAATACTAATGGCATGTAATGAGGAATCGTGAGTTTTTAATGGGCACTTAGGTTCTTCTCCTCCTCCTCTACTTTGTGGTGTTTTGTGCGATTTGGGAGAGGAAATCCCACCCCGTTGGTTGGGAGATGGCGGAGGGAAAACCTGTTTGTGAGGGTTAAATGGCGTCGGGGGACAGCGACGCCTTTTAGAAAGGCGGCTTCCACCAACGTCGCGATTTACCCCAAGATAACAGACTCTATCTCTGGATTGAATAGCGTCCAGAGACAACGACGCCTTTCAAACGACGACTTCCGTGCACGACGCGTTTTAAGTTCAGATCACTCTAAGACCTGTCTCTGTTACTGTCATTATTAGGCGACTAGAGACAGCGACGCCTTTTAAACAGCAACCCGATTGAACGACGTGTTTTAGGCCTTCTTCCGAAACCAGATTTCACATGAACCAGTTTAGGAGTCTTGAATGACGTCGGCCTTAGGCGACGCGATTTAAGACAAAATCTCATTAATTCCTACAATTAACATGTGTTTACATTGATAGATAGTTTGGTTAATTGCATGCTTGTAATCATACTTGAGAACGATGATTCCTACGTGATCGGATCGCACCGTGTTGCGTTTTGTGCGATCGTGGGCCTAAAGTGACAGTTGTTAGCGCTTAGGCACCCCATGTCGGTGTGGGAGTGACACGGCGCCGGTGTGGGAGTGGTGGGGTGACGCCTAGAGAGAGGGTCACCTGGTGTACCCCGGGATATAGCTAGTACCGGTGTGGGAGTGGTACATTCAGAGTGTCACTCGTACTAGGGGAAGCAGAACCACCTTAAACCAAGTCAGGCCGAAGTAGCTAGTGCGCTATCTGAAAGAGTTGTTGTTTGGTCTTAGCAGGTCGGTGTTTTCCCGCGTTCGGCCTTGTGACTTGTGTGTTTAGCCGAGACGCTGGTTGCGGACTCCATGATAGAGTGGTTTCATAGTGTGTTTATTACTTTATTCATTTAAATTGTCTATATTCGTGTTGTTGTATTTGTGGGTGCGTGAATGGGTGGTAGGGATCGAAGGATCCCTAATGAGTCTTTTTCGATGAGACTCACCTCCTGCGGTTTTCAGGTGAGGGTTCCAAGTAGGCGTAGCGAGGAGAGTCGTCTTGGGTTGCGCGTCAGCAGCCGTTGTTCCAGAGTATGCCCCGACGTAGTTATTTTATTTTCTGACATGTACGCTTAATTATTTCTTTTCAATTGGAACATGTAATTATTTGCTGAGTTGAGTCGAATTGTAATAATTTTTAATTCATGCACTTCCTTTACAATTCGATGCGATGTGAATGTTTAGCTTAGTTTATCACTTATTTTCCAAACTTATTGAGATCCTGGTTTGGCTCCACATTTAATAATTCAGTACCCATTTAGTAATCGGATCTCCAATTATAGGGTGGCGGGTCATTACAGATACTCCATTATCAAGGTCTAGGCTCGGACTCGAGAAAGGCCCGAAAAGCCTGGCCTCTCATTTTCCATCCAAACGCATGTGTCTGCTGACCACTACTGATGGCTTATTTTTTTTCCTCCTATGCCAGTGTCCGTTGTCAAAGCCACTGAGAACAGTAAGAATGCTGAGGTCGCGACAAAGCAGAATAAAAAGAGGTGGCAAAAGAGCACCCCGTGGTCCTCAGAACAGTTTGAATGTAATCTTTTCAAGCTCTTTTGGTGATCACCATTCAGTACACAAATTCTATTGACCAGATAATACCACCTTAGGTATTGTGTGACTAAGGCCTGTTGGGTAATGGGCACCCAATCTTTACACAGAGAAGTTGATCCAATGCATAAGTCTAGCTGGACATAGCTCACAGATGGCACAGTCTGATCATGTTATATTCAAGGACAACCTTGCACTATTGACCTAATGGCTCTGTTTCATGTACTGGAGATTCAACCCAATGTTATTTATCCATTAGTCAATCTTAGTCCAAGGTATGATGCAAATAGAGTCCTACGGTCATAGTTCATTGCTAATTGACCAGATCTTGACCAATGCCATCATTTGCTGTAGGTTGACCAGTTCCAAGAAAATATAACCTAACTAAATCCTTTGTCATCATTTGGCGTATGTTATGTTCTGAATGACAGCTTTTGCCACTGACAGCATCCAGTTGTTGTTCAACCTGGGTTACCAGTGCAACACTTTCTTTGAACCAGACCTTCTCTAATGGGAGGTTGAATGGATTGATAGGGAAAGAACAAAGTCAGTACAGAACCAAATACATTTCCTCTTTTGGATGGACATGCCAGCTTTCTGAACTCTGCAAGCAATACTTTTTGGATTAACCTATTATTCTTCAAGAAGCAAATTTGTTGAAAATGATGGCTCCAAGGCTGGGAAGAGAGTTGGGCATTGTTAACTATTTTCAGTTGGTTCATATATCGGCTTTGCTGCCGTCAGTTGTCTTTCCATATGGAATGAATGCAAATAAGAAATGGACATATAAAAGGAGAGAAGGAACGTACTCCCACTTTTAGATATCATACGAAGCTTCATGCAAATCAATCAAATTCTGTCCTGTGACTGTTGAACATGCATAGGTTCATGTAAATCAATCGAATCTTATGTATCTCTTATGACAGAGAATGCGATATACTTGCAGCAGAGAATTCATGTTCCTGTTCACTGCATTCTGTGCCAAGGTGCCAAGGAATGGAGATAGATGAGGAAAAAATGAACCTGGTGTTATCTCTAAGACATCATCCAAAGTCTACGTAATCCTTCAAAGTTAACTGGATGTACATCAAATCCAAAATCTCATATATTTCTTCAGATAGATGATGTGACTTATCCCCAGAAAGGAACTCGTGAAACTTCCCATCTATTTCAATTGAGCTACATCCAGGAGCCTTTTTGACACCACATTCTCTCATCATTCTTCTAACCACCTTTACATCGCACCATCTCTTTCTTGCTGCATACAAACTTGATAAAAGTGCATAAATGCCACTGTCTCCAGGGTCCAAGGACAGAAGTCTCTCGCCTGCATGCATACCCAATTCCACATTCCCATGAATCCTACATGCATTAAGAAGGGCACCCCATGCTGCTTTGTCTGGTTGTACTGGCATGCTCTCTATCAGCTGAAATGCATCTTCCAAAAGTCCTACTCTACCCAGAAGATCAATCATGCAGGCATAATGTTCTGTTTTTGGGTCTAGGCCAAACACATTCTTCATGTCTCCAAAATGTTTTTTGCCTTCCATAACCAGTCCGCTATGACTGCATGCAGAAAGGACACCAACGAACGTGATAGCGTCTGGCACCAAGCCCACACTTCTCATTTTCTCAAAGAGAATAAGAGCCTCCATACCAAAGCCATGAATGGCATATGCAAGAATCATGGAATTCCAAGAAACAATATCCTTTTCAGGCATTTGATCGAAAATGTTAGATGCTGCACTGATAGCTCCACTCTTGGCATACATGTCTATCAATGCATTTGCCAGGACAGTATTAAGCTTAATTCTTTTATGAAGTATGAAATATTGATGGACCCACTTCCCTATATCAAAGCGACCAGAATGCGCACATGCAGAGAGAACACTAACCAAGGTAGCATCAATGGGATCCACACTGGCTGCTAGCATCTCCTGGAAGAGATCCAATGCTTCATTGGGTCGGCTGGCTTGGGCATACCCAGCAATCATTGTGCTCCAAGAGACAACGTTCCTTTCTGGCATCACATTAAAGAATTGCCTTGCAAATTCTAGGTTGCCACATTTTGCATAGCCATTCACCATGCTAGTCCACGAGAATACATCTTTCCTTCTCATTTTATCAAAGACTTCTCTTGCAGCATCAATGCAACCACATTTCCCATACATGTCTACTAAAGCATTGTGCAGATTAGTACTCATATGCATGTTGCGTCTTTCTATGTACCCATGAAGTGACCTCCCTAAATCCAAGAGGCCCACCTGAGAGCAAGCTGAGAGGACTGTGATCATAGTGACTTCATTAGGCTGGACATTTCTAGACAGCATCAAGAGGAACAACTTGATAGCCTCACCACCAAGGCCTCTCTGTGCGTAACCATCAATCATGGTGGTCCAAGAAACAACATCTCCCTCAGAATAGTGATAAAACAGGTCTCGTGTGCAGTCCAACAACCCGCATTTCACGTAGAAGTGCATGAGGCCATTTCTCACCAGCAAATCCGGTTCAAACCCAAGTTTGCAGATTAAACAGTGGACTCCCTCCCCCTCGACAGCTCGAGGGAATAATAATTCACAAGTCTTCAGTGCAAACACGAACGTGCCACTATCCATTTCAATCTCTTCACGGATCATGCAGTGAAACAGATAGAATGCCCGGAAAGGGAGTCCCCGCATGGAAAACCCCCTGATCATGGTGTTCCACATGTAGGTATTTCGTTCAGAGATATTCGCAAACACCCGCTGGGCATGGTCCAAGTCCCCGTCGTGGGAGAGTGCACAGAAGGCCAGGACTCGGCTGGCGGGGAAACGATGGGTCATCAGCCCCGTGCGGGTCATGTGGCCTTGGATCTGCTTAAGCTCGCGCATCGAGCTGCAGGCCTCCATGATGGAGAGGACCGGGTTGGTGATGACCAAGTTGGTGCAATTCCACTCGGGTCTTGAGGGCCACCCAGAAGGAGTAGAGGATGAGGAGAGCAGCAGCAGGGTCCTGAAGACGGCGGCTGGAGTTGTTAAAGGGAAACCTTTGGCAGAAGCTAGGAGGATGCGAGGAACGCAGCAGAGGTGGGTAGGTGTTGTTCTTGTTGGGGGCATGTGGTGAGTTGGTGGGGAGAGTGGGGGGGGTGTAGGCAAATGGGAAGCGGAGATGGAGGTGAGCTGATGCAGCCAGGACCAGGAGGGTTCAACTCGCAGAGCCAGAGGCATTTCGTCGAACGCCTTCCGCGCAAGACACTTATTTGGCTGGTGCCTGCCGCCATAGCATCACCATTTTTGTATGCAAGTCCAACTTCTTGTGTTTCACCTTCACCAGCGGACGTCGCCCTCTAAGGCAAATTATCGCCCCTTCCGCGCGTTTTCCCTAGCAGGCGCGAATACGGAGGATATCTCTTCTTCGGGACGGCATCAAATCCTGCCCTTCCAAGTAGGGGCCAACATGATGTCCAATTTACCAGAATATTTGAGATTGTTTAATGAGATGGTTGGTCAAATTTTATAATAAAAATAAATCAATTTCTTTTTACGTACCATATCATAAGTAGGGTCTAGTCTTTATTCTCCCTTTTTATGATCATTAAGACATTTTTAATTTCTTCGTCCTAAAAGGGTGACTATATTTTTTAACTTATCACATAATATTGTTTTCTTTTCTAGAGAATGGAACCTAGTTTGATCTTTCACGGACTATAATTCGTTAATCACCGGTTGCCAAGTTATGACTACCTAGAAGGGGAGAGGGTGAATAGATAAATAAAATTTACACAACATAAAATGTCCGAAATCTGACAAAAATAGAGAGAAAAACAAGGAACAATCACACAAAGAATATGCACAGAGATTTTATATTAACTCAGTCAGCGACCTATGTCTAACCCTCAAGATAACATCCCTTAAGATATCACTAGCTCAACACTAATCCAACCACCAGCCTCAACTGGCCAAGCCTCCTGTCCAGAGCAAGCCCTCTCCCCTCGGTAAGGAAAACAAACCTCTTATCTATGACATGTCCTCTCTTCTCAAGAAGAAAATACAACTTTCTATCTAAGACAGACCCTTTCCCCGCAGGAAGGAAACAAGAATAATAAAGATTACACAGAGATGCCTCTTGGTGGGTTGATATGTATACAATAAGTGTAATGAAAAATCACAGATTAAAGACAAGAAAGAAATAAAATTGCAACAGTAGACTCTTGAATGCACAGCGGCTGTGAGCACAGAGAGAATTGCAAAGAATGTTATTGCAGAGAGTATGCTCTTGAATTTCTCTGTTGAGTGCTTTCACAGGATTTGACTTGTGCTCTCTGGACTTCTCTATTATAGAACTCTTCACAGTTTTCTATTCGTTAGACTCAAGGAGATGGAACGCTTTTATCTTATTGTGTATAACAATTGAATCCATGTCTCTGCTCCATGTGTTGTCTAATCAGCATCTTCATCAGTATTTCGGTCTTCTCCTTCTCTTGAATAACTGTAGAACAAAGCTTTCTATAATTGTGCTTGAGTGCACCTCATGTAGGTATCTAACAGAGCATCTGCACAAATAGAAAAAGTACTAGAAAGATCCACCGGTCTTGGACCAGTCTGTTAGTTTAGAAATGAGCTTTCTATTCGCAAGATGACTAGTGAGAGTGCATAGGAACCATAAACAATACAGCAGAAAGATGCGCAGATATAGTCGATAGAAACAACAAGCGGAGTGCCAGATAGTCCACAGCAAAAAGCAGAATGCCAGATAGTCAACAAAAATAGCTCATATAATCAATAAAAACAATGAGTTAGTTGATAAACGATCGATTAAGTGTGCCGCCTTAATGAGGTGCTGGCCATTCCTCATATTAATCGATTAAGTGAAGCTACTTAGTCGATATTCTAAATTAAGAGCTAGTTGACATAAAGGCTTCCAAGGGCCGACTAAGACTCAGGTTAAGTTAATTGACTAATTGAAGTCTAAATTCAATTGACTCCTAAAATTCGTCCAAGTCTCATAACAGTGTGAATTAGATCAATTAACATGATGAATAGACACTGATTAATCGATTATTCTTATATGATTAACTGCTCAAGGAAAAAGATGATTTCTTTATGTTCAACCTTTGTTATCATGAAAATATAGTAAAGGCAAGTGTATGATAAACTAATTGCATGCTATTTGCTATTTAAATTATTTTAAGTATTAGAAATTAAAGTCTTAAAATTTATGAGTATTAAATGAACTTATAATGCTATTTAGAAGATATTTTAGTTGTATACATGATTTAGCATTGAAACCATCATGATTATGATTAATATAACATAAATATATTATTTATTTATTAATGTTAATTATCTAAAGTTAAAAATCTGCTATATGAATCTATTTTGAGCTGAGCATAATTGAGCCATTGTTAAGAAGGTTGTAATTTCTCTTAAGCATGTATGGACAGTGCCGTCTTAAGGGGGTTATGATTGGAAGAACCCACAATAATTATCTGATGTGATTGGACTCAATTTTTGACCCGAGGATGACGAAAAAAAATGTACTCCGATTTGGTTGATGGTAGGGCAAGACGTCCGATCCCAACTAGTTGTGTCAAGTTCAAGGCACTCATTCATCTAGACATCAGAGTGTGGTTATGTTATGGTTTGGATATATATTCGAAAGCATGACAATAAAATTTATTTTGATTAAATTAAGGCCAATATTTGTGTTGTTCTGCATATATGCAGAGCAATTGATTATGTAAGGAAGGACCTGCTAAAATGTGAAATGATTATGTACGCACCTGATCTATTTATTAACTGTAGATTGGTATGAATTTACTATATGTAGGTCATTTGTAAGAATTGAATTTGAGAAAGAACCTGATCTGCATCAATTATGAAAGATGCATGCATTGTTAAGTAATGAGACATGTATGTAACAGTTTCATTTCTTTTGATCCATGATATATGTATGAAATTGCATATCATGAATTGTTTATAGCTATCAAATGTTTGCAAATGTTATTTTAAATAGAAGCATGTGAGTGATTCTGACGCCTGCTGAGTTTTACTCGTACACCCAGTTATTAAATTTTATAGGAGAGCTTGATAGATAGTAAACTTGAGGAAGATTTTCAGACCAGATCTTGGGGAGATTTGTGAACCTGAGCAGCAAGTGGGTTCTACTCTTATGTATTTTGGTTTGGTGTAAATTTTGTAAACTAAGCCTTTTAGTAGGCAACAATCTAATTACTTTTATGTTCATGTCAATGGATTTTAACTTGGATGTGCTTCAAGATTATGGTGTTGAGCAATCTATGTATTTATTTAATCCCCATATTTTGGTGATAACATAAAACTTGTGAAAATGTCAGAAAGCATTATTATGTTAATAGAATGTTTTATTCTCTGACAAACACGCTGCCTGAACTCTATCAGTTCTGAGACTTAGTTGATTTCAGCAAACATTTGATCACTTCGATTAAAGACTATGTTGTCACCAAAAAATTGAACAAGAAGAAGAGCTTAAAGATCAACAAAGAAGGCCCAAATCAAAGAGAATTGAAAGGAAGAACTAAGCCTATTAATTCAAGCAAGAAAGGTCCAAACAATTTTTCAAAGAAAGTCCAAGTGAAGAAGGTTAATGGGCAGCAGTCATGTCTATTTTACAAGCCAAATGAATCAAAAAAGAGGCCACTCTAGGGCCCAAATGGTGAAGCAATTCAATGGCACAACCGGACCCATTATCCCAAGCAAAGGAGGTCCAAGCAATTGTGCAAAGATTGTCCAAGAAGGCCCAAATGAAGAAGATTTAAGGAGGCAACAGCTAAGCCCAATTTTGCAAGACAAATGAACCAAAAAAGGGCCACTCTATGGCCCAAATGGTGAAGAAATCCAATGGCACAATCGGGCCCATTATCTAAAGCAAAAGTGGTCTAAGCAATTTTTCAAAGAAGGCCTAAATGAAAAAAGTTAATAGACAGCTGTCATGCCCATTCTTGCAAGCCCAAAGAAGTCAAAAAGGAGTTACTTTTAGCCCAAATGATGAAGAAATCAAAGAGGGCAGGCCTAGGCCCATTATTTCAAGCAAAATAAGCCCAATAAGACCAATTTGGGCCCAAAAAGTGAAGGCCAAAGCCCAATTTCGTGGCAGCCTTTAAAAGGTCCCAAATGGTCCCCCCCATGGCCTATTCTTATCCCTTTGGCCCATAGTCAAATCTGCCCAAAGGAGGATAAGAAGAAAAGCAAGTGGTCCCCCCCTCAAGATTCTTCTAGAAGGTAGGTGAAAAGCAAAAGGAGAAACCAATCATGATTCTCCAAGTATTGTAGCCTCTTAAATTGGAGGGCTCTCAAAAAGGGTTTCTTATCCCTAATCCAAGGCTAATGGATGCCTAATCTACCCCCCAAAAGTAACCCAACTTTATTTATAAAAGAACCCCCATCTTCTACAAGAAAAAGTTGGAGACAAAAATCCTAAAAAAGAGAAAAGAGAAGAAGAAAAGTGAGAGAGCTTGGAGGAGCACGTCTCCCTTCTCCTTCCCCTCCATTTCCTGCATCCCAAGAGAGAAAAAAGAGTTAGAGAAGAAGATAAAAAGAAAGGAAGAGTGCTAGAGAAGAAGAGAGCAAGATTATAGGCTTCAAGAGCCATTCTCCATTCTCATCCCCTCTCCAAGGTAGAGTGGGGGTGAAGAAGGGGTCTATTTCTATCTGCTTACTTTCTTTCAATGTTGTCCTTCATTTTGATGTTCATATAAACTTCTATCTCCCTCTTGATGTTCATCCATGGTGATCGAAAGTAATGAAATGCAAGTTCAAATTTCCTGTGTCTGTTTTGTGAATCTGCTGGTTATCTTGCTTTTATGACATTTTTTCCTTCATAAAGTATGTGTTTTTTCTTATGGGGGTGGTAGAGGGGCCTTTCTAGTTCATAGAAATGGTCTTCTCAAGCCTTAGAATCCCCTAAATATGGAGATATGACCCAAGATGTGCTTTGCTGTCCAGATTTCCTTAAAACTGATTTTCCATTTATTTGTCTTTGGTTTTGGGGTTTTTCAAGGTGGCTTGGCCTTCCATGACCCTTAGGAGCACATCCCTTCCATGGATGATATTCCCCCAAGGCCAAACATCAAGAGAAACCCCCTAAGTTTCATATATATTAAGATCTAGGTTTCTGTTTTCATGTTGGAACCGAACGGGTTTTGTTTGGATTTCTTTCCTTTGATGGCTAAGGGTTTAGGCTCTAGAGGTTCTCAAGGAGGTTCCCTCACTAGTTGAGGATGAGCTTATTTGGGTAGAAACCCTCTAACATGGAGCCAAGAAGGAGAGATCCATGGAAAAGATAAAAAGTATGCTTAAGTTTCTCATATGTTCATATTCAAGTTTCATGATATTTTCCTAAAGAAATGCATCTAAAATATATTTTAAATAAATATTTTATGCCTTGTACCTTTTATACCTTATTTTCTATCATTTTGGTTAGTTTTAAACCCATTTTTTTACTGAAAATCCGGGTTTCAGCCTAAGTATGGGGTTTGTAGGTGCTACAGTGTTGAGTCTGCGCAGGGAGGCGCAGACTCAGCGCCAGTTGCAGGTTTTGAGTCTGCGCCTCTTCCAAGTGGGTTTTTGGGCTTGAGGTGATTATTTGATCCTCCCCCAAGTTGTCCAAATGTTCCTTGGACCTAGGGCTGTCCCTTTGAAGCCTAATGAAGGTCCTAAATGGATTGGACTTTGGGTTATGAAGCCCTTAATATTTCAAATCGAAGTTTTGCCATATGTTTTAAGCTTTTAAATGTTTTCCTATGTTTTTCAAGGATGTCCCGATCTAAGGGTGCCAGCACTCTCATGTTGGGTAACCCATCAAGGGCCCTCATACAGAAAACATCATTCTTGTGTTCCCATTTCTATGGGTTCATTTAGATGATGTGTCCCGAAGTCCTAATGAGTTTGTGGAGTTCTTTGCTCTCCAAATGTAGAAATGGAATGGGTGATTCCCTGTGGATAACCCTTTCATTTTGAAGGCATTAAGGGCACCCTTCGGGTGAGTGGTTGGATGTTCGGCACACCCCCCTTTATAGCCACCTCTATGGTTCATGGCTACATGTGATCCTCTAGGAAAATTGGTGGAGTTCCTTGCTCCCCAATTGTAGAGATGCTTTGGATTACCCCTTGTGGGTTTTTCTTACATCTTTAAGTCATTAAGGGCACCCATTGGGTGAGTGGTTGGATGCTAGGCACGCCCCCCTTTATAGCCATCCCTATGGTCCATTAGCCATTACATATCCCTTTAAGGGAGTTGGTCCTTCGGGTCCATTCATGCCATGACCCTTCATGAAGATCTTAAACCTTTTCATTGGGTTTTCCTAATGAAAGGTTGAAATTCAACTTAGAATTATTATATTGAGCATTTTCAATGCTTTATAAAGTGACCCAAGAAGAATGAGATAAACATGAAGAAATTATGTCATTTGAAGAAATCAACACAAGAACTATTCTTTGAAAAGGCCTCATGTAGCCATACTCAACTTCTGAGATTTCTCAGTGTTATCCTCCCCAAATTTGTGGTGATTCTTGGATCACTTCAAGTTGAGAGAGGTATAAACCTGAAATTATGCTCAGATTTGAGTCTGCGCACCTATAACTATAGAAATTCAATTGGGAATGGGGTATAATCTATTTTTCTCCACTCCGGATTTCATATTCTGACTTTAATGGTTGAAACTAACCCCTTGATGGATTTAATTGCAGCTTGAACTGTGTAGGAAACTCAAAAATCAAATTTCAAACTTGAGTCTGTGCCACTGTTCTGAGTCTGCGCACCCTTGCGCAGACTCAACTCAAAATTATCAAAGAGGCCTTGTATGGGCTGATAGACTTATTTATGGTTCAAGTAACTCAAATAATTAAAGTTAATTCATTCAAAAAAGGTTTAAGATATCCATCTTCTATTTAAAATAAACACAAAATTTCAAACACAAGTTGAGTCTACACAACTTTCATAAACTCATTTCAAAAGAAAAAATCAATTAAACAATAAATCAAATTGCTCAAATCACTCACAATCATATATCAAACACTCCATATCATTTAAATAAATATTCATTTACAAAAAGGATCCAAATCCCTTCAAAATAAACCAAAATTACAAGTTCAGTTGAGTCTGCGCACCCCTTGTGCAGACTCAAACCCATCTTTCTTGTCTCCTTGATATTTGAAGCTCCCCAGCTCTTTGAAACTCTTGGAATTCTCCTCAACCTCAGGAGGTTCCATCTTTTCAAGAATCTTGCTCAAAATCCCCTTTGAACTTGGGTCTGCGCATCAATCCCAAGGCCAAAACCTCGTCTCTTGGCCCCCAAATCATGTCCACAGCTCCAAATCTGTAAATAATCATCAAACAAAACATAAAATCAAGTTATCCCACCAAAAATCCAATAAAAAAACTCACAAACAAAAAATCCACAGTTCAGACTTGAGTCTGCGCATCTTGGCACAGACTCAGCCCTGAAATTCACAAAAAATAAAAAAGCAACTTCCCGAGCACCAAAAGATGATCTAAAACCTTAAAAAAATCAATTTTATTCTTATCTATCAGAATATCAAATAAAAACACCAAGTTGTTCTTGAAAAAATACAAAAAATAACTAAAAACACTTTGGTGACAAATGAGTCTGCGCTACCCAGCGCAAACTCAACCCTGAAATCCCAAATTTGGTCTTTTTTACCTTAATTTCCCCCCAAATTAAATCCAAAAATTTACATAAAAACTTTATACTTTATATAAGCCAAAAACCTAAATAAAATCTTAAAACTCCTTTTATAAAAAATATAAAAAATACTAAACACTTTGATAAACAATGAGTCTGCGCTCTATAGCGCAGACTCAACCTTAAATTCCTAAAATCTGGTATTTTGGCTATTAAAATTCCATAAAATCAAATCAAAATCTTGATGATAAACCCTATATTTTCCACAAATCAAAACCCAAACAAAAGTGATAACTTTTCCCTAAAACTTACCTAACAAACTGAAAAATAGGCTTGTGACAGGTGAGTCTGCGCTACCGTGTGCAGACTCAGCCCCTAATTGGTAAAATCCAATCTTTTTCAACTCTAATTCCTTTAAAATTGAATAAAAAACCCTAAGATAAAAATAAAATACTTTTTATAAATCAAAAGTCAAATAAAAACTCATTTTTGCCCTTTTGCAAAACATAAAAAATACTTAAAAGAAGCCTCATTTCTAAACTTAAAAAATTCAATAATCCTTCAATTCATCCCCATAAATCAATTCAAAAAATATTTAAAAATGTCTCTAATCATTATCCACCAATAAAAATGAATAAACTAAGTCTTGCGCAGACTCAACTCTAAACTAAATAATAAGTTTTCTTCTCAAATAAAAACTGAAATTTATTCATTTTTCAGATGCAATTCTGTATATCTTTCTTATATCATTTAAAGGGTGTTATTCTATTCTTCCGACGATTAATCAAGGGTTTTCCTGTTAGGAGGATGTAATTAACGCTATTCCATTTATGGGTAGCGGGATCGGGTCGAAGAACTACGCAATCATCTGATTGAGTCAGGTAGAGCGCACAAATCTAAATCAAAAATCAAAAAATCAAGATCAAGTGCATTTTTGCCCTAAAAAATGTACGACAATCTCTTTTGGCACGCCTAGTGGGACCTGTCCTCCCTTCATCTTCTCGTCGGAAGAATAAGGATAACACCCATTCTTTGAAGTTATTGATTATCTCTTTGTTGTATTACAGGAGACTCAATGGAATCGAAAGTTTTCTTCGGCCCTCTGGTGGTCGAGAACCATGCTCGCTATGGCTACTTGGCGGTACCTGTGGCATTCGAGAGCTTCCCTCCTGTGATTGGTTTTTCGAATTTTCTCGAGGTGGTCTTCATGCAACCTGAGATTATATCTGATGTACCTCAAGCACAAGTAGTCAGCTGCTGCACTATTCACAGCCATGCTGCATCATCTTCAAAACAATATCGGGGGAATACCCGAAAGGGTCAAAATCCCCAGTTCAATTCAAAGGCAGTCTCTGCACAATGGTTTAGAACCAAAAAATCAATTCTTGTTGGGAGCCTGCGGATCTTTCTAGACGGTAGCAAAGTTGATACTTCCAAAGACCGACTGGTTCCAAATATTCCAGTTCAAAACTCATTCCAGGTCTTTGAAGACATGGACAGAGAAAGAATGAAAAATGAAAGAAAAGAAAAAGGAAAAGCTAAGACTCAGATGTCTGAAAAGCAAGAAAGAAATCCCAAACCAGCTTATTGTTATAGGACGAAATATTGTCAAAAGCCACAAGCAAAACAAATCTGGGTGCCCAAACATCAAGAAGATCAATATGCACAAGAAAAATCAAAGCCAATCTTCCAGTCACAAAGGCGGCAAATATGGAGACCAATTCAAAGGCAGCTGCCTCATGCCGAGTTGCCAAAAAGAAAGAAGTCAAGAGAAAGATATGAAAATGAAAAGTCAAAAAGGCCTTCAAAAACATCTGTATTCCAGAGGCTGTAGCCGAAACCTCCTTCCACAAGGAGATCAGCAAAATTCACCTAAGGAAGCCTGATAATTTATTCATGTCATACTATCAACAAGTATGCAGTACTCCTTGAAGATCCAGAAGAAATCAGAGATTTAGCCTCAAGGCTGGGTCTAGTTACCCGAAGAATGCAAGCGACAGCCATAGTTGCCCAAAATTTTCCTACCCTATTGGAAAACATTGACGAGGAAGCGGAGCTATCTGCAAATGTCATTGAAGCATCAGGAGAAGCTCTTTCTACACCAGCAGAGCAGCAACTTCCATAGTAAATCAATCAGCAAAAAGAAACAGAACCAAGCATAACTCAATTGTTATTGGAAGAAATTGAGTTGTTGAAAAAGCAATTGAAAGAAAAAGATGCCCAAATGCAAGGGGAAGGATGGGCTGGTAAAGAAGGAGGTGCTTCAACTTCCTCTTATCCTCGGGTGGCTAACCCTCCAGTTCCACCTCCTCTGTCTCAAAATCTTCTAAATATATCCATGCAGTCATCTAGGTCTGTGCCTATGAATGAAACACCTGCACATATTCAAGTATCCAATAGTCAAGTTGCTCCTGCAACAGTATTGCAAGACAATTTGATCTCAAATTTGCCATTTCAAGCCTCCCAAGTTTAGGGAGTTAATTTCTTCCCAAATCCAGCAGACCCTACTGTCACTCAAAGGCTAATGCTAGAACAACTCATTGATATGAAGCTAGCAGAAAGAGTGGAAGGTACCGCCACGGTATATGATGTGTACAAAGTACCATATCCGGTGCATCATGCTATGAAGAGGCTTCTGCTGGGAATGACCGAAGTGTCCAAGTTTGAAAAATTCAATGGCCAAGGAAATCCAAAAGAACACTTGGCATATTATAATGGGGCAATGGGAGACCTAGCCACTGATGAATCTTATATGCTGAAATTTTTCGGGTCTTCATTAATTGGACTCGCGTTTGAATGGTATTCTTCTCTTCGGCCTAGTTATGTTACTGGGTGGGCCCACCTTCAGAAGCAATTTCAAGACAGATTTTATCTGGTGGAGAGAGAAATTATTCTGACAGAGCTGTATACTATTAAACAAGAAAACAATGAAAATGCTTCCAAATTCATTGTTAGGTGGAGGAATCTTAGCATGAAATGCAAAAAGACCATCATGTCAAGAAGACGTAGTGGTGATATGCAAAAGTAATCTGAAAAATGATGTCTTTAAGAGGCTGGTGGCCATTGAAATCAAATCTTTTGACAAATTGAATACTATGGTATCAGAAGTTGAAAATTTTCTGAGCCGATCCAGAAGTGAACCAAGCAACAACAAAGGAAAATTTGATAGAAGAAATGCTCCACATGAGTCAAATACAGTAGATTTATCTACATTCATCACGGAGCAACAAAAGAAAGGTCCAGCCTTACAGGCCGAAACCAGGAACAATAGAAAGAAAGAAGCCCGAGCCTTATCCTCTCTCAGAGATAGAATGAACAAGCCATATAGCTTTCCAAAAGACAAAACTCGTGTCCTATTTGAATGGGCACGAAAATACAATCAGATTGTGTTACCACAGTCGAAGAGGCTAGAAGATGCCAAAAGATCTAATGATCCAAATTATTGTCCATATCACCAAATCATGGGACATCCTATTGAAGAATGCTATGTGTTCAAAGATGCAGTTGAAAAATTAATTCAGAAAGGTGTCCTGAAGATGGGAGATCATCTTGTCGATCCTCCGCAGCCTCATACCTAGACAAAAGAAAATGTGGCATCTGTAAATGTGCATCATATGGTTCTTGTTTACCAGTCATTAAGCTTAGAAACTGCAGAAAGAAGCACACAAGCCACCTATGAGCAATTGATACTTCAACCACTCCAAGCATCTCAGTGGCAAACAGTAAAAAAGAAGCCAAGATCTCATATCAAGCAAAAATCATCAAAAGTATACATTCATGGAGGTATTCCACGACGGCCGACATATGTTCAACCCGTCCCTCCACCAAATTTGGATAATATGATATTCGATATGTCCAAAATGGCTTTATCTACGCCGGTCAAAGCTGCAACTTCAGGCAAAAAACAATGTGTGTCTTTCCTTCAGCATGAGACATCCCAATCAAGCTCAAGTTACCCTGCTCTAGCAAGCAGTATATGGAAATGGGTAGATCCTCATACTGTAAGGAGGGTTACCAATAGAAGAAGAAAAAGAGAAACACCAATACAAATTCTACCTAAGAGTAAAGATCCGCTGTCAAAATTACAGTAGCTAATAGACAGCCTGGATGAATATGAACAACCTCAAAGAAAGCCAACAAAGCTGAAGCATTATATCCCATAGGAGAAACTCCAAAATATGACAATGAAGCAAATACATGAAGAAGCCATATTTTGGGAACATGAAGTCAAAAAGCCGAAGACTGATGATAATCGGGAAAATGGGAAAGAAGAGCAGGAAGGCACTTGCACTGTCATGTCTTGCAACACAATATCAACAATGTTATCCCAGAACCAGAATTCAGAGGAATGGAATCCATGCCTTTGTCAAAAAGAAATATTCAAATCCCGCCTCCGCTCGGGCTATATCCAGAAAATTCTGATCAAGAAAATAGAGTGTTACCCTCTTTATATGAATTTATGACAGTTCAAAAGTCTGCAAAGAAAAGTAAACAAGTCCAACAGCAGCCATCTGAAGAACAAGACCCTCAGGTTGCCTCTCTAGAAGTTCATGATAATGAGAAAGCAGAAAAGAAAGTTATCTGCTTACTAAAAAGGTTGCCATCTAAATTTACTGTGTGGGAAGTTTTGTCACTCAGTGAGGAATTGCGAAAGGCTCTCATTGCAGCTTTAAAAACTCCTCAAATTTATGAAGCTCATGCAGTAGAAATTCAAGAAATACCCTATGAGTCATTCACGGCTTCCATCACCTTCACTGAAGATGATATGTTGCTGCTTACAAATGACCACAATAGGCCACTCTACATGAGAGGAAAGATAAATGGACAATATGTCAATAGAATTCTGGTTGATCATGGCTCTGCTGTCAGCATTATGCCTCTCAGAACTTTCCAGAAATTTCATTTTCATATGCACCTAAGAAGAGTGCAAGATTTTAAAATAGCTGGATTCAACCAAAAGTCTGAAACACCAATTGGGGCAGCTGAATTTGAAATGGTCGTCGGTGAATTTCACTTCACAGTCCTCTTCTATATCATAAATTCTGATACCACATACAAAGCTTTGCTTGGGCGGCCATGGATACATCAATATTTTGTGGTGCCCTCATCATTGCATCAATGCATCAAATTTCCCTGGGAAGGACAAATACAGCGAGTCTTCGCTAATCTCGAGCCTTTTGAGGTTCATGAATGCCATCTTATGGATGCCAATCTCTATATACCTCTACCCCTGGAGAAAAAAGAAGAAATAGAAAAGCCTGATACCAGTCGTGCAAGGAATGGTTTCCTCCTCCACCAAGTATCGGCTATCTCAGTCTTGAAGACAAAGAAGCTACAATTCTGAAAAGTTCCTCAGCAAAGATAATCAAACAGCAAGATGTACTCTCTATAGAAGTCATGGTCCCAGTCGGACTAATACATCCTATTGAAGAGTATGAATGTCAGCTCGTAGAGCCTTTGAAGAAATTCGTGGTTCCTCACGAAGATGGACATAAAACAGTCTTTTATAGAGCTGATGAGCAGTCGGCTATTGAAGACAAAGATTGCTATATTCCCAATATAGAAGAAGAATTATGGGTCGACATCATGGGTCTCCCAGACATGACAAAGCACACTGAGGAATTGGCTAAGGCTCAGTCAATTTCATTATATCAAACAAAAAAGGAATGGAGCAGGTTCCAACAGCTATGGTACCCTCCTAACATGTCCAAAGTATTGATGCAACATACACAATATCCAGGCTTGGGATATACCTTGCCGGAAGAAGAAATTCCTGAATTATCAGTAAATATGACATCTATTTTGCCAGAAATATCAGAAATTACACAAGCAATATATGATGACTATGATGAATAGCAGCCTACGGGTTAGTCTATTCAAGAAAGTCAGATAGAAGCTGATCAATCTCCTATTCCGGCATGTCAATGCTAGAAACATCTTGAAGAAGAAGACATCCAAGTCACAGAAGTCAAGGAAAATGATATCCCAAGTTCCAATGTAGTTCAGAATATACCAGAAGAACAAGAAAATCCATCTATCACCCCTAAACCTCATGTTAACACAGGTCAAAGGGAAGATGAGCTCACTCAGCTTATAGAAAATCAACAGGCAGATCCTGCCCCAAATATTTTCACAGCAAATCAATCAAATGAAATTGACCAAGAAGTCAACGAAATTAAAGCAGAAATTGAAGAAGAAGTAAATGAAGAAGATTTGATGGAGCTTCAGCCAGCACCTCTAGAACTTAAAGATGGAGGACAAGCCACGGTTGATGAACTCCTTGAAATCAATTTGGGCTCTGAAGAAGACCCAAGACCAACATGTATAAGCGCATTGCTCAGTCAAGCACAACAACAAGCATATATTTCACTTCTGAAGGAATTCCGAGATTGTTTTGCCTGGTCCTATAAAGAAATGCCTGGGTTAGATCCAGAAGTATCTCAACATGAGCTGGCCATTGATCCAGCCATCGAGCCAATCCAACAAGCTCTGAGAAGAATGAGGCCGGAGCTGATAAACAAAATCGATGCTGAGGTCGACAAGTTAATCGATGTTGGCTTCGTACAAGAAAATCAATATCCAACATGACTGGCAAATATTGTTCCAGTCAAAAAGAAGAATGGACATATCAGAATATGTGTGACTTCAGAGATCTAAACAAGGCATGCCCAAAGGATGACTTCCCAGTGCATGTTACCGAAATTATGGTCGATGCCACTACAAGACATGAAGCTTTGTCTTTTATGGATGGATCGTCGGGATATAATCAGATATGGATGGCTGACAAGGATAAGATCCATACTGCCTTCAGAACTCCCAAAGGAATCTTCCACTACAAAAGAATGCCCTTTGGCCTCAAGAACGTCGGTGCAACATACCAAAGAGCAATGACCAAAATATTTGATGAATTCCTTCATCAACAAGTTGAATGTTATATTGATGACCTAGTTGTCAAAACCAAGAACAAGGAAGATCATATGCAAGATCTCCGCACCATATTTGAAAGGCTGAGGCAATACAGCTTGAAAATGAACCCCATGAAGTGCGCCTTCGGGGTTTCAAGTGGCAAATTTCTGGGCTTTATTGTCAGATACAGGGGCATTGAAATAGACCCAACCAAAATCAAAGCTATCCAGGAGCTTCTGCCTTCGAAGAATCTCAAAGAGCTGCAGTCCCTTCAGGGATGGCTCGCATACATTCGAAGATTGATATCCAACATAGCCGGACAGTGTGAACCCTTCTCTAAATTAATGAAGAAAGATGCCCCATTCATATGGGATGATGAATGTCAAAACGCACTTGAGAAAATCAAGCAATACCTTGCATCGCCACCCGTGCTGGGGGCACCTATCAAAGGCCAGTCATTAATCTTATATATCGCTGCTCAGGAGACTTCTCTAAGGGCAATGCCTGGCTCAAGACAATGAAGAAGGTAAAGAGCAAGCACTATATTACTTAAGCAGAAGGCTGATCGGGGCTGAACTCCGGTACTCACCTATCAAAAAGACATGCTTAGCCCTGGTCTTTGCAGCTAAAAGACTTAGGCACTATATGCTATCACATGAAATCCAGCTCATCTCTAGGGCTGATCCTCTCAAATATATCCTCAATCGACCAGCCTTGAAGGGTTGTTTGGGCAAATGGGCAGTCCTCCTCATAGAGTTCGACATCAAATATGTCCCTCAGAAAGCCATCAAAGGTCAAGCCATTGCAGACTTCTTTGCAGCACATCCAGTGCCAGAAGATTCACCGTTGGTCACCGACTTCCCAGATGAAGAAACATTAGAAGCTAACCATACAGAACAAAAGATATGGCAGCTATATTTTGACGGGGCCTCCCGTTCAGCAATTGCACAAGATGGTACATTCACTACAAAGGCCGAGGCAGGCATTGTCCTGATATCTCCAGAAGGCGAGGTTCTGCATACCTCGTGTTCCTTAACTAAGCCATGCACCAACAATGAAGCTGAATATGAAGCTTTGATAGTTGGCCTGGAAGTTGCTCTGGATATGGGCATTCAAATGATTCAAGTCCATGGAGACTCAATGTTGATTATATACCAAGTCCAAGGAATACATGATGTCAAAAAGCCCGAGTTGATTCCTTATCACAAAAGGGCCCTCAAGCTGATACAAAGATTCTATTTCTTTGAAATCAACCATATCAACCGCTGTGCAAATGCTCAAGCTGATGCTCTGGCTAAATTAGCAAGTTCTCTGACTCTGCCGCCAGAAGGGTCCCTTGAAATATGGGTCAAGAACAGAAGATTGTTACCAACTGTGTTGGAAGAAGAAACAGAAATGCAAACAGAAGTATGTGCAGTGGAAGAAGCTGATAAGCCTGATTGGAGGGAAATGCTTCTCGACTGGTTCAAGCATAAAATATTGCCAAGCACTCGAATCAAGCGTGCTAAACTGATCCCTATCAAGGATTCATATGAATACAAAGGAGACACTCTCTTTCGAGTGACATATGATGGCAAAAGAAAGGTTCTCCTCAGATGCCTGTCACCACAAGAGATAGCTGAAGCCTTGAAGGAAATACATGCTGGGGTCTATGGTGCTCACCAGTCTGGCCGCATGATGAAAAATCAACTCAAACAATTGGGCTACTACTGGCCCACAATGTTCGATGATTGTGCGCAATATGCCAAATCATGTCACAAATGCTAGGAACATGGCCCGATTCCAAGAAAACCCCTGGTGCCCTTGCACCCTACAGCACCATCATGGCCTTTTGCCGAATGGGGCATGGACGTTGTCGGTCCATTCATACCCTCATTAAGAGATGCTAAGTATATTCTGGCCGCCACGGATTATTTTTCCAGATGGGCCGAAGTAGTAGCATTAAGAGAAGTTACCGGGGCAGCCGTTGAAAGGATCCTCTACCAAAATATGTTGTTCCAATATGGTGCACCCAGTCGGATCATTTTAGATAATGGAACATGCTTCCGAAATCAAATCATATACAAGCTAGCTGCGAAGTTTAAAATTGATTGGAGGACCTTTACAGTCTACAATCCACAAGCCAATGGGTTAGCATAAGCCTTTAACAAGACTCTATGCAACTGATCGTTCCAAATTGTGCGTCGTTAAACACTCATGAAAACGTTCAATCTAAATTTATCCGGCTCACTCAAATCAGATTTTGGAAATTTAATAACGGTGAGTCCGAGTCGATCCACAGGGAGTTAAGATTCTAATTTTCGAAAACTTTGGACTTTAGTTAATCTAAAAATAAGTGGGACTTTAAGTAAACTAATTACTTATTTAAACTAGAATTAAATTAACTAATGTTACTAAAAATATAATTACATAAATTAAACAAATCCTTTTTTTCTTTTTCTTTTATTAAACACTATCGCAATTGGAGATTAAACACAACTAAGAAATTATAACAACAAAATAAAAAAAACTATTGTTGAATTGTGTAAACTACTAACTCACTCTAATTAAATAAACTAATAACTAAGAAAATATCCTTAAACAACAACTAATCAACAACTAAACCTAATTAAACAAACTAACATTATACTAGTGGGGGGGGAAAAAAAGAACAAAGCAACAGTTGTAGGTCTGCCGGCGCAGTGAGCCGCAAAGAAAGGAGAGTGGTGTAGTGGTCCAGGCTTCAGGTTGCTGCCGGTTGCTTGCAGGAGGAAGCTTGAGGTGCTGGCGTGTAGATAGGAAAGAAGCTGCTGCTGGAAGTTGGCGCGTGGAGGCTGGCTTCACGCTTGGACAGCTGCTAGGAGGCTGGCTTCACGCTTGGACAGTTGGAGGAAGGAGCTGCTTCACGCTTGGACAGCTGGAGGAAGGAGCTGCTACGTGGAGGAAGGCTGGAGGTTGGCGGGACAAGTGCTGGAGGAAGGAGGAAGCCGGGCTTCAACGGGCGTGTGCAGGCTAGTTCGCACAGGAACCTGGAAGCTGGTGCTGGTGGACTGCCGCTGGGGTTGCTGCTGCAGGTTTGCTGTTGTGAACGCAGGGCTGCTGGAGGTATTGCTTGGAGCTTGCTGGTGCTGGGCACTTGCAGGACGTGCACTTGCTGGAGGTGCTACTGTTTGGCGCGTAGACGTGCATGGAGGGTAGGAGGAGGCCGGCAACGCGTGAGACTTGCTGCATGCGCTGGGCAAGCGCGTTGGGGCACTGTGAACGCCGGCTACACTTGGAACAGTAGCTGGGCAACACGTGCTGTGAAGCTTCACTGCAGCGCGTGGAAGAGGTTGCTGCTGGAGGGCTTGCAAGTGCGTGATGTGGAGCTTCTGTTTGCTGGCATGCAAGCGTGCATGCGCTGGGTAGCAGGAGGTGCTTGCCGGCTACGTGCAGGAGGTGCTTGTCGGCTACGTTTGTGCGTTGGTGGAGAGGCCCGGTTGGTGGAACGTGGAGCTGCTGGAGGGAGAGAAAGAGAGACCGAGAGAAAGAGAAAGAGAGAACAAGAGAGATAGGGATGCCGGGCAACGGTGGTAAGGAGAAGAGGAGGAGAAAACCCGAGACAGAGAGAGAACAGAGGGAGAGAAAGAGAAACCGAGAGAAACAGAGAGGCGTGAGAGAAAGGAAGAGAGAGGGAGGCTGGGAAAGAGGGGAGGAGGAAGGAGAGTGCGGCTGCTGAAAAAAAAAAACTCAAAAATCCGAGAGAGTGAGGGAATAGGAATAATGGGGAGAGAGAGAGAAGGACTAGGAATTCTGAAAAAAAAACGTGGGAGAGAGGAAGAGAGAGCTCCGGGAGAGAGTTGGGAAAGGGGTTAATATAGAGAGGAAGAGAGGCGTGGGAAGGAAACTGGAGAAGAAGTAGGACTGTGGTTGGGAAATTGGGGAGAATGAAGGAAATAGTGGGTTTTGGGAAACTCCAGAGAAGGAAGGAATCAAATTGCATTTTTACCCCTGCTTTAGTTGAAATCCGAACACTAGACCTCCCCCAAATTTTCGGAAACTCCACCAGTTGCACTGCATCATCGGCATGTCCTGTTCCCATAAAATAAATATAAATAAGCGCATTATCATAAAAATATCATCATATTTATTCATTTCGTCTCGGTTTTGTCGAAAAACCGCAAATGCGCTATGCTCCTTTAATCACATGAAATGACGATGTTTTTAAGTCAGAATTTGATGAAATTGGTACCGTTGGACTTGTTACACAATTATCTATCATTTCATGCTATTTTGTAGATAAAAATATGAGTATAATGCATATGATTGCCCTTAAATGATCAATTTAACACTTTATCACACCCCCCAACTTACTCATTGCTAGTGTTAGAATTAGGTGGCCTCAAAGCCAATCATTGTACATTCTAGTTCAGATTATTAATAAAGGCAATTATTTCTTCATTTAATAGTTCTCGCAAACGACTATCGTAATGAAGGTCCAAAGACAAATGTATGGGATATTGAATCATGATGAGATCATGATAGTGAGATCAATATCCTAAGGCAATTATCTTAAATAGTTCTCGATCATACGATATTTGAGTTGGACATTAAATATCCGATAAGATCGACACAAGTTATGTCTGCTCATATGATGAGGGTGAATGATCTCACATTCACTCGTGTGGTGACACTAAGACAAACAAGTGGGTGCTCATTAGAGAATGAGTTCACTGAACATACCCAAAATAAGAATTCCTGGATGGTAATTATACCTATTAGTCAACCAGAGAATTCAATCGTTGCAGTAGCACAGTTGGTCCTTTGATCTGAGTCACCAATGATACCTTGTTTGTGGACCATTGTGTCTTGATTCTCTGACTCGTGGGCTTTAACCATTAAGTCCACCATAATCGGTCTTTCAGATACAGTGGAAATCTTGCGAAGGTAATTGAGTGAACAACAAGGGATCACTCACTCTTGGTATAAGACTGGAGAGAGAATGTCCCATGGATGTGTACACAGAAATCCCTGGCCAGGGTCAAATGAAAGAGATGTCTTTCTAGATATTAACTGTGTACTGGAATCCATCTGGATAATGCGATAGAGGGTTTGACTATAAAACCATACCCTTGCGTTATCGGGACATTGCATGAGTGAAGGATTATATCTGTGCGGTATCGGCAGACGGAAAGGTTCAATTAAAGGGAACAGTATCCCTTATATCTTCTGGGATCATGAGGTAGTGTTTGGTGCTGTTCATGATCAGAAGGCCAAGTGATTTGATCATCAGATGATAATTCACTTGTTTATTAAATTAATCATTTAACATATGATGTTTAAATGTTAATTAATAAATATTAAACTCAAGAAACAGTTCTAAGTTTAATGGGCCTGCAACCAGACTGATATATGGGCCTGGAGGGTCACACACATAAGAGTTCGCGTCAGACGGTGAGAGATGTTAAATTTCATGCTTATCTGGGTTTTTGTGAAAAGCTGCAGGATAAACATGAAGATTTAATGGAGAATTATCCAAGGCCAAACTCTTGGATAATCATGAGGATTAACTGTTGTGCTTATCCTTATTTCTATATAAGGAGGGCCAAGGGGGGGTGGTAAAAAGTTAGTTGGACGAATTTTACTCCTCAGATTCTCTCTCTCCTCCTTTCTCTCTTGGAGTGGATCTGTCTCTCTCCGCGCATGGTGGATCTGAGGTCTGGTCGCAGCACTCAGGTCGAGGAGGAAATCGTGTTTGCTGCGGGAACTCGTGTGGATACCTCTAGAGATCGTGCACGTGCGCGATTAACGAGTCGGCATCATCCACGGGAGATTCGAAACCCCGCAAAGGTGAAGAACTGTTCTTCCCGCGTTAATTTTAATGTCCGTTTTACGACCCCAGCAACCGATACAATGGAATCAATTTTGTTTCCGATGCGTTCATGACGATTCCTTACAGTGGTATCAGAGCCAGGTTTGCTGGTTCGGTTGTAAAACGGCACCGTTGTGTTTTCTCGTTATGCGTTAAGAACCCGTATTGTACGTGTTCTTGAGTATAATCCGATTAAAAATGACAGATTAGTGTTCATATGATGATCACGATCGATTTGATTATTTTTCTGTATTTTTCGGATTTTTATTTGGGTTTTTTGGAGTTCTTCATGTGATGATGAACTGGGGTACTTCGGCGGCTTCGCACGGGCATTCCAAGTGTTGGGATGGTGGCCCGGATGTCTGGATCTATTGGTGATAGTCACCACTTCACATTGGGCATGGAGATCGGCACCGGAGTGCCCTTGGAGGTCCTCAAAATCGAGCCCAAAGTCGGATTTAAAACCCTGCAAAATCAGATTTTGGAGGGGTTTTGGGCTTAATTTGTCACCTCACCGGAGGCCGCCGGGGGCCCTGCCGGCGCCGGGCACGTCGCCGGCGCCGGGGGCATCGCCGGCCGTGGCCGCCGCCGCCGGGGGTGGCCGCCGGCGCCGCCCACAAAGCCCCAACGCCGCCGGCCTGCAAATATTAGGGTTTCTGGTTTTAGAAGAAAGGGGGGGCCGGTCGAATCCCTGCCTTACGGGCCGGGGGCCGGGCGGCGCCCTGGCCGAGCCAGGGTGCAGCCCTGGTCGAGCCAGGGTGCGACCCTGGCCGAGCCAGGGCCCCTGGCCGAGCCAGGGTTCCACCCTGGCCGAGCCAGGGCCCTGGGCCCGGGCCATTTGGGCCCTAATGGGCTGGGCCCATTTTCTGTTTTTAAAAATTGTTTTTAAATACCAGTCTAGCCCCCTTTAAACCCAATTTTAGCCCATTTAAGCCAGTTTTAAAATTGTTTTAAAACAGAAAATTTATATAAATAATTAATAATTGTTATTAATTATTTTTTATGATTATTAACAGGTTATTAAAGAGTTTAATAACTATTAGTCAATTAAAGGGCTTTATAATTAATGGGTGTTAGTTAATTGTTTAAAATTATTTTAGATAATTAATTTCCCTGTTAATTTAATTAGTTTAAAATTGTTTTAAACTAATTTCATGCATAACTTGATTACTCTTAATGTTCAAATTGTTTGAATTTGTATTTAGATTAACTAAATAGTTTAGTTAGTTAATTTGTCAATAATGTTTTGAATATTATTGATTATGCTGAAATAAATGTTATTTCAAAAACTAATTGATATTATAATTTTATATTTATAAAATTTAATACCAAACAGCAATTATGTGATGATTGTGATGCATGTGATGTGTTTTATGGTGGGATGATCATGGACTTAGAATTTTCATGTGATGAATGATGTGAATGGATGCGATGCTTATTTCATTTGATATTTTAAAATAGGACATGCGTGTCCTCCTCTCTCTTAATCCAAGTGTACTTTCTACCTTCCTATAAGATTGTACTCCCCTTGATAAGATCAAGGTTTCTAATTGTTTAAATGTATATTTGTGGACCTGCGAGTCCTGAATTTTGTATTTAAATGTATCGGATTAAGTTTAGAGGACGGGATCTTCTGAAGACACCTCTGGAGGGAGGACTCGCATCAAATGGAACCAGTGTTGCTGTTTTCACATTAGGATCTTATTATGGATCATCGTTTGGCTCCGATGATTCCATAGTAACTTTTGCAGTCCATGATCATCCCCATTTAATTTTTCTGCATATATGTGATGTTTGCGGACTATGCTATCATATATATATTTCTATTAAGTATATTGATACTTCAAATTGAAATACTATTGATGGCACGATTTTTTACAAATCAAAATCAAAAACCCTCTTTTAAAACTTAAGTTGTAAACGTGAGATATTCAGAATAATCCACGTAACCCACCATCATTATAGATCTTAGGATAATTCTTATCTCAAACGGATTTGTTGTGCTACCACAAGGTCTGTTTGATTTAGAAATTAAACTAGGTCTACAACATGTGATGTCATTAAGATGAATGGACAAATAGTGTAGTTTTGTTGTACTACCACAAGGATTGCACTATGAATTCATGTCATCTAAGTAATGATGGATAAACTTAACTGAATCATTTGATTTGTTGTGCTACCACAAGGTCATTCTGATTCAGGGGTTAAATCGATCGGATATTGCAAACGTTGCAACTGTCAAGAGTTGACTGCCTAAGGGACTTGATGTGATTTGTTGTGCTACCACAAGGTCACATGCATGTTACCCGAAGGATTCTGATCCCCACTATGAGATCACCGGAATCTCCCGTTCTGTATTTTAGAGGGTCATACAGATCGCCGAAAAATAGTGGGAGCATAAATCTAGATTAAAAGTCCTAAATCTGATTTTAAGAACTATCTGCTCATTTTATATATTTCCATGTAGGTCGCTATGTCGTCACCTAACCCCCTCCGTTGCATACTTGATGCAAATAAACTCACGGGACCAAATTACATTGACTGGTTACGCAACCTGAAGATTGTCCTCAGGTGCGAAAAGCTAGCCTATGTCCTGGATCAACCAGATCCAGTGCAACCCGGTGATAATGCTAACGAAGATGAATTAATGATGTATGAAAATTGGAAGGAGGACTCTGTCAAGGTCCAGTGTTATATGTTCGGTTCAATGAATAATGAACTGCAGCGACAGCATGATAACATGGAACCTAAAACCATTCTGAATCACCTACAAGAGTTGTTTGGTGAACAATCCAGAACAGAAAGATATGAGATATCTAAGAAATTGTTCAGGACCAGAATGAGCGAGGGCACATCTGTGCAAACTCATGTGCTCAAGATGATAGAATGGATTGAGAGGCTTGCTGTGCTGGGATTTGTTATGAAAAATCACCTGAGCATTGACTTAATCCTACAGTCCCTTCCAGATTCATTTTCACAATTCATTATCAACTTCAATATGAACAAAATTGAAGTTTCACTAGCTGAGCTGCTCAACATGTTGAAGACAGTAGAAGGCACTATCCAGAAAGATAAGCCAAATGTAATGCTTGTTGGTAAGACCAACAAGAAAAGAAAAGCTGGACAGACCTTTAAGAAAGGTAAGCCTAAGAAGCTAGTGAAAAGCAAACCGGCAGCACAAAAGGACAAAGCTAAAGTCAATGATAAAGGTCAGTGTTTCCACTGCCATAAAGAAGGTCATTGGTAGAGAAACTGCAAAATTTATCTTGCAGTAAAAGCAAAGGAGAAGCTTGGTGAAGCTTCAGGTATTCTCATGATCGATCTTAACTTGTCTTATAGAGAATCAACATCCTGGGTATTAGATACTGGATGTGTTTCTCATATCTGCAATAACTTGCAGGTGTTAACAAGTAAAAGAAGATTGAACCACGAAGACGTGGATTTGAGGCTCGGGAATGGAGCAAAAGTTGCTGCGTTAGCTGTGGGGACAGCAAGACTTCAGATGCCATCAGGAGAATCTTTGGAACTGATAGATTGTTATTATGTTCCAACCATTATCAGGAATATCATATCTATTTCATGTTTAGATAGACAAGGATATTCTATGAAGCTAGAGAATAAAGGTTGTTCAATTTATCAAGGAGACAAATTGTTTGCTTCCGGGTATTTATTGAATGGATTATATTTACTTGATATTTCATATGATGTTTGTCTGGTAAATAAGTCTCTTGAACGCTTTGATAAGGATGTGAATAAATCGTACCTATGGCATTGTAGGCTAGGTCATATAAATGAGAACAGGATCATAAGGTTGTAAAAGAATGGATATCTTGATCTATTTGATTATGAATCATTTGCAACCTGTGAGGCTTGTCTCATGGGAAAGATGACCAAAGCTCCATTCTCAGGACATGGAGAAAGAGCTAAGGACTTATTGGAACTAATACATAGTGATGTATGTGGTCCAATGTCCACTCATGCTATGGGTGGTTACTCATACTTTGTTTCATTTACAGATGATTTCTCAAGATATGGCTACATATATTTAATGAAATATAAGTCAGAAGTCTTTGAGAAATTTAAAGAGTTTAAAAACGAAGTTGAAAACCAGACTGGAAAGAGTATTAAAACTCTTCGATCAGAACGAGGGGGAGAATACTTAAGTACAGAATTCACAGAATATCTTAAGGATAATGGTATTTTGTCTCAGTGGACTCCTCCCTATACACTTCAGTTAAATGGTGTATCGGAAAGGAGAAATCGTACTCTATTAGATATGGTACGATCAATGATGAGTAATGCTAACCTTCCAACCTCTTTATGGGGATATGCACTATTGACTGCTGCATATCTATTGAACAAAGTTCCGAGTAAGTCAGTACCTTCCACTCCATATGGGATATGGAAAGGAAGGAAACCAGACTTTAAGCATGTTAGAGTCTGGGGTTGTCCTGCGCATGTCAAAAGACATGATCCAGACAAACTGGATTCCAGGACAGAGAAATGTAGATTTGTCTTGTGGGATATCCAAAAGAGAGTTTTGGATATTACTTCTATCAGCCCAGCGATCAAAGGGTGTTTGTCGCAAAAAGAGCTGTCTTCCTAGAGAAAGAATATCTTTCAAAAGAAGACAGTGGGAGCAAGATAGAACTGGAAGAAATTCTAGACTCACAAGTCAACACTGGTTCATCTACTGAACCATTGACTCAAGAACTTGTTCAAGATGATACACAAAAGGTTCGCAGATCAGGTAGAGTGCCTAAGCAGCCTGAAAGATATGTTGGACATATCGATGAAGGCAAACCAAACGTGCACTTAAATGAGGATAATGATCCTCAAACCTACCTTGAAGCCATAAATAGTCATGAATCAGAAAAATGGCAAGAGGCAATGGATTCTGAAATTCAGTCCATGTATGCCAACCAAGTTTGGAACTTGGTTGATCTGCCAGAAGGTATGGTACCTATTGGCAGTAAATGGACCTTTAAAAGAAAGATCGGGGCAGATGGACAAATTGACACATACAAGGCAAGGCTTGTAGCAAAAGGATATCGTCAAAGGCAAGGTGTTGACTATGACGAAACCTTTTCTCCAGTTGCCATGATTAAGTCAATCAGAATACTTCTTGCTATCGCTGCATTCTATGATTATGAAATATGGCAAATGGATGTGAAAACAGCATTCCTTAACGGGAACCTTCAAGAAGAGGTGTATATGATACAACCTGAAGGATTCACTTCCAAAGAGCATTCAAGCAAGGTATGCAAGTTGCAAAGATCCATCTATGGATTAAAACAGACATCCCGAACTTGGAACTTAAGATTTGATGAAGCAATCAAATCTTATGACTTCATTAAGAATGAAGATGAACCTTGTGTATACAAAAAGGCTAGTGGGAGCGTAGTTACCTTTTTGGTACTTTACGTTGATGACATTCTACTCATTGGAAATGATGTAGGAATGTTATCATCGGTAAAGGCTTGGTTATCCAAAAACTTCTCCATGAAAGATTTGGGAGAAGCATCCTATATTCTGGGAATAAGGATCTATCGAGATAGGTCCAAAAGGATGCTTGGCTTGTCCCAATCTATGTACATAGATACCATAGTCAAAAGGTTTGGCATGGAAAATTCCAAGAGAGGCCTCATTCCTATGAGGCATGAAATTTATCTCTCTAAAGAAATGTCTCCCAAGACACCTGAAGAGAGAGCATACATGGATAGAGTTCCTTATGCCTCGGCAATAGGATCTATCATGTATGCAATGCTATGTACTAGGCTTGATGTGGCACATCCATTAAGTGTCACTAGTAGATATCAGGCTGATCCAGGTGAGGAACACTGGAAAGCGGTGAAATGTATCCTTAGATACTTGAGAAGGACTAAGGATTTATTTCTCGTTTATGGAGGAAACGACTTGGAACTTCAAGGATTTACTGACTCAAGTTTCCAGTCGGATATGGATGACAGCAAATCCATGTCTGGATTTGTGTTCATGTTAAATGGAGGTGCAGTAAGTTGGAAGAGTTCCAAACAGGAAACTACTGCAGATTCGACGACCGAAGCAGAATACATTGCTGCAGCTGAAGCGGCCAAGGAGGCGGTTTGGATGAAGAAGTTCATCTCGGCGCTTGGAGTCGTTCCAAGCATTTCAGATCCTGTTCCATTATTGTGTGACAACAATGGGGCAATAGCTCAAGCGAAGGAGCCAAGATCACATCAGAAGTCAAAGCACATTCTGAGACGATTTCATCTGATTCGTGAGATCATCGCCCGAGGAGATATAGTAGTTGAGAAAGTCTCATCTGAAGATAATGTAGCAGATCCCTTGACTAAGCCATTGTCTCAAAACAATTTAGAACGTCACCTTAAGTCTCTGGGACTTAGACACATGGGTGATTGGCTATAGTCCAAGTGGGAGAATGTTAGAATTAGGTGGCCTCAAAGCCAATCATTGTACATTCTACTTCAGATTATTAATAAAGACAATTATTTCTTCATTTAATAGTTCTCGCAAATGACTATCGTAATGAAGGTCCATAGACAAATGTATGGGATATTGAATCATGATGAGATCATGATAGTGAGATCAATATCCTAAGGCAATTGTCTTAAATAGTTCTCGATCATAGGATATTTGAGTTGGACATTAAATATCCGATAAGATCGACACAAGTTATGTCTGCTCATATGATGAGGGTGAATGATCTCACATTCACTCATGTGGTGACACTAAGACAAACAAGTGGGTGCTCATTAGAGAATGAGTTCACTAAACATACCCAAAATAAGAATTCCTGGATAGTAATTATACCTATTAGTCAACCAGGGAATTCAATCGTTGCAGTAGCAGAGTAGGTCCTTTGACCTGAGTCACCAATGATACCTTGTTTGTGGACCATTGTGTCTTGATTCTCTGACTCGTGGGCTTTAACCATTAAGTCCACCATAATCGGTCTTTCAGATACAGTGGAAATCTTGCGAAGGTAATTGAGTGAACAACAAGGGATCACTCACTCTTGGTATAAGACTGGAGAGAGAATGTCCCATGGATGTGTACACAGAAATCCCTGGCCATGGTCAAATGAAAGAGATGTCTTTCTAGATATTGACTGTGTATTGGAATCCATCTAGATAATGCAATAGAGGGTTTGACTATAAAACCATACCCTTGCGTTATCGGGACATTGCATGAGTGAAGGATTATATCTGTGCGGTATCGGCAGACGGAAAGGTTCAATTGAAGGGAACAGTATCCCTTATATCTTCTGGGATCATGAGGTAGTGTTTGGTGTTGTTCATGATCAGAAGGCCAAGTGATTTGATCCTCAGATGATAATTCACTTGTTTATTAAATTAATCATTTAACATATGATGTTTAAATGTTAATTAATAAATATTAAACTCAAGAAACAGTTCTAAGTTTAATGGGCCTGCAACCAGACTGATATATGGGCCTGGAGGGTCACACACATAAGAGTTCTCGTCAGACGGTGAGAGATGTTAAATTTCATGCTTATCTGGGTTTTTGTGAAAAGCTGCAGGATAAACATGAAGATTTAATGAAGAATTATCCAAGGCCAAACTCTTGGATAATCATGAGGATTAACTGTTGTGCTTATCCTTATTTCTATATAAGGAGGGCCAAGGGGGGGTGGTAAAAAGTTAGTTGGACGAATTTTACTCCCCAGATTCTCTCTCTCCTCTCTCTCTCTCCTCCTTTCTCTCTTGGAGTGGATCTGTCTCTCTCCGCGCATGGTGGATCTGAGGTCTGGTCGCAGCACTCAAGTCGAGGAGGAAATCGTGTTTGCTGCGGGAACTCGTGTGGATACCTCTAGAGATCGTGCACGTGCGCGATTAACGAGTCGGCATCATCCACGGGAGATTAGAAACCCCGCAAAGGTGAAGAACTGTTCTTCCCGCGTTAATTTTAATGTCCGTTTTACGACCCCAGCAACCGATACAATGGAATCAATTTTATTTCCGCTGCGTTCATGGCGATTCCTTACAGCTAGTCCCTTAGCAATGCAAATAAGGAAAAGTTAGGACAAACAATGAATTATCATGCTTCATTTGTAGTATCTTTCACAATCAATTTAAGTGGTAGCCGATTGGTTAAGCTAAAAGTTTTCATATCCCACAATATTTTGATTCACGACAGGTGATTGTGCATGAAATTTGACACACTTAGAACTCGTTTCCCACCTTTTTGGTATATTCTTACCTTTACTACCCTTTAGATAAGACTACCTGGGGAGGAGAAGAGAATAAAAGATTTTCCGATCAATCAGTGAGGACCGTTTTTCAGTTCCCGTCCCAACTCAGCACTTTTCACGACTTGGTCATATTTTTAGTACGATGGACTTTTTAGCGTGGCGTTTTTTTCATTTTATTGTACTTTTGCTTTTGAGAGTGCGTACTTTTTGCCACTCTCTTTGAATTGCCTGAGGGGAGGTGCGTACTTTTTGCCACCTACCTTCCTTTAGCTCTTTTAACGCCTTCTATTGCCCTTAATGTTTACAGCTGTCCATTTTAAATGACCGCCGCTTTTAGAGTGCTGAGTGGGACAGTCCCCTATTACGGATCCTATACATTCCTTTCGTTCAACCCAAAAGAAAAATTAGAATAAGTAGTCTTATCCTTGAGGTTAATTCCAGCAATTCTATACTTTTAAGATCTTTCATTTATTCTAAGTTGCCGTGTGTGTGTGAAAATCATCTTGCCGTGGATTTTTGTAAAGTGGGATATTTAAACTTTGAAGGTTCTTCAACCAATGTGACAAAAAAAAAAACTGATTTGTTAAAGATTTACTTAATAAAACATGATTTTCATGCAATTTTCCTAGGATGTGAAAAGAAGTTTTTGAAAAACATTGGACCATTTTTCAGTGAAAGATATCAGTTTTCTTCAAAAGATTTTCAATAAATGCATATCAAATTGATTGTGCCACCCCCCAACTTGATTGACATTGTCCTCAATGGAATAAAAGATATAAAAAACACGCAGCCAGAAGAGAATTTGTGAAGGAGCGAAACAACCTGTAATGAAGAGGCTGCGACATACCCACGGCGACTGCTGCTTAGGGACATAAAAGGAAAGAAATACAAAAGCTAAAATAAAATATTGGGTTGCCTCCCAACAAGCGCTAAGTTTATTGTCTTCAGCCAGACGGAAGTTCAGTTAGTGTGGATCACTCAGTTCTATGGATTCATATGACTCATTTTGAAGATTTTCAATGAATGGTTTCAACCGTTGACCATTAACAGTAAAAGTGTTCCCACTCTTGGGATTCAGAATTTTGACGGCTCCATGATCGAAGGCTTTAACGACCACGAATGATCCATCCCATCTGGATTTCAGTTTTCCTGGAAATAAGCGGAGCCTAGAGTTAAATAGCCAAACTTTCTTATTTGGAAGAAAGGATTTTCTTATAATATGTTTATCATGAAAAGCTTTAGTTTTGGCTTTATAAATCTTTGAATTTTCATAAGCCTCGTTGCGCAACTCTTCCAGCTCACTCAGTTGTAAGGTTCGGTGGGAACCAGCTTGGGCTAGGTCCAGATTGACTTGTTTGATGGCCCAATAAGCCCTATGTTCCAATTCCACCGGAAGGTGGCACGCTTTTCCAAAAACCAGGCGATAAGGAGACATGCCAATAGGAGTTTTGTAAGCGGTCCGATAGGCCCATAAAGCATCATCCAATCTTTCAGACCAATCTTTTCTATCGGGCCTAACGGACTTTTGCAGAATATTCTTGATCTCCCTATTGGAAACTTCCACTTGGCCACTGGTTTGCGGGTGATAAGGGGTAACTACTTTGTGATTAATCCCATATTTCTTAAGCAAAGCTCGAAATTGGTAATTCGTAAAATGTGTTCCCCCATCACTTATGATAGCTTTAGGCCACCCGAACCGAGAAAAGATATTCTTCTGAACGAATTTAATGACCACTTTATGATCATTGGTTCGGGTGGCTACTGCTTCAATCCATTTTGAGACATAATCCACCGCTACCAGAATATATGTATGTCCAAAAGAGGGTGGAAAAGGTCCCATAAAGTCAATTCCCCAAACATCAAAGACTTCAACCACCAAGATTGGGTTGAGTGGCATCATATCCCTTTTTGCCATATTTCCTACGGCCTGACATCGGAGGAAAGTTTTGCTAAATTCATGGGCATCTTTGAAAAGTGTGGTCCAGTAAAAACCACTTTGTAGGACTTTGGCTGCAGTTTTCTTTCCTGAGAAGTGGCCCCTACAGGCCAGATTATGGCAGAAGTTAAGAACACTATGTTGTTCTTCTTCAGGAACACATCGCCTAATGATTTGATCATGACAAAATTTGAATAATTCAGGATCCTCCCAGAAATAATATTTTCCTGAGAAAAGAATTTGTCCTTTTCACTTTTAGTCCATCCTTCCGGAAGCTGATTAGTCACCTTGTAATTGACAATATGAGCATACCAAGGTGCAACAGTGTGAGAAATGGTCAGTAGATGCTCATCAGGAAAGGAATCAGTGATTGGTGTACTTTCAGAGATCGGAATTCGTGATAGGTGGTCAGCTACCACATTCTCAGAACCCTTCTTATCTCGAATTTCCAGATCAAATTCCTGAAGGAGTAAGATCCATCTAATAAGTCTAGGCTTTGCATCCTTCTTGGTCAACAGGTATTTTAGAGCTGAGTGATCAGAATAGATTATGACTTTTGCCCATAAAAGATAAGATCTGAATTTTTCTAGGGCAAAAACCACAGCCAATAATTCCTTTTCTGTGGTGGTATAATTCATTTGAGCATCGGCAAGGGTGCGACTGGTATAATATATCACCACGGGACACTTGTTGATTCTTTGTCCCAAAACCGCACCGATAGCATAGTCCGAGGCATCACACATGATTTCGAAGGGTAAAGACCAATCTGGCGATTGAAGAATCGGGGCTTTGGTCAAAGATTCCTTCAGAGAATTGAATGCCTTGATGCAAGATTCATCCATTTGGAAAGGGACATCCTTAGCTAGGAGAAGAGATAGAGGCCGGGCAATTTGAGAGAAATTATGGATAAACCGGCGATAGAAACCGGCATGGCCAAGGAATGAACGGATCTGTCTGACCGAGGTGGGCGGAGGAAGATTGGATATGAGATCGATCTTAGCTTTGTCTACCTCTATCCCCCTTTCAGACACAATGTGGCCTAGAACAATGCCCTCTCGAACCATAAAATGGCTCTTTTCCCAGCTAAGTATCAGATTGTTGTCTATGCATCGTGCTAGCACCTGTTTAAGATTTTCCAGGCAATTTTCAAAAGAATCTCCGAAGATTGAGAAATCATCCATGAAAATTTCGAGGAATTCTCCCACCATATCGGAGAATATAGCCATCATGCACCGTTGAAATGTGGCTGGTGCGTTGCATAATCCAAATGGCATCCTCCTAAAAGCAAACGTGCCATAAAGGCACGTGAAGGTGGTCTTTTCTTGATCTTCCGGGTAAATAGCCACTTGATTGTACCCGGAGTACCCATCTAAGAAGCAAAAGTACTTCTGGCCCGATAACTTTTCCAGAATCTGATCCATGAATGGGAGTGGAAAGTGATCCTTCTTAGTCATTAGATTTAGCTTTCGGTAATCAATGCACACTCTCCATCCCGTGGTGAGCCTAGTGGGTACGTCTTCTCCATGATCATTCTTGATAACCGTTAATCTAGATTTCTTGGGTACCACTTGGGTTGGGCTGACCCATTTACTGTCTGATATTGGGTAAATAATACCCGCATCCAGCCATTTCACAACTTCCTTCTTCACCACTTCTTTCATATTGGGGTTAAGGCGCCTTTGCATCTCCCGACTGGGTTTAGAATTCTCTTCTATATAGATGTGATGCATGCAAATGGACGGGCTAATTCCCTTTAAATCTGCCACCGACCATCCAATAGCACCTTTGTGGACTTTGAGGACCTCGGTTAATTGGGCCTCCTGCGGCGAAGTAAGATTTGCCGCAATGATGACCGGGAGAGTTTGGTCCGGACCCAAAAATATATACTTGAGAGACTCAGGTAATGGTTTAAGTTCAAGCTCAGGAGGGTCCTCTAAGGATGGCAAAGCGGGCTCAGATTGTAAGGCTGGTAAAGGTTCAACCTTGGGCCAAGATGTTAATGGGCCAGGAGAGTCCTTTAAAGTGTTGGCTGTTAGAATTGGGTGGCCTCATAGCCAATCATTGTACATTCTAGTTCAGATTATTAATAAAGGCAATTATTTCTTCATTTAATAGTTCTCGCAAACGACTATCGTAATGAAGGTCCATAGACAAATGTATGGGATATTGAATCATGATGAGATCGTGATAGTGAGATCAATATCCTAAGGCAATTGTCTTAAATAGTTCTCGATCATAGGATATTTGAGATGGACATTAAATATCCAATAAGATCGACACAAGTTATGTCTGCTCATATGATGAGGGTGAATGATCTCACATTCACTCGTGTGGTGACATTAAGACAAACAAGTGGGTGCTCATTAGAGAATGAGTTCACTGAACAGACCCAAATAAGAATTCCTGGATGGTAATTATACCTATTAGTCAACCAGGGAATTCAATCGTTGCAGTAGCACAGTTGGTCCTTTGACCTGAGTCACCAATGATACCTTGTCTGTGGACCATTGTATCTTGATTCTCTGACTCGTGGACTTTAACCATCAAGTCCACCATAATCGGTCTTTCAGATACAGTGGAAAGCTTGCGAAGGTAATTGAGTGAACAACAAGGGATCACTCACTCTTGGTATAAGACTGGAGAGAGAATGTCCCATGGATGTGTACACAGAAATCCCTGGCCAGGGTCAAATGAAAGAGATGTCTTTCTAGATATTAACTGTGTACTGGAATCCATCTGGATAATGCGATAGAGGGTTTGACTATAAAACCATACCCTTGCATTATCGGGACATTGCATGAGTGAAGGATTATATCTGTGCGGCATCTGCAGACGGAAAGGTTCAATTGAAGGGATCAGTATCCCTTATATCTTCTGGGATCATGAGGTAGTGTTTGGTGCTGTTCATGATCAGAAGGCCAAGTGAATTAATCATTGGATGATAATTTACTTGTTTATTAAATTAATCATTTAACATGTGATGTTTAAATGTTAATTAATAAATATTAAACTCAAAAAACAGTTCTAAGTTTAATGGGCCTGCAACCGGACTGATATATGGGCCTGGAGGGTCACACACATAAGAGTTCTCGTCAGACGGTGAGAGATGTTAAATTTTATGCTTATCTGGGTTTTTGTGAAAAGCTGCAGGATAAACATGAAGATTTAATGAAGAATTATCCAAGGCCAAACTCTTGGATAATCACGAGGATTAACTCTTGTGCTTATCCTTATTTCTATATAAGGAGGGCCAAGGGGGAGTGGTAAAAAAAAGTTAGTTGGACGAATTTTACTCCTCAGATTCTCTCTCTCCTCTCTCTCTCTCCTTCTCGGAGTGGATCTGTCTCTCTCCGCGCATGGTGGATCTGAGATCTGGTCGGAGCACTCAAGTCGAGGAGGAAATCGCGTCTGCTGCGGGAACTCGTGTGGATACCTCCAGAGATCGTGCGTGTGCGCGATTACCGAGTCGGCATCATCCACGGGAGATTCGAAACCCCGCAAAGGTGAAGAACTGTTCTTCCCGCTTAGTTTTAATGTCCGTTTTACAACCCCAGCAACCGATACAATGGAATTCCGCTGCGTTCATGGCGATTCCTAACATTGGCTTCCTCCAAAAGGTCATATATGGACATCTCATTTTCTTCAACCAGATTATCCAAGACATCAATAGTATGGCATTCTTTTTCATGATCTGGGTATTGAGATGCTTTGAAGACATTAATCTGGACCTTTTGACCCCCAAATGAAATGTCCATTATGCCACTTTCACAATTTATATTAGCTTTGGCAGTGGCTAAGAATGGACGACCTAGGATGATCGGAGTGTGAATGAGTTCCTCAGGTAATGCCATATCCAGAATAAGAAAATCTACGGGAAAATAACAATCATGAACCTTCACAATCACATACTCAATTAATTCCCGTGGAGTTTTCACAGACCTATCAGCCAACTGCAAGATGATGGGTGTGGGCTTTAATTCTCCAATATCAAATTTCTCATAAATGGCTGTCGGCAATAGATTCACACTAGCGCCTAGATCCAATAAAGCTCTATCAAATGTAACTCCAGCTAAGTCACATGAAATTAGAGGTGCTCCAGGATCCTTTAACTTTTTAGGTAAATGATTCATCACAATTGCACTAACATCCTCTGAAAGCCGAACCTTTTCGGGTGCCATTCTAGATTCTCTTCGTGGAGTACATAATTCCTTGAGAAACTTAGCATAAGTTGGCACATGCTTGATGGCATCGAGGAGTGCAATATTAATTTGGACTTGTTTGAACAAATCCAACAACTCCTCATTCTGGGCCAGTTTCTTCCTGGTATTGGGCTTGGCTAATAAGGCATTAGGAAATGGCACCCTAGGTTTATAAGAACTTGGGCCTTCATCTATCTTCCCTTTTCCTTTAAAATCCTCCTCCAATTTCTCTATGTTGGGTTCATCTTCACTCTCACTTTCAATTTCCTGAGGCCCATCAGTGGAACCTTTGGCTAACTCTCTATCTGCATGTGGTTTTTCTAAACTTCTCCCACTCCTAAGGGCTGAAATGGCTTTAGCATTCTCCAATTGTGGCCCTTTATATTATGGTAATGGGCTAGGCTGAGGTAAAAGGCCCGATTGCTGTGGAAAACCCGGGGGTTGATTCCTTGGATTGGCAACGGGTTGACTAGGAAGTTGGCCTACTTCTCTTCTCATCGTAGCCTCAGCTAGTTGGCCCATTTGACTTTCCAACTTAGCAATGGATTGTTGCTGGGTCAAAATCAGTTGTTGGAGTTGAGTGAATTTGTCATCAAAGTTGGGCTGAGGAGGTTGTTGGTAAGTGGGTGGAGGATGGTATTGGGTTGGCTGTCCATATTGGAATGAGTGGTAGTGGGCCGGTTGACCTGATTGATACCGGGCCGATTGACCTGATTGATACGGGGCCGGTTGACCTGATTGATACTGGGCCGGTTGAGAAAACTGGGCTTGAGATCCCCTAGCCTGAACATTTCCATAGAAATTAGATTGCTGTTGGAATGAATTTTGTGGCTTTGGGGCTTGATGCATGGGAGGATTGGACATTGGTAATGGGGCCTGCTGATTCTTCCAAGAGAAATTAGGGTGATTTCTCCAGCCAGGATTGTAAGTATTTGAGAATGGATCATTATTGGGCCTGGAGAATCCTTGGGCAGCCTGAACTTGTTCTTGAATGAATGGTGGAAGTTGGGCCGCAGTTGGGCATTCATTCACTTGATGGGTTGGATTTGCGCATAAGGCACAAATGTCATGATTAGCAGAGGATGGGCCTTCATATGGACTAGATTGTGTTGGGTAAGTAGGCTCTTGCTTGTTTAAGGCCAGGAGTTGGTCTAGTTTCTGGGCCAAGATGTCTACCTTATCCAATTTCTGATTAATCAGATTTATGTCCATTCTAGATTCGGGCTCTCCACGGGCCTTAAGTTCATATATTCCAGTCCGTTTAGATGGCCCAACAGACCTTTCATAAGATGATAATGAGGCATGGTTGATGGAATTTTCACTTAACATCTCAAACAGATCATAGGCTTCATCTTCATTTTTCATCATAAATGCCCCTCCGCATGAAGCATCCACCATCTGTCTGAACTGTTCAGACAATCCTTCATAGAATGCTTGGACAATTTGCCATTTTGAAAGCCCATGATGAGGGCATTTTCTAAGCAATTATTTCAGTCTTTCCCAAGATTCATGGATCAATTCCCCGGGAGTTTGGATAAAACTCGTGATGGCCCTTCTCATGGTATTGGTCCGCCTGATGGGATAGAACTTCTTAAGAAATTCTTTCTGCATCTCTTCCCATGTCCTAATGGGCCTTCCTATAGTTCCCAACCAATATTTAGCATTGTCCTTTAATGAAAAGGGAAATAAGGTCAACTTAAGGCCATCATCGGTGAAATTCTAGATTTTCACCGTGGAACAGATTTCTAAAAATTCATCTAGATGCTTATAAGGATCTTCATTAGTATTCCCATAAACGGATGGGAGCATCTGAATGGTGCTAGATTTGATTTCATATTGATTGGCTGGATTCTGAGGAAGATGAATACATGATGAAGGTTGATATCGATTTGGAATTAAATAGTCCTTCATTTGCTTTGGTGGGTCCTGATTATCAGCCATTAGATCTTGTGGTGGATTTCTTTGATGTAGGATTCTTTCTATTTCAGCAAGTGGTCCTAGAAGGTTAGGATTTTGAGATCTCCTACCTTGCATGCACTAGGACTGATGGAGAGAGGATTTTGTTTTCTATTTCTTGTTTTTTTTTTTTTTTTATGCAAACAATTTTGACAAACAAATTATCCTAATGATCTAATGTTAACCTAGACTCTCTATGTGAATTTTCTTACAAGGTGAATGGAGTCCACCTCGAGTCACAACCACAATCAGTCAACGGCCAGGTAAGAGGTGGGGTAGTGGGAGGCTCCCCCTACTTTCGTAGGGACCTAATTAGAGAACCACTTTCCCGCTTAAGCGTTTGCCTTTTCAACATCTAGCCTAGACACCGTTGCCAAAAATAGAGGCAACCCGAGATTTAAACTACTCACAGTGTAAACCCTAGATTCTCTTTCGACTTGCTTTTAGTTGGATTAGGAAATGCCAATGCAAGGAAGGTGATTTGTGGGCTAAGGAAGGGTGATCAAATCCCTACCTTATATGGTTAAAGTTGCTGCCCTTAGAGTCTTTTTGAATGCAATACAAGGCAACAAATCAATGCAAGGTGTGTTGATGCAATCATGAATGACTTGCTAAAATTGAAACACGTACCTTTCCCCCGCAATCTTCAACAATTTATGGAAATAACTGTGAAAGGAAACTATCTCATGCTTTCCTAGGATGATGAATGCCTAGCATGGAAGGTTTCTAATCTTGGAAATGAAGGTTTTTAAATTTGGATGTTCCTCTTTTTGTTTCTTTTTTTAGTTAATGGAAACCTATCTAAACTAGAAACTACAAAATTGGAAACTAACTAAAGTAAGGAAATTGAAACATAGAAAGTTGGAACACACTGACTATGATTTCGCTTTCCTTTTTTTTTTTTTTCAATTTACCAGCAAAAATAAGAAAACTAAGGTTAGTTAAAGAATAATTACACTAAATCCAAGATAATCAAAATTAAAAATCTAACTCCCCGGCAACGGCGCCAAAAATTGATCGTTCCAAATTTTGCGTCGTTAAACACTCATGAAAACGTTCAATCTAAATTTATCCGGCTCACTCAAATCAGATTTTGGAAATTTAATAATGGTGAGTCCGAGTCGATCCACAGGGAGTTAAGATTCTAATTTTTGAAAACTTTGGACTTTAGTTAATCTAAAAATAAGTGGGACTTTAAGTAAACTAATTACTTATTTAAACTAGAATTAAATTAACTAATGTTACTAAAAATATAATTACATAAATTAAACAAATCCTTCTTTTCTTTTCTTTTTATTAAACACAATCGCAATTGGAGATTAAACACAACTAAGAAATTATAACAACAAAATAAAAAAAACTATTGTTGAATTGTGTAAACTACTAACTCACTCTAATTAAATAAACTAATAACTAAGAAAATATCCTTAAACAACAACTAATCAACAACTAACCCTAATTAAACAAACTAACATTATACTAGTGGGTGTAGGTCTGCCGGCGCAGTGAGCCGCAAAGAAAGGAGAGTGGAGCAGTGGTCCAGGCTTCAGGTTGCTGCCGGTTGCTTGCAGGAGGAAGCTTGAGGTGCTGGCGTGCAGATAGGAAAGAAGCTGCTGTTGGAGGTTGGCGCGTGGAGGCTGGCTTCACGCTTGGACAGCTGCTGGGAGGCTGGCTTCACGCTTGGACAGCTGGAGGAAGGAGCTGCTTCACGCTTGGACAGCTGGAGGAAGGAGCTGCTGCGTGGAGGAAGGCTGGAGGTTGGCGGGACAGGTGCTGGAGGAAGGAGGAAGCCGGGCTTCAACAGGCGTGTGCAGGCTGGTTCGCGCAGGAACCTGGAAGTTGGTGCTGGTGGACTGCCGCTGGGGTTGGTGCTGGTGGACTGCCGCTGGGGTTGCTGCTGCAGGTTTGCTGTTGTGAACGCAGGGCTGCTGGAGGTATTGCTTGGAGCTTGCTGGTGCTGGGCGCTTGCAGGACGTGCACTTGCTGGAGGTGCTTCTGTTTGGCGCGTAGACGTGCATGGAGGGTAGGAGGAGGCCGGCAACGCGTGAGACTTGCTGCATGCGCTGGGCAAGCGCGTTGGGGCACTGTGAACGCCGGCTACACTTGGAACAGTAGCTGGGCAACGCGTGCTGCGAAGCTTCACTGCAGCGCGTGGAAGAGGTTGCTGCTGGAGGGCTTGCAGGTGCGTGATGTGGAGCTTCTGTTTGCTGGCATGCAAGCGTGCATGCGCTGGGTAGCAGGAGGTGCTTGCCGGCTACGTGCAGGAGGTGCTTGCCGGCTACGTTTGTGCGTTGGTGGAGAGGCCCGGTTGGTGGAACGTGGAGCTGCTGGAGGGAGAGAAAGAGAGACCGAGAGAAAGAGAAAGAGAGAATGAGAGAGAGAGGGATGCCGGGCAACGGTGGTAAGGAGAAGAGGAGGAGAAAACCCGAGAGTGAGAGAGAACAAAGTGTGAGAAAGAGAAACCGAGAGAAACAGAGAGGCGTGGGAGAAAGGAAGAGAGAGGGAGGCTAGGAAAGAGGGGAGGAAGAAGGAGAGTGCGGCTGCTGGAAAAAAAAAAACTCGAAAATCCGAGAGAGTGAGGGAATAGGAATAATGGGGAGAGAGAGAGGACTAGGAATTCTGAAAAAAAAACGTGGGAGAGAGGAAGAGAGACCTCCGAGAGAGAGTTGGGAAAGGGGTTAATATAGAGAGGAAGAGAGGCGTGGAAGGAAACTGGAGAAGAAGTAGGACTGCGGTTGGAAAATTGGAGAGAATGAAGGAAATAGTGGATTTTGGGAAACTCCAGAGAAGGAAGGAATCAAATTGCTTTTTTACCCCTACTTTAGTTGAAATCCGAACACTAGACCTCCCCCAAATTTCCGGAAACTCCACCAGTTGTACTGCATCATCGGCATGTCCTGTTCTCATAAAATAAATATAAATTAGCGCATTATCATAAAAATATCATCATATTTATTCATTTCGTCTCGATTTTGTCGAAAAACCGCAAATGCGCTATGCTCCTTTAATCACATGAAATGACGATGTTTTTAAGTCAGAATTTGATGAAATTGGTGCCGTTGGACTTGTTACACAATTATCTATCATTTCATGCTATTTTGCAGATAAAAACATATGTATAATGCATATGATTGTCCTTAAATGATCAATTTAACACTTTATCAGCAACCTTCTAGCAAAGACAGTCAATTCAACTAAGAAAGACTGGGAAGAAAGAATGTATGAAGCATTATGGGCTTACAGAACCATATACAAAACTCCAACAGGTTGTTCTCCCTATTCCTTAGTGTATGGGTCAGAGGCAGTCATGCCAATTGAATTAGAAGTCCCCTCTTTGCGCAATGCCTTAGAGCAGGGACTTATCAAAGGAAATCAATCAAATGCAAAAAGGCGGCTCGAGGAGTTATTAGCCTTGGAAGGCGATAGACTTCGAACCCAACAAAATATCTAGATATATCAAGCTCGCATGGCTCGAGCATTTGATAAACTAGTCAAAGAAAGAGCCTTCAAGAAAGGAGACCTAGTTATGGTCAAAAGAAGAGAAGTCATAGCGTCAAATCCAAAAGGGAAGTTGACCAGTGATTGGATCGGCCCCTATGTCGTCAAAACTCTTTATGAAGGAGGAGCATACACCCTCACCAATCATAAGGGAGAAGTGCAGTTTCCTCCCTTAAATGGCAAACATATGAAGCGCTATCATGCGCCACCTCCGTGCTTTCCAAGCGAAGGATGAAAAAATATATGAAGCACTGTCTACGGTGTGAATATGATCACCATGAAGACAGTCAAAAGAAATCATCCAGTTCTCGAGATGTATTTTCCCGAGACTATAAATCTTAAATGGCATGGTAAAATTAACCTGTCTATATGAGCCAAGAACATTGAAGAGGCTCCAAACGGCTTTACGAAGCCACCCCAAAGCACCTCATGGGTTGCCAATGACGAAATGCCATTAAAAAAGAAAGAAAGAAAAAAAAAAGTTGGCACGACTATCCCGCCAATCGGGCAATGGTGCTGAGGCAAACCCAGTGCGGAGGGAGTATAGATCATTTCCCGCTTCCCGTTTTTATAACCGGTTGAAGTTTCCAATCAAATCGATCTGAATCGATGATGTTTTCCGATTTTGAAATTGTTTGATATAAACATGCATATGTCTTGCAACCTTGTCTCTTCAATGAACAGAGGGCAAGAAGCTACAAAGAAACAGAGCAGATGGCCTGAGTCCTGCTGGACCTTGCCATTCAAGTACAAATTCAAACCCAAGCTTAAATGCAAGTACAAATTCAAATACAAGCTCAAAATCAAGTAGGGACTGGCCTGGGTCAGCAAGGGTCCGCCACTCAAGTTCAAAGCTCCAGTTCAAACTCAAGCATAAAATCAAATTCAAAATTCAAGTTCAAAGTTCAAGAACCAAAGCCTCAGCTTAGGAACAAAATTCAAATTCGAATTCAAATCTAGAGTTCCGCCTGAAGGGCAAGCTGAAGTTCAAAGGCAAATTGGCTTGAGTCAACAAGACCCGCTGCTTAAATTCAAGCTCAAATACAAGTCCAAATTCAAAGCTCTAGTTCAAGCTCGGGCTCAAGTTCAAATGTTAGCATTCAAAGCTCAAATTCAAGTTTAAATTCAAATCGGCTTGAGTCAACAAGACCCACCGCCTAAATTCAAGACCAAATTCAAGTTCAAAATTTAAAGCTCCAAATCAAGCTCGAGCCCAAAATGCAAGTTCAAATGCAACTTCAAAGCTCCAGCCAAAAAGCAAGCAAAAATTCAAGTATAAGCTAGCCTGGGACCCACTGCTTAAATTCAAGATCAAAATCCAAGTTTCAAGTAAACTTGAAAGCAAGAAGATGGCCCGGTTTCATTTGATTCCGCCATCCAAGGTCAAAACAAAGAAGATGGTCCGGGTTTATTCAACCCTCCATGCAAAGTTCAAGTTTAAATCGGCTTGGGTCAATAGGACTCGCCGATTAAATTCAAAGCTCCTGTTCAAATTTGAGCTTAAACTCAAGTTCAAAATTCAAGTTCAAACTTCAAACCAAGCTTAAATCCAAGAATGAAGCAGTCTGGATCAACAGGATCCGCTGCTTAAATCCAAGTTCAAGCTCAAATTCAAGTTTAAGTTTAAGATCAAATATCTAAAGCTCCAGTTCAAGCTCAAAGCAAAGTTGAAAGCAAGAGAATGGCCTGGGATCATTCGATCCCGCTATTCAAAGTACAAATTCAGAGCTCCAATTGAAGTTCAAATGCAAAAAACCAAGCCTAAATCAGGCTCAAGTTCAAATGCAAACTGGCCCAAGTCAGCAAGACTCTGCCGCTCAAGTTCAAAATCAAATCCAAATGCAAATTGGCATGTGTCCTACTGGATTCCGTCATTCAAGTATGAAACAAGAAAGATGGCCCGGGCTCATTCGACCCCGCCATTCAAGCTCAAATAGAAGTTCAAGCTCAAATTCAAGTTCAAATCCAAATACAAATCGGTCTAGGTCATTAAGACTACCGTTCAAATTCAAAGCAAGCTCAAAACAAAGGGAGTGGCTTGGATGCATTCAGCACCGCCACTCAATTTTAAGCCCAAAGTCAAATCCAAGTGCAAGCAAAGCAAAGCAAAGTCGACTGGGGTCTTCAACGACTATGTCGCACCGGTGGCTGGCACGGGTACCTCGTGACTCCGTCATCCCCGAAAGACCGGGTCTCCGAGAGGAGTACTCCGTCAACAATCAAGCAAATTCAAATCAAAGCAAAGTAAGTCGACCGGGGTCTTCAATGACTACATCGCACCGGTGGCTGGCCCGGATCCTGCGTGACTCCATCATCCCCGAAAGACCGGGTCTCCGAGAGGAGTACTCCGTCACCAATCAAGCAAATTCAAATCAAAGCAAAGTAAGTCGACCGGGGTCTTCAACGACTACGTCGCACCGGCTGATGGCCTGGGTCCCTCGTGACTCCGCCATCCCCGAAATTACTGGGTCTCTGAGAAGAGTATTCCGTACTCCCTATCTACCTCGGCTACAAACCTATGAGTCTGCTGTGGTAGTTAGGGTTCATCCATTCAAAATCACCCCTAGTTATCATGACCAAAAGCTTTTAAGCCCGTCATTGATAATTAGGTTCCTAATGACCTAGGTATCTAGGTTTGCATCATTCAAACACCCATGTCTACTTCGGGCTACAAACCTATGAGTCCGCTTGAAGTATTCTGGGTTCATGCATTTCAAATCATACCTATGTTACCACGACCAAAAACCTATGAGTCCGTCGTTGGTACTTAGGATTTGCATGGTGTAGATCCTTCCGGTCTAGTGCCACCCTGCATAGTGGTTAAGATCCTTACGATCTTTGCCACCCCAATAAGGGCTCAGACCCTTACAGTCTGTGCCATTTTCAATAAACAAGTGATTGAGGTATTCATTGCCCCTCTCACTTTGTCCTTCCTTTTTAAGCCTCAATAATCCCCACAACATTGTTAGTCATGGAAGTCAATAAACATTGCTAAGTCATCTTCATTTGAAATCTTTTCCTTTCAGCTTTGCAGTTACCATGAATACATACTTCACTCTACTTCATCTACAACAAAGGGAGAGAGAGGGATAAAAAAAAAGAGAGAAAAATCAAAAGGGGCTTAAAAATAGAGATGCCTCGCCGGACTTGATCATACCTTCTGCGGTCAAGGGAAACAAGGGCTATATACCCGGCTGTGGTGAAAACCCGAAAGGGCGCTACAGGCAAAATCGGGAACCCCACCGTGTGAAAACCCTAAAGGGCGCACGGGCAAAAGCAAGAGGGGGCCGACTCCGGTGAAAACCCGAAAGGGCACTTGGGTCGGTAAAGTGAATAAAAAAAAAAGAAATTCAAGTATGGCATTCATTGAAAGGGAGATATGATACAAAATTCTCTTTATAACATGCCGAAAGTTTACAAGGAATGACTTCCACCCCAGTTTACATGGAGAAGCAAAAAGAAAATACCCTTCCCAACTACAAAGTTTAGTTATAAACAACATCATGGATCCTCAAGTAACATGGACAGCAGCGGAAGTCCTTCTCCAACTTGAGTATGCAACTCAGAAAGAGCTTCCTCTTCAGTTTGCAGCTTGGAAACTTCACTAGATAATGATTCAAGAAGGCCCTGGGAAACCAGAAGATCATCTTGACGTCTGTGTAAACTGTTCCTTAAAGTTTCCAGTTCGGCTTTCGCAGCAGCAAGTTCATTATCTAAGCGCTGAATATTTTCCACCAACAAGCCTTCTTTTTGTTCAAAGCTGGCTATTGCTGCCTGTTGCTGTGAAATTTGAAGAGAAACATGCTGCATCTGTAAGTTATATTCATGTCGCTGAAGAGACAAGGCTTGGCGTCGATCTTGTATAATTGAGTGAATATATTCATGACACTTAAAAAATTTCAAAGCAGTGTACGCAATAGGAAGCCATTCATCCAAAGAAGATCCTGCCAGAAGAATCCATGTAGTCATGCTCTCAATTTGCTGGTGCAGGAGATCATATGATGAACTAGGCTGCCGGCGTATAATTTGTCGTAAAAGCTTGATATTGGCGCCAAGGACATCAATAACCTGTATGCCTGAACCAGCAGGAATAGAAGGGATAGCAATATGCACACACTCATCCACTGAAGTCCAGTCCATAACCGTTTGACGGGAAGAAGAAGGCACTGAACTGGATGAAGGTTCGGTAATAGAAGGGGCAGATGTGACAGCTACAATGCTTGATATGGCTGGGGGCAGGTCACTTTCTATAAGTTTAGCTGCGGGCAGAGCAACTATAAAGGCGGAAGGTCCGGCTAAAGTAATTGGCTCAGAAGAAATCTGTACAAGGGATGATGTGCATATATGAGTCACAATATCAATAAGCCGAAGAATATGTTCAGCAGAGTTTAATCTACAGGCGACAGACCGAGATGCTCCGATAAGAAGAAGACCCATGTCAAAGACAGAGGGGTGTAGAAATGGCATTCCAGTGACCCACTTCCCAAGAGCCGAGCTACAACCGGGACTAGGCACTGAAGCCGCAGCCCCAGGGATTGCTCCCGTGGGAACTGCCAAAGTCAAACAGCAAAGATGCTGATCCACCCGACCTGCAATCGCTACAGTAATGAGTCTGCACCTATTGTAGATCGGTGAGCTCAGAGTCGGTTTCCTGCAAAAAGAAGACAAAGAAAAAATGTTAGAAAATGAATACAAGGCAGAAGAGACCCTCTTCACTCTCCCTATGCCCAAATCAATGGCGGCCAACAACACCCCATCAGTCCCACCGGCAAAAAGTCAAAAAAAAAGGCATTGCCTTTCACCTTCAACCAACAGACGAGACACCGGTGAAGAGGCTGAACTGTGATTTGAAGTCTGCCGCCAACTGTGCCTACCAGACCAGCCTCCCTTGCGCACACCAACAGCCGTGTGGCTAAAGCCCGTAAGCCCAACCAGTGAAGGCTTTTCCTGTGATAGCGGCGGCGCTCCCCAAGAACTGTTGCGACACCTGCTGCCAAGGAAGAAAAAGAAGAACAGAGCCTGGCCTATAAGCCGTGCCCTGACCTCCTCAAGCCCCTGCGATGCAGCTAACGAAGAAGAAGGGAAACACGGCCTACGGTTCTGAACCCGACGGCCTACACACCCACAGGAAATGGTGATAACGCTCCCCAACAAAGTTGCAACGCTTGCCACCGGCCAAGGGAAGAGGAGGCGACCGGCGGGCCAAGCAAACGGCACCCCCCCAAGCAGCGGAGGGCCGGCACAGACGGCGACAACAACAGCTCTCGTCGGCAATGGCGCTCCCCGATAGCTGCTGTGGCGCCGGCGACGACGGGAAGAAGGAGAGAGGCTCGACGGCAGCGATCTGCGGCGGCAACGGCCTGCTCCCGCGGCTCCGACAACTCCGTCCACCGGCGATGGCAAGAGGAAGAAGAGGAAGAAGAGGAAGAGTCGGGGAGGCTCGGAATCCCCCAGTAGGAAAGCAAAAGCAGGGAGAAAGGCATCCCACCCCCTCCCTTTTTATAACCGACCGGGCCGGTCCTTGAAGCCCTGGCCGATCCAAGGCCTGAACCGGACTGAACCGGCGCAGACTCAAGGGCATATGCCCCCCTCTTTCAAACCTCACATACGTGAACCTGTTCGAAGCCAAAATGAAATTGAACCGGCGCAGACTCAAGGGGATCTCCCCCTTTCTCTCAAATTCAACATATATGGTCGGGTTTAGAGCCGAATTGAAGCCTGAACCACCGCAGACTCAAAGGGTACATACCCCATCCTCTAAATTCAAGAAATCCGGTCGGTTTAAAGCCCAAGTTAACCTGGACTGGCGCAAACTCAAAGGGTATATTAACTTATGATTGCCCGAAGCTCGAGACTCGATCTAAGTCGGTCGCGGAAACAAATTCAAGAAGGAATCCTGGTGATTGCAGCAATCTCAGTCAAACAAATCCTTAATGGGTAAATCAAGACCTTTAAGTAGGGCTGGTTTTAAACTGTGAGCCGCTTAAATGGGATAAGTACGTGACAATGGGCCACGCATACAACTCACTCTATCGCCTCCGGTCTCCGTACGTGAGCCGTATGCGTGGGGGGCATTTGTTTTCACCAAAAAATTGAACAAGAAGAAGAGCTTAAAGATCAACAAAGAAGGCCCAAATCAAAGATAATTGAAAGGAAGAACCGAGCCTATTAATTCAAGAAAGAAAGGTCCAAACAATTTTTCAAAGAAAGTCCAAGTGAAGAAGGTTAATGGGCAGCAGTCATGTCTATTTTACAAGCCAAATGAAAAAAAAAAGGGGCCACTCTAGGGCCCAAATGGTGAAGCAATTCAATGGCACAACCAGGCCCATTATCCCAAGCAAAGGAGGTCCAAGCAATTGTGCAAAGATTGTCCAAGAAGGCCCAAATGAAGAAGATTTAAGGAGGCAGCAGCTAAGCCCAATTTTGCAAGCCAAATGAACCAAAAAGGGGCCACTCTAGGGCCCAAATGGTGAAGAAATCAAATAGCACAACCGGGCCCATTATCTCAAGCAAAAGTGGTCCAAGCAATTTTTCAAAGAAGGCCCAAGTGAAAAAAGTTAATGGACAGCTGTCATGCCTATTCTTGCAAGCCCAAAGAAGTCAAAAAGGGGTTACTTTCAGTCCAAATGATGAAGAAATCCAAGGGGGCAGGCCTAGGCCCATTATTTCAAGCAAAAGAAACCCAATAGGGCCAATTTGGGCCCAAAAAGTGAAGGCCAAAGCCCAATTTCGTGGCAGCCTTTAAAAAGGCCCAAATGGCCCCCCCCATGGCCTATTCTTATCCCTTTGGCCTATAGTCAAATCTGCCCAAAGGAGGATAAGAAGAAAAGCAAGTGGTCCCCCCCTCAAAATTCTTCTAGAAGAGGGTAGGTGAAAAGCAAAAGGAAAAACCAATCATGATTCTCCAAGTGTTGTGGCCTCAATGGAGGGCTCTCAAGAGAGGTTTCTTATCCCTAATCCAAGGCTAATGGATGCCTAATCTACCCCTCAAAAGTAACCCAACTTTATCTATAAAAGAACCCCCATCTTCTACAAGAAAAAGTTAGAGACAAAAATCCCAAAAAAGAGAAAAGAGAAGAAGAAAAGTGAGAGAGCTTGGAGGAGCACGTCTCCCTCCTCCTTCCCCTCCATTTCTTGCATCCTAAGAGAGAAAAAAGAGTTAGAGAAGAAGAGAAAAAGAAAGGAAGAGTGCTAGAGAAGAAGAGAGCAAGATTGTAGGCTTCAAGAGCCATTCTCCCTTCTCACCCCGTCTCCAAGGTAGAGTGGGGGTGAAGAAGGGGTCTATTTCTGTCTCCTTGCTTTCTTTCAATGTTTTCCTTCATTTTGATGTTCATAGAAACTTCTATCTCCCTCTTGATGTTCATCCATGGTGATCGAAAGTAATGAAATGCAAGTTCAGATTTCCTGTGTCTGTTTTGTGAATCTGCTGGTTATCATGCTTTTATGGCATTTCTTCCTTCTTAAAGTATGTGTTTTTTCATATAGGGGTGGTAGAGGGGCCTTTCTAATTCATATAAATGGTCTCCTCAAGCCTTGGAATCCCCTAAATATGGAGATATGACCCAAGATGTGCTTTGCTGTCCAGATTTTCTGAAAACTGATTTTCCATTTATTTGTCTTTGGTTTTGGGGTTTTTCAAGGTGGCTTGGCCTTCATGACCCTTAGGAGCACATCCCTTCCATGGATGATGTTCCCCCAAGGCCAAACATCAAGAGAAACCCCCTAAGTTTCATATATATTAAGATCTAGGCTTCTGTTTTCATGTTAGAACCGAATGAGTTTTGTTTGGATTTCTTTCCTTTGATGGCTAAGGGTTTAGGCCCTAGAGGTGCGCCAGTTGCAGGTTTTGAGTCTGCGCCAGTTGCAGGTTTTGAGTCTGCGCCTCTTCCAAGTGGGTTTTTGGGCTTGAGGTGATTCTTTGATCCTCCCCCAAGCTGTCCAAAAGTTCCTTGGACCTAGGACTGTCCCTTTGAAGCCTAATGAAGGTCCTAAATGGATTGGACTTTGGGTTATGAAGCCCTTAATGTTTCAAATCGATGTTTTGCCATATGTTTTAAGCTTTTAAATGTTTTCCGATGTTTTTCAAGGATGTCCCGATCTAAGGGTGCCAGCAATCTCATGTTGGGTAACCCATTAAGGGCCCTCATACAAAAAATATCATTCTTGTGTTCCCATTTCTATGGGTTCATTTAGATGATATGTCCCGAAGTCCCAATGAGTTGGTGGAGTTCCTTGCTCCCCAAATGTAGAAATGGAATGGGTGATTCCCTGTGGATAACCCTTTCATTTTGAAGACATTAAGGACACCCTTTGGGTGAGTGGTTGGATGCTCGGCACGCCTCCTTTTATAGCCACCTCCATGGTTCATGGCTACATATGATCCTCTAGGGAAATTGGTAGAGTTCCTTGCTCCCCAAATGTAGAGATACTTTGGATTACCCCTTGTGGGTTTTTCCTACATCTTGAAGGCATTAAGGGCACCCATTGGGTGAGTGGTTGGATGCTCGGCACGCCCCCCTTTATAGCCATCCCTATGGTCCATTAGCCATTACATATCCTTTTAAGGGAGTTGGTCCTTCAGATCCCTTCATGCCATGACCCTTCATGAAGATATTAAACCTTTTCATTGGGTTTTCCTAATGAAAGGTTGAAATTCAACTTGGAATCACTATATTGAGCATTTTCAATGCTTTATAAAGTGACCCAAGAAGAATGAGATAAACATGAAGAAATCATGTCATTTGAAGAAATCCACACAGGAACCACTCTTTGAAAAGGCCTCATGTAGCCATACTCAACTTTTGAGATTTCTCAGTGTTATCCTCCCCAAATTTGTGGTGATTCTTGGATCACTTCAAGTTGAAAGAGATATAAACCTAAAATTATACTCAAATTTTGAGTTTGCGCACCTATAACCATGGAAATTCAATTGGGAATGGGGTACAATATGTTTTTCTCCACTCCGGATTTCATATTCTGACTTTAATGGTTGAAACTAACCTCTTGATGGATTTAATTGTAGCTTGAACTGTGCAGGAAACTCAAAAATTAAATTTCAGACTTGAGTTTGCGCCACTGTTCTGAGTCTGTGCACTCTTGCGCAGACTCAACTCAAAATTATCAAAGAGGCCTTGTATGGACTGATAGACTCATTTATGGTTCAAGTAACTCAAATAATTAAAGTTAATTCATTCAAAAAAGGTTTAAGATAGCCATCTTCTATTTTAAATAAACACAAAATTTCAAACACAAGTTGAGTCTGCACAACTTTCATAAGCTCATTTCAAAAGAAAAAATCAATTAAACAATAAATCAAATTGCTCAAATCACTCACAATCATATATAAAACACTCCATATCATTTAAATAAATATCCATTTATAAAAAACATCCAAATCCCTTCAAAATAAACCAAAATTATAACTTCAGCTGAGTCTGCGCACCCCTTGCGCAGACTCAAACCCATCTTTCTTGTCTCCTTGATATTTGAAGCTCCCCAGCTTTTTGAAACTCTTGGAATTCCCCTCAACCTCAGGAGGTTCCATCTTTTCAAGAATCTTGCTCAAAATCCTCTTTGAACTTGAGTGTGTGCATCAATCCCAAGGCCAAAACCTCGTTTCTTGGCCCCCAAATCATGTCCGCAATTCCAAATCTGTAAATAATCATCAAACAAAACATAAAATCAAGTTATCCCACCAAAAATCCAATAAAATAACTCACAAACAAAAAATCCACAGTTCAGACTTGAGTCTGCACATCCTGGCACAGACTTAGTCCTGAAATTCACAAAATATAAAAAAGCAACTTGCCGAGCACCAAAAGATGATCTAAAACCTTCTAAAAATCAAGTTTATTCTTAATTATCAGAATATAAAATAAAAAAATCAAGTTGTTCTTGAAAAAATGCAAAAAATAACTAAAAACACTTTGGTGACAAATGAGTCTGTGCTACCCAGCGCAGACTCAACCCTAAAATCCCAAATTTGGTCTTTTTTACCTTAATTTACCCCCAAATTAAATCTAAAAATTTATATAAAAACTTTATACTTTATATAAGCCAAAAACCTAAATAAAATCTTAAAACTCCTTTTATAAAAAATATAAAAAATGCTAAACACTTTGATAAACAATGAGTCTGCGCTCTATAGCGCAGACTCAACCTTAAATTCCTAAAATCTGGTATTTTGGCTATTAAAATTTCATCAAGTCAAATCAAAATATTAATGATAAACCCTATATTTTCCACAAATCAAAACCCAAATAAAAGTGATAACTTTTTCCTAAAAATTACCTAAAAAACTGAAAAATAGGCTTGTGACAAGTGAGTCTGCGCTACCCTGCGCAGACTCAGCCCCTAATTGGTAAAATCCAATCTTTTTCAACTCTAATTCCTTTAAAATTGAATCAAAAATCCCAAGATAAAAATAAAATACTTTCTATAAATCAAAAATCAAATAAAAACTCATTTTTGCCCTTTTGCAAAATATAAAAAATACCTAAAAGAAGCTTCATTTCTAAACTTAAAAAATTCAATAAACTTTCAATTCATCCCCATAAATCAATTCAAAAAATATTAAAAAATGTCTCTAATCATTATCCACCAATAAAAATCAATAAACCAAGTCTTGCGTAGACTCAACTCTAAACTAAAAAATGAGTTTTCTTCTCAAATAAAAACTGAAATTCATTCATTTTTCAGATGCAATTTTGTATATCTTTCTTATATCATTTAAAATGTGTTATTCTATTCTTCCGACGATTAATCAAGGGTTTTCCTCTTAGGAGGATGTAATTAACGCTATTCCATTTATGGGTAGCGGGATCGGGTTGAAGAACTACGCAATCATCTGATTGAGTCAAGTAGAGCGCACAAATCTAAATCAAAAATCAAAAAATCAAGATCAAGTGCATTTTTGCCCTAAAAAATGTACGACAGACTAATAGAAGCTTTGATTAAGTGCCTATCACTAATTGATTAACAGTGTGAATGTTAGCTATAATATCGTTAATCGATTTGTTTTCCAATCAATTACAAAACATTTCTTTTCTTTTGTAATCATTTTCGCTATCATAATCAATTCGCAACTTAAAGTTTCACTTCAATTACTATGGGAATGCTAATCGATTACGCTGTCGTGAACAGAATCAATTATTAACTTGACTATACTATTAATCAACGTTATGCTTTTCAGTTTTTGATTACTCATGCATTTCAAATCGATTATAGCACATTTATGAATCGATTTTCAATCTGCACTTAACTTTGATTTCTCTTGATTGCAAAATCAATTAACCATGTGTTCTCTAATCGATTATCCGTCTATTTCGTTAATCGGTGATGGTTAAGTTTCTTGCTTCAACTATCTTTACTTCTTTAATCAATTTACCGATTGATTGTAACTACGATTATTGCTATGTGGCTAATCAATTACTTGCTTATTCTTAATTGATTTTGAGACTCTATTATGTCGTTGATTATTTGCAACTATCAAATTGATTATAGTGTTTATTTTAACAACGATTAATGGTTTAAACTTGAATCGATTGAACTAATTCGATTACTTGTTCACTTAATCGATTCTTTCCTCTTTATATTAGTGTTATTCTCTCTCAATTCAAGTGACTCACTTCTTGAACAAATTTGAATTATCTCTATCACGATGATTATTGATATGTGTATAATTGGTTTATTTTATTCAATTGTATCTCTAACTAAGCAATATTTATATTATCCTTTAGGCCAGAGAGACGTGCCCTTTTTTCTTACCTATCTGACAGCCCTTTTGCTTTTTCATGGTACCTTTTCATGAGTTCCCGTGGCTCTATTTCATGTACTATCATAAGACTTCTACTATGCTGACATTAAGGGCAGAAAGTGCAATTACCCCTTTTTATGTTTTCACTGGTACAGGTTGTTGTCATAAGATCTCTCCCACCCAGCTCAAGGTTGCTCTTGATTATCTATTTGTAGCCTACACCTATAGCCTTGCAAAGTTATTTAGGGGTACAGAAGGAGCAAGATCGCTATCCAGACATGATAGAAGACCCTTTCTCTCTGAAAATTTCAAATGTTAGACACTCTCTTTGTCTAACGACTCCCTCCATTCAATCTAATGGACAAATTTTGAAGATTTACTCTATATATATATGAAGACATGTAGGAAGAAACAAGAGAGAGAATGGTGGGAGAAGATACATATCAATTACTAAGAGAAACGCTCTCCCTCTCGATGCCCAAAAGAATCCTATACTAAAGAGCTAAGAGTAAACGAGTGATTCCAAGAGCCTAAGCTTCCTCTTCAGCTGTGCATTTAAAGGCTCTTATGATTCTTCAGACTGATCAAGACCGGTGTTTTATTGTTCTTTACTTGTTTTATTGTCTTGATCTAGTGTGTGCTCATTGTTGGATATAGGTGTCCTCAAAGTCAATCACCATGTATTTATGTACATTCTGGTTCACAATAAATGACAATTAATTCATTATGAAGATTGGCGTTCAACTAATATTGCATAATGAAATCCGTGAGATTATATGGGAATATTGGATCACAATGAGATTGTGATATGAGACCAATACTTTTGACTATAATCCCTAAACTGTCCTTAGTCAAAGCATATTAGAGACAGGACATCTTATATCCGGATAGACTGATGTAGTGTTGTGCCTGCTCATATGATGAGGGTGATTGGTCTCAGAGTCACATGTGTGGGGACAGTAGGTCAAGCAGGCAACTGCTCATTGGAGAATAAGTTTACTGAACTAATTTGACTTAAATCGCTAGATAGTGATTTACCTAACTGTCAACCAGTTTGATTTAACGTCATAGTAGCGTAGTTGGTCCTTGGACTTGAGACACCAAAGACACCTTATCGGTAGACTTCTTGACTTTGACCTTGGCTCACAGATCCCTATCCATAGGATTCTAATTAGTCAAACGATCAAGTTCAACAGAATACCTTCGAAGGTGATTGAGTGTTCAATACGGGATCATTCGCTCTAGGTAATAAGAGAGAGAATCTATCAGGAATGATGCGCAGGAGTCTCTGGCCACAATAGACACTATATCAAAAAAGTGGTTTTCTGATATAGTACAGTGGCACTTAATCCAAGTAAGTTGACCGAATAGGGTTTGATAGTTGACTATGCCCTAGCTTAATTCGGAACCATTGTTCGGATGAAAGATTAAATCTATGTGGTAATTGTTGACAGAAAGGTTCCATGAATGGGTTGTTGACCCCCATTACCTTTCAGGATCATGCGGTGTTATTTGGTACCCAGCATGATCGGAGGCTCAACTAAATCAATGTCGTAGTTAATTAATTAGTTAATATAGGATATTAACTTAATTAATTAAGCTGATAAAGTGTTACTGAGTTTTATGTGCCATTAACTGGACTGTTACTTAGGCCTATAGGGTCACACACACAAAGATTCTTAGTCAAAGATGTTTAAGTGGGTTTTATATTGATTCGGAGACTTCTGTGAAAAGTTGTCTGATTTAATATAAATAAGTATTGAGTGGAACCCTGGGCCAAGCTCCAAGGTCTCCACAGGTTTGGCCACCCCCCCCCTCTCTCTCTCTCTCTCTCTCCTGTCTCTACTATACGTCCCCTAAGGGCGCCCCATGTTGCCCTGCTCCGTGTGTCTGCTCCCCGATTGTCGGGAAACAATCCGCATGCCACGAACATTGTCGCAGAGAGATAATTATAACGAACGGTGCGTTTTATGAGGAGAGACGAGGATGAACCTTCGACAAGGATCGCGTGGATACTGCTGGAGGCTGGACACTTGCACGGCTAGCGGCATCATCTCAACGGAACCGAGATAGACGTGGATCCGAATCTGCGCACGGTGATATTCAATCGCCTACTTTTTGTTTTGTTGTCCGAAATAGATCAAGAACGGGCGGGATCGATTTCATTATTCTGTTTTCGCTGCATTCTTCATCATCCCGCCCCAATCCTTACAGTGGTATCAGAGCAAAGTTCCGCTTGATCCATTTCGGATCACTGAAATTAATTTTCTAGATTTATTACATGAAAAAAATTGATCTTTAAGGTTTGCATGAATCATGTTGATGAATCAGAAAATCATAAACTATTTTTGATGCATAGATCAGTGAAAGAGAACAAAGGAATTTCAAATTTATTTTTCTTTCTAAAGTTTTATGCATTAGAGGTGTTCTTTTGAAGGGCATGGACTGCTACTGGCAACCCTAGTGATGTCAGCTGCCTCGCCTATCACCGCTGACATCCTGCCTGGCCGGAAGCGGCAGCGTCAGGCTGCAGCATTGGCCCCTTCGTCTCCTTCTTCCTCTCCATGGGCTGGAGGAGGAGGAGGACAAAGAAGGGGTCGAGTTATCATCGGGCATTGCCAGTAGGAGCGGCAGCACCGACAATGCCCGCCAATTGGTGTAGGACCCACCAGTGGCAGGGTTGGCCCCACCTCCCCCCCCCCCCCCCCCCCCGCGCCGCCAAGGGCTCAGGGGGAGGGGAGATGCTTCCCCTGCGCGTGCCTTAGCGCACAAGGGACACAAGGGAGAGTGGTTAGGCCGGGTGGCCCAGCCAGCCCAGGCTCGACCAGCTCAAGCCGCCTCTATAGGAGCTGGCCTAAGTCCGGCCTAGGGGCCTGGGTTGTACCCAACTTGATGGGCCAACCCCAACCTTTTGGGCCAGTTTGGCCCTCCTTCCCCCTTGTTTACATCATTACATGTATTAAAAATAAATTTTGGCCCCACATGTTCTTCATGTCCTATACACACAAAAAATTAAGTTAAGTCTCTGCAATGAACAAAACAATGATTATGCAAGATAAATAATTAATTAAACATCTCCGACCTTCGAAAATTGTTGTAAAATCACAAAGACATCAATACTCAGTTTTTTCATATGAAATGACAATGCTTTTAACTTGAAATTCAACAAAATTAGTATTATTAGAAACACATGATTATCTATCATTCTATATAGTTGTGCACGTAAAATCATGAGTATAATGCATGAATTATATCTTTTAATATCCGAAAATACACAGTTATCACACACCCTAACTTACTCACTGCTAGTCCTTTAACAATGCAAACAGTGAAAAATTAGGACTACTATGAGTTATAAAAAAAGCATTCATTTTAAGGTTATCTTTCACAAACAATGATGGCTAGCTAGTTTAGCTAATGTTCTCATCTCCCCCACTACACTTAGAGTCACAACAGGTGATTATGTATATATCCTCGCCTTTGCTAATCTTTGAGCAGAACTATCCAGGGGAGAGAAGAGGAAAAAAAAGAAGCCTCCCAATTAGTTGGTAAGGATCGCTTTTCAGCTCTCGCCCCGACTTAACACTTTTCAGGACTTGGTCTGATTTTTGTACGAGGGACTTTTGATTTGGTGCGGCTGTTTCATTTGATTGTACTTTTTGCCTTTGAGAGTGAGTACTTTTTGCCACCCCCTTTAATTTGCCTGAGGGAGGGTGCATACATTTTTCAATCCATCTTCCTTTGGCTCTTTCAAAGCATGTTTGCTATTTGGCATTTGGTTTGCATGCTTATAGTCGTCCCTTTTTCGAGATGACCACCTCCTTAAGGTGCTAAGTAGGTTGGTCCCCTATTACAAATTCTGACCTACCGTTCGTTCAACCAAAAAGAAAAAAAAGAAGAAGATAGTCCTACCTTTCAGGCCAACTCCAACAACTCTATACTTTCATGGTCTTCCACTCACCCCAAGTTGCCGTGTGTGTGTGAAAATCTTTCCTTCGTGGCTCCTTGTGGAGGGGGAATACTCTGAACTTCTAAAGCTTTATCCAACTGACTAGCTTACGACTGTTTTTCTTAAGACTCCATTAATGAAGCATCATCGATGGAAGTTCAATTGGGATGTGAAAATGTAGAAAATTTTAAAAAACTTTGAGCATAATTTTTGTCAGTGAAAAATGCAAGTTGTCTTTAAAAGATTTTACATGAAAGCACCATAGTTCCTTCCCCCCAACTTAAATGCCATTGTCCCTAATGGCATATACAAAATGTGACAAAACTGTGCAATCATAAGAACCAAAAGAAATACCAGGGAAAGAAACAACTTGAGATCTTGAGGGTCTTCAACTACTTTACACCCATGGCTAACTGTCGATCCCAACTGCCACCCGAATTATTAACACCTAAAAAGAAAATAGAAAGAAGACAAATTACTACATTATCTTAAAATATTGGGTTGCCTCCTAATAAGCGCTAAGTTTAACATCTTCAGCCATACTCAGATGTTCACCACTATCCAATACCAACCTACTCAAATTCCAGTTTATATCATAGGATTAGTATTGATTGGAGTAGATCAAGCTTGACATGTACTCCTCCATTAGATTTCTTCAACAAGATCAATGAAGGATTGATCTCAGTTAGATCATGAACAACAAACTAGTCATTGTCCTCTTGCTTGTCCTTTGGACCATCAAGAACATCAGCCTAAAGTTTATGACCCCAGATTATAAGATTTTGATGAAGGTCTTGGGAAGATTCCATGTTTATAAATAAGAAATCGGTAGAGAAGTGATAGATATCTACCCTGACCAAAACATCTTCAATCAGCTTAGGGATTGGGGCATTATCATCAAAGAGCATGCTGACAGAATTCTCAAAAATGGAAACAGAGATATTTGTACCAATTGCATTATGGACCATGTCACCTATAAAACTCCCTTATTCTCCTTGCATGGAATTGAAATCGGATGTATAAATTAGAAGATTTTAATCCCCAAGTGAAATGTCCAAAATTCTCAATTGGTGATTGCCATTAGGATCAACAGGAAGGAATGGATGGCCCACAATAGTGGAACATTGATTTAGGGCTGAGGAAGAATCGGAATCCAGGACAAGGAATTAATGAAGAAGGAGCTCTTACCCACCCTTATCAGGACATCTTCAAGCATGCCACATGGTTGTTTAATGGATCGATTGGCCAATTGCAAAGCAATCGACATGGGCCTCAAATTCCCTACCCCAATTTTCTCATAGACCGAGGTTGGGATGAAGTTTACATTTGCTCCTAGGTTTACTAACACGTCATCAAAGGTGGAGCCCCTAATGACACAAGAAATAATCAGCGCTCCAAGATCCCTTTTATTGTCCCTCCCCTCCTTAAATAATCTCAGGCTAAGGGGCTGTTGGGTTATAATCTTCAAGGATTTCCTCAACTTCCTCATCCTCTTTTTCTTCTTTACCCTCCTCAACATTGGATTCATGCTCCTTTTTTATGATTGGTTCACCCTCACACTCTGTTGAGAGGGTAGATAATTAGGCTGATTTGGACTGGTGCTAGCTTTTCCAAATTCCTCTGGCATGGATCTCCATGACTCTCCTCATATTCTAGATCAAAAAGGATACGGTATCCTTGGGTTGGGAGATCATGGGGTGGCTATATGGGCCAAGATCTGAGTCATAACTAAGGAATGAATTTTCAAGGTTTGCATTCGGTTGGCTAGGCAGTGGTCCCTCTTTCCCCCTTATCATTTCCATCAATTGAGCAATTAAGTTGTCTGTTTTGGTGAAGGATTGCTCCTATTCTTATTGTTGGACTTGGAGTTGTTGTTAGACTATGGTCGGCTGCAAGATTCCATCGTCCACTAAATTGCTTAACGAAGAGGTGGATAAGTTGGTTGAGCATCAAATTATTGAGGGTAGTAATCAAATGGAGAGTAGATGGATTGTCCTATATTATGTGCCTGATTATAAGAGTTGTCCGGGTATTAGGCCCAATTTCGAAAGTTTTGACTGGACATACTGTGGCTTTAGGTGTATTGAAATTTCCAAGAGAGATCAAGATAGGCTCCCCAATCAGAACTTGGACATGGATTGTAATTGGATAGAAAAAGCCCTTGCGCACTTTGGGCCGGCTCTTGGGTGGGCAAGGGACTATGCCCTATTTGGATAGTCATTATCATATTGGGCCGGACTAGCCCACTTGGAGTAGTTCTCTTATGAAGAAAAGGGTGGAACATGAAATGAGAATGAATTAGGACATGGGCCAGGAAATTGGTTCATTTGGATCCACTTTATGTTGGAATTTTTTTTTTATGCAAACAAATTAGCACAAAATTAATCCTAAGACACCCAAGGGTAAACTAACCTAAATGATGCATTTCTCACAAATTAACTTAGGTCTAACTGAAGTCCACTCTCACAGTAAAAAAGAGGTGGGATAGTGGGAGGCTCCTCCTTCTCTCGCAAGGACCTAATTAAATAAGTATGGACCCACTTAAGCATTTGTCATTTGACCTCTAGCCTTAGACACCGATCTTCAAAAGTGATAGTGGGCTTACCCTAGGTTCAATTCCTACTCAATTTTAATGGGCTTGGATTAGTGAGGATGGTTGTTTTCAGGCCAAGAAAGGGTGATGAAATCCCCACCTTATTTTCTTAATGGCTTTACCCTTAACATATTTTTAAGTAAAGTGCATAACGAATTCAAACAAGAGGTTCTATGCAACAATGGAAATGCACGGACATGGTATTTAGAAAGGTTAAAAATCTCACCTTGTCCCCCGCAATCTTCAACAAAAAGAAAACTCTTACAAGGAGGGAAACTTGCTAAAAGTGCAACCTTAAATGATGAAGATTTTTATTTTTGGATTCTTTCTTTTTTTTTTATTAGTGAAAACTTAACTATGTTAGGAAACTAACTAAAAAGGAAATTAAAAAGAATGGCAAGTTGGAACAAAGTCACCGGGAGGATGATTTTTATTTCTTTTTCTAGTTTCCACAATTCTTTTCTTTTCTTTTTATGTATCAACAAAATAAATGAAAAAATGTTAGTATGAATATGTACAATGAATCTAGAAATCTAATTCCCTGACAACGGCACCAAAATTGATTGCTTCGAATTATGTGTCATTAAGCATAAGCGAACGTCAATCTTAAATTCCAAATCGCACATAAAGATTAGCATGTAGCATGGTAGTGAGATCGGGTCGAATCCACAGGGAAATAGATTTTAGATTTGAAAACCTTAGATTTTGATTAAAGAATCTTAAAAGAAATAGAGATTTAGACGGAGAGGAGATTAAAATTAAAAGCTTGCACTAATTAATCTACCTTAAAGATGAACTAAGTGAACATTAGATACATATTCTTTGCACAATTTAAATGCCTAATAAGCGCAACAAGTTAATCAACTAAATCTAATAAAGGCACACAAATCTAATTAACTGAATCAATCCAAAAAAAAAACAATTATACCCAAACTTAGAAAAGACAAAGAGAGTGATTAAGAAAAATGAACAAGATTTAAAGAAACAATAGTTTCACTAAGATTCTTAAATAAAAAAGATTACATCCCAGTCTAGCGGAAAACTAAAAAAACTACAAAGTGCTGAATATCAATACACCCTAAGTAAAAGAAATAAACTAGAAAAATATTAAACCTAAGTTATTATCGAAATAACCATAACAGGGGGGGGGGGGGAGAGAGAGAGAAACAACAGTGGCTGATGCAGTGCATCGGGGTGGTTCGGGTGTGTGGTGTGGCAGAGGGCGATAGCGACAACAGGCTCGATGATATGGCTCAGTGGGCTGCTTGCGGCGGGGCGGGAATGCTTGGGTGTGTAGCATGTGACAGGGCTGGGCAGGAGTGGCGCTCGGGATGCTACATGTCGCGTGGAAGGCGGGCCGTCCCTCCCGTGGGCTCGAGCGATTAGGGAGTCACCTAGTGTGCTCCGCAGGGGTGCCACGTGGAGGCACGCATGGGTGGCAGGCCCTCCTCCCTTTTGGCTGCATTTATAAGGAAGCGAGAGAAGCAGAGAGAGAAAGAGATAATGGGAGAGAGAGAGAAACAGAGAGAAAGAGAGATAGGGGTGGAGAGAGAAATAAGGAGAGAGAGGGAGTCTATGGCTTCCAGAAGAGAGAGAGAGAGAGAGAGAGAGAGAGAGAGAGAGAGAGAGAGAGAGAGAGCATAGAGAGAAAAAGAGAGAGAGGGTTCAGGTGAGAGAAAGAGGAAGGAGAAGAAAGAGAGAGAGGAAGAAGAAGGAGAGAGGAAGGAGAGAGGAGAATTTTAAGAGGGAGAGAAGAAGAGGGCTTGGTAGAGGGAGAGAAAAAGAGAGAGAAATTGAGAGAAGAAGAAGAAGAAGGGGGAAAGCCAGAGGGAGCTTGGTTGTGTGTGTGATTTTAAAAAAGAGAGGAAGAGAGAGAGAAGGAAAGAGAGAAAAAGAAAGAAAGTGAGGAGGGGAGGCCGACGGCTACCCTTATTTCTTGGAGGAGGGGGCACTCTCTAGGATTTCCTGGGTGCAATAGGAATGTCCACAATGTCCTTTCGCTGAATCTCCTGCAAAAATAAATTGTTGTGGTTGCCATGATTCGGACCTTAAGCATTCAAATGACAGTCGAGGGATCCGGCCAACTGGGCCACATGTTCTTCATATCATGTACACACAAACAATTAAGTCTCTACAGTGAACAAAATAATGATTATGCAAGATAAAGAATTATTTAAACATCTTCGACCTTCAAAAATTGTTGTAAAATCACAAATGCATCAATACTCATTTGTTCACATGAAATGACGATATTTTTAATACGAAATTCAACAAAATTAGTATTGTTGGAAAGAGCACATAATTATCTATCATTCCATGTGATTTTATAAATAACATCATGAGTATAATGTATGAATTTCATCTTTTAATGTCAAAAAGTACACAGATATCAATATCCACTTTTATTAATTTGTTAACTATCAACAAGTGCTATATTTATAAATTCTCTACATAGAATAATTATGATAAGTTACCAAATGATCAATGACGAAAATGAGAATTTATGAGACTTAAATTTAAATTACAAATTAATCTTTGACATTTAAACTTTTAATTAAACTAAGATAAAATAATTATTCTTTAAGTGAAGAAAAGCAAATTTAATTTTAACCTTGTCTCATCTCCTAAAAGTATAAAAATAATAAATAACAACTCATGTTAAATCACATCAAACTAAATTGCACATTTCATTATAAACCTAAAATCCAAGTTTGAGGTTAAGTCTACGAAACACATTCATTTATATCATCCCTTGAGTTTTAATCCAAGGATTGATATTAGTTATATATAGAAAGATTCTCAACAGTCACTATTACACAAGTTATTTAAAAATGGGATTATCCATTTTTTAATTCATTAATAAAAAATCAAGTTTACCCATATCTACCTCTGCTATTTTACTGGCAGCAAAAATAATATCAAAAAATTGTCGGTTAAAAATTGAGATAATGAACAGTGGAACAAGCAAGTTGTCTGGTACCATTGACAACCTTATCCAGACAGAACCACCTTTTTTTTGGGTCATCAAAGCATGTTGCCATTTCCTCATCGTGCAAAGAGAAGAACGATACAGGACATAACAAAAGGAAAAAAACAGCGGGAGAACCGGCAAACAGGACAAGAACGAGGGGCACATGAACAAGTGAAGCACATAGCTGACCACACCCATAGGAGGATAACAGTGAAGCACGGAGGATAAATTGAGCACATCCATAAGAGGATAACAATAAAATACATAGGTGAAGAACTGCCTTTGAAGTGACCTACGGACATCGGTGGTGACATTCCAGAACTTGCTCGGAGAAGACAGAACTCTTCTAGAATAGTAATATTTGATGTAACGATTCTGCGTGTTACACGTAAGATTATTACCGTGAGTAAAAAAATATATATATATTTTTTCTAATCTGTCTCAAAGTGTCTTAACTGTCGGTACAATACAATGTTCGATCGGACGACTCAAAAAAATCTGAAAAATAAAAAATCAAACTCTAATAAACAATAAAAAATATACATTTTTATTGTTTATTAAAATTTAATTTTTTACTTTTCAAATTTTTTAGATCGTCCGATCGGACATAACACTATACATACGATTAAGACACTTCAGAACGAATCTAAAAAAGATTTTTAAAAAAATTATTTATACAGCAAATATCACTCCTTCCATAAACATGCCAACGGTAGTTTAGTTGGAAAAACTGCATTACGAAAGCAGTCAAGGCGAGTTCAAAGATGCACGCAATCTAGGACGTACGGAATAAGCACAGCCATTCATCTCGAAGATCCTATGTGGGAATCCGCACAGAACTGGTGAAGCTTCCACGAGGGCGCCTGAAAAGCCAAAGACGCCGAGGCCGAACAAAATGGCGAGCCTAAAAGGAGAAACACCACGAGACGAGGTGGGAGATACTATGCCGGAAGTCAACTAAGAGAGAGAGAAACGAGAGAATCTAAGAATTCAACGAGAGAGGAATTTCTCATTTTCAAATTTCAAATTTTAAAAACCCCCTTATCATAGAGGAGATTCTTTTAGTTAAAAGAAGAATTTGTTTTAAATTCAATTTTAAATTTTCATTTGACAGCCAATAATTTGAATTTTAAATTTCTATGGGAGTCTATAAAATCTCCAAAGACTTTATACTTTGGGCATTCTTCTCTCTCTTTTTCAGGTACCCTTTCTCTCTCTCATTCTAATTTCCTCTCTCATCTGCACGCTCTCTCTTCTTCTCCTTCTCTTTCTTCTTCCTTTCTCTTAACCCGAGCCCTCCTCTCCTCCTCTTCTTCTTCTTCTTCTCTATATTTCTCTCTCTTCTCCACTGCAACATCCTTTTATTCTTCTTTTTCTTCTTCTTCCTCTGTCTTTTTCTCCTTCCTTGTCTTCTTTTGTGTCGTCCTCTTTCTCTCTCTCTCTCTCTCTCTCTCTCTTTCTCTCTTTCTTTCTCACTTCTTCCCTCTTTCTCTCTCCCGCTCCTGCTCTTCATCTCCCTATCCTTCTCTTCTCTCTCTCCACACCCTGTCGCCAAACGAGTGCCACGCCGTGCCCGCGTGGGGTTCGCCCAACCAGGCATCGTTGCCCGTGCCGTCTTGACGTATGCCCCCGCTCCACGCAGTAGGCGCCTGCGCACTCCCGCCTGATTGTCACCGCATACCAGTCACGTGCCTTGCCGCCGTCCCGCCACGATTGTCACTCTCGCTACGCGCCACACCCTGCACGACCCCGCGCAGTGTTGTGCGTTGCTTCATTCCACTACCATTGCCATAGGGCACACTACACCAGAGCTACTCCCACTCAAGACCACGTACCGTTGCCCAACTGATCGGCGCTGTGCGCCCATGGCCAACGGTGCCTGCATATGCCGCTTACTACCTGCCTCTGCTATCTTGTGTTATCTTTTTTGTATTTTATTTTTCTAGTTAGATTTCTTGTTAACTTTGACACAATAGTTTACTTCTTTTAATTAGCTTGTATTCTTAAATTTGTTTCATTAAAAACTTTTGTATTCTTTTCATCTTAATAGTAGTAGTGAAGATGTCAATCTATATAATGTGATTTTCTCCTTTTCTTAATCTCTCTCTCTTATCGGTTCTAGGCAAGGTTATTTTTAGTGTTTTTTCTAGATCTAGGTTATTTAATTAAATTTGCATGCTTTGTTAGTTTTCGTTAATTAGGTAGTTGTGACTTATCGTAGCTTTTAAGAGTTAATTAGATGTTGTAGGTTATGTTGAAGTTGTCTAGCGAATTCCTTTTAGTGTTTAACTAGTTCTATTAATCTTCAATTTCAAGTCTACACTGATTAGAATTAAACATATCAAGTTTTCAATTAAAAAACCCAAGTTTTCAAATCTAAAAATCTATTTCTCTGTGGATCAAGCCAATATGATTTTGTAATATCGTTCATTTATTAATATAATGGCATAATATTCATTGTGTGTAAATCGTATTAATTATCGTCTCATAATGAAGTCCGTGAATATGTGCGATAGTGATCAGATTATGATGAGATCATACTAATGAGATTGATCATTTAAACACACATATTCTTAATCGTTCATAGTCGGAGGATATCCGAGAAGGACATCGGATATCCGGTTAGACTAGTACAGATTACTCCCGCTCATATGATGAGGGTGACTGATCTCATAAGTCACATGTGTGGAGACACTAAGGCGAATCTGTAGGTGCTCATTAGATAATGAGTTCACTGAACTGATCCGACTGAATCGCTGGGAGGTATTGTACTTCACTGTCAACCAGCTTGATTCTATTGTCGCAGTTGCGTGGATGGTCCTCGAACCTGAGACACCAAGGACACTTTGTCGGTGGATTTCTGTGCTTTGACTTTGGTTTATGAATCTCTAACCACGGGATTCTAAATAGCCAAGGATCGGGTACAGCAGAATACCGTCGAAGGGAATTGAGTGTCGATAAGGAATCATTCGCTCTCGGTACTTAGAGAGAGAATGCTCTAGGAAGGATGCGCGGAAGTCCCTGGCCAGGGCGGATAGTAATATCAGGAAAGGAGTTTTCCAATATTCATCAGCGGCATCCAATCCAAGTGAGTTGACCGGTTAGGGTTTGACAGCACGCCATACCCTGAGTGGACTAGAGAGCATTGTACGAATGAAGGATTATATCCACGCAATAACTATCGGCGGAAAGGTTCCAAGAGTGGGTTACTTAACCCCGATACCTTCTGGGTTCACGCGTTCTTACTTGGCACCCAACGTGATCGGAGGCCCGATCGAATTTGATGTGCGACATTGATTCGATTGATTAATTAATTAATATGACTTATTAATTGATTAATCAGGCCAGTGAGGAGTCACTGGGTTAATTGGGCCATTAACCGGACTGGTTATTGGGCCTAGAGGGTCACACGCAAATAATTCTCAAGCCGATGGATAAATAAGTGGGTTTTATATTAAGCGGGGGTTTTTATGAAAAACCACGTGGTTAGTATAAAATGTATCGAACGGGATGAGCAGGCCAAGCTGCTGCTAACCCTAGCCGCCCCCTCCTCTCTTTCTCTCTCTCTCCAGTGCCCCAGAAGAATCGGGATCCCCAGATCTACTTTGCTGCTTCTCCGACTCCCGTTCGACAGGAAATCGTCCGCGCGTTGCGGCGAACGGCGGAGACTTCGTGGGCTACAAAGAACGAAGAACGTGAGGATATCCGTCGCAAGAGGATCGCGTGGACTCTACTAGAGGCCGGGCGCTTGCGCAGCTTGCGGTGTCACACCGACGGAACCGAACGGTTGCGGATTCGAATTCGCACACGGTAAGATTCGATAATCTGATTATCGAGATTTTAGATTTTTCGAAACGGGAATAGATCTCCGTTTTATTTTTATTTCCGCTGCACGGGAGATCCGGAGAAACACGAGAACCTAATAGTGATATCGGAGCCAGGTTCCACTGTTTCTCGTCTTGTTTCGATTTCCGACTTAATATTTTCATGATTTATTCCATCACGAGTTTAATCAATTGTTGGATCCGTATTCATACAATGAATATAAAATAATCAGATTATTATTCTGCAATTTTCGGATTTTTATTTGGGGATTTATTTGCGTTCTTCATTGGACAAAAACGGGACTTCATGGCGACTTCCAACGGCCTCCCAAGTGTTGGGAAAGGTTGGACAGCACCCCAGATCCTAGGGGAAGGATCACCGGTCATCCTAGGAGTCATTGTCGGTGCTAGAGTTGTCATGAGGGGCTGCAACCAATGTCATCCTCTTCTTCTTCTTCAAGGTTTTCTGAAAACCAGAAAACAAAAAAGGAAGAAATAAGGGGCTCGGGCTGTTGCATGGGGGCGCTACCGACGGCCCTGCCGACGCCGGGGGCACCGCTAGACACCATAGGGGCCAGTTACCGGAGCTGGAGAGGGAGATGGAGGAGCTCTTCCCACGGTTTTGAGAAGCTTCAAAAACTAGAAAATTTCAACGGCTCAACTTACTTTTGTGAGGGCTCCAAAGGGGGCTTGCCGGCGCTGGGGGCGCCACCGGCACTGGAGGCGTCGCTGGCGGGGCCAGTCGGCGCTGGGGCACCAGCCGCCGGACCCCACAGCCTCCCCGCCGCCGCCTTGGAAGCCTACTGTTGCCGCAGGTGGGCTGCTAGGGTTTCGGGGGCTGCAGGTTGGGGGCGGGCTGGGTCAGGAGGCCGATTGGACCGACTCGACCGAGTCCAGGCCGGGCCAGGGGCCGCCTGTGGCCGGGCTGCACCCTGGTCCGAGCCCTGGCTCGGCCAGGGCCCGAGCCCAATGTGGCTGAGCCCTATTCTATTAAACCCCATTAAATCCCATTATCTCTAATTAAACCCTTATGCCCATTTAAATTCGTTTTAATTTTAAAATTCAAAATAGTTTTGGAAATTAAAATTACCATTCAAATTTAATTTATATTTAGGCATTGATGATTATGAATCATTATTATTAACAAATTGTTGTTAATTATTTAAAGTTAGATATTAATTTAAGTGTTAAATTAATAATTAATTTTAATTTACTAATTTAAATGTTAATTAGCAGTTATTAGTTAATTAGAGTTAATTGTTAGTTTAAATGTTAAATTGCTAATTAATTTTAATTAACTAATCTAATGGTTTAATTAGAAGTTATTAATTGATTAGTGTTAATTGTTAGTTTAAGAGTTAAAATTAATGATTAACATTAATCTACTAATCTAAGTGTTAAATTAGTAGTTAATAGTTAATTAGTGTTAATTGTTAGTTTAAAAGTTAAATTAATAATTAACATTAATTAACCAGTCTAATAGTTAGATTAGTAATTAATAACTTATTAAAGTTGATTATTAATTTAAGTGTTAAATTAATGATTAATTTTAATCTACTGATCTAAGAGTTAGATTAGGAAATAATTTTAATATTCTAATTGTTAGATTATTAATTTGATTCAATCTAATTGTTAGATTGTTTAATTATTATAAATGTTCTAATTTGCATGGAATAATGTGGAATTATTAATTTGAAATGTGTGCACATGTGATGTGTGTTTTATAACTTTTAAATTTTGATTTAATTGTATGTTAAGTTAATAAAATGAGTTTTCTGAAATTCAAATGCCAATTTTGATTGGAATTTAGCTTTTTGAAAGACAAAGTTATTTAATTTTGAAACTCTTTTATTTTAGCCATGTGATATGCTTATCATGTGTGGATTGATTGAAACACACCATAGTCATGGATAAGCACTTATTTAATTATTCATGTGATGAATGATGTGTGTAGATCGTGAATGTATGGTTGAATGGATATTTATTAATTATTAATAAATAGAGGTATGCGTACCTCTCCCTGCAAGGATTGATGATTCAGGTTCAGCTATCGGGTCAGTTTCGGGCCAGACCCCCTAGTTTGAGGCCCTGAGGGGTCTGGGGTGTGCCTTCTAAACGACGTCTGAGGTGCACGACGCCTTTAGAATGACGTCTTGTTGTGTGGACGCCATTTAGCTGGGCTGTTGTTGTGCCACATGGGCACCACGTGGGCAGGCTTTGGGCCGCGAGAGTACGGCCCCGGTCTTGTCGTCTGAACAGCGTCTTGTATAGATGACGCGTTTCAGAGTTTCTGTCAAAGTACGGCCCCGTCATGTCAGTTGATAGGCGTCTATCTAGCACGACGCGTTTTAACCAGTTTTAGTTTGACCCTGCGAGCCTCCCCTCCTTTCTCTCATTCTCTCCTTCTCACTCTCTCTCTTCCCTCTCTCCAACCCTCTCCGTTTCCCTCTTTCCTTTCCCCTCCCCCTTCTTCCTCTTCCACCACTCCACCACATCTCTACCTCTAACCACTACCACCACCGCCTCCTCCGCGGCACTTCATTCTCTGGGCAGCGGTCGACGTCCCGGCAGAGTGACAGCGTTAATGGCGGTACCGATGGCGGTTTGCGGTGCGGCGGTTCGGCGGCACGGAGTTAGGAGGAGTTCAAGTGACTGGTAGGGGGACGATCCTTGCATGTAATTTGGTTGTGTCATCCGTGTTTCCCGCTTCGAAGCATGCGACGTGTATGAAGATTTGGGTAGAATGAGCATGTTTAAAGGGGCTTTTTGATGAAAATGGTCATTTTTATGAAATGGGAGTTAGTGTGTTTCTTGTGGTAAATTGGATTCTCTCCTTCATTTCCTATTTTTGGGTATTTTTAGGGTGATTTTGGGGTAGAGGAAACCCTGTTTTGAGGTTCGGGTTAAGTTTCATGGAACTAGATTTTGGACTTTAAATGGCGTCGGGCTAGGGCGACGCCATTTAAAATGGTGACGAGCTAGGACGACGCCATTTAGGCCAGAATTGTCCCGGAAGCGATTTCTGTGAGAGAATAGAGTTCTGTTTTGAATGGCGTCCGGGGACAGCGACGCCTTTCAAACGGCGGCTTCCCAGGACGATGCATTTTAGTTCAGACCGCCCAGAGGCCTGAATCTGTTTCTGTCATGATTAGGCAACTAGGAACAGCGACGCCGTTTAAAAAAATGACTGCCATGCACGACGTGTTTTAGGCCAACTTCCGAGGCCAGTTTTCACACGAACCAATTTAGGGGTCTTGAATGACGTCGGCCTTAGGCGACGCGATTCAAGACAGAACTTCATTAAATGCATGCTTGAAATCGTACATCGAGGCCGAAGATTTATGTATAATCGGAATCACATTGTGAGTACATGTGTTTATGCGATTGTGGTTTGCGTTTGACACCTTGTGTCAGTGTAGGAGGGACACGGTGTCTAGGTGGCATTGTTGCCGTATCGGTGTGGGAGGGGTATATGTTAGTGTTTCACCTATGGCTGGGGGATGCAGAACCACTTAGAGCCAGTCGGGCCAGAGTAGCCAGCGCGCTATCCGAGGGGTTACTGTTTGGTCTCAACGGGTCAGTGTTTTCCTAGTTTGTCGTGGCAGTTTCCGACGTGTTTCTTACTGTGGAGCCGGGTGTGGTGTTACTGGAGTTTACCCTTTCGCCACTGGGCCTGATGTAACCTGAGATATCAAGGTTATGAGTGGTACCCTTCGCCCTTTGGCCTGATGTGACCCGGGAGGTTAGGGTTACGGATAGTCCCTATAGCTTCGGCTTTAGGGGGTTTCACCGGTCCCCAGGGCCCTCTTGAAGCGCCGAGGCCTGGCGTTGAGGGAAGTCCGGTTGATAGGACAGTGGTCTAGACTGCTTGTGTGCACACGTAACTGGGCGGTGGTGATTCACTAGTCCCAGTTAGTCCTAGTTTGGCTCACTGCCTCACCCTACAGTGCCCGGAACATCGTAGGGGTGGACAGGCGTGGGTGTTGGTGGTGTTGTGAGGCGCCGTTTGTATGCGGTCAACAGTGTGATTTGAGTGTTTAGCCGGATCTTTGATTACGAATTGTGGTGTTGAGTTGGGTTACTTAATTGCTTAGAACTGTGCCTGTTGCATTAAGGATACATATGTCTCATATCAGTATTTAGGAAGTGCGTTTACTGCTTTAATCAAATTGCCTTCTTTTCTGTATTACTACACTTGTGTGTGGGGGGGGGAGGCGAGGATCGAATGATCTCTACTGAGCCCAATTCTGGTGTGGCTCACTCCCTGCAGTTTCAGGTGTGGACTTCTTGGCGAGTGGCGGCGTGTGGTGTTCTCCTTAGTGTGCGGGCCAGCCGCTATCTCAGTTCCGGGGTATGCCCCGATGTTGTTGTACTTTGCTTATGTCTGTACTTATTTAATTCTTTGGACCATGTAATTATTGTTGGACTATGTACGGACATTATTAATTTCCTTCCTGTGCACTTGTACTTTCCTTGAAGTCCGTGAGATTGTTATATTTAGCCTTGTTTAACGCTTACTTCTCCAGACATGTCGTATGAGATCCGGGTGTGAACCTGTAGATAATGATCTGATACCTATTTAGTAATCGGGTTTCCAATTATAGGGTGGCGGGTTGTTACAGATGGTATCAGAGCTCAGTCTGGTCGAGTATGTGATAAACTAGGTTAGATATCATAGTCCAACAATAAGTACGAGTCTGTACGGGTGATTGCTGCTGGCATAGATTAATAGGTTTTGATGTGCTTGTTTCGATTTTTGTGTTTATGGAGTAGTGATGGCACCGAAGAGGAGAGTTCCGTTGGTTCGTAGTACGGGAACTGACAATGGTAGTTTGGGGGTAGAGGGGCATAATGTGAATCGTTTCATGGAAGCTATGATTGGGGAAATGTCTAGGTACCAACCGGGAGATGGTGGTGAGGGATCCAATTCCCGAGGTGGTCAGTCCACGGTGATGGAGCGGTTCTTGAAGTTGAAGACCCCTTCTTTCACGGGTCAACCTGTCTCAGACGAGGCAGCTCATTGGATTAGGGAGGTGGAGAAGGCATTCGATATTCTTGAGTGTGCTGAGAATGACAAGACTTTGTTGGCAACCTACTTGTTGAAAGACGATGCCTATGATTGGTGGGTTACCATCAAGAGAATGATGTTTTCGTATAGGTCCTTGAGAGAGATTCCTTGGGAGGTATTCGTGAGAGAGTTTAGTGGACAGTACTTTCCAACGCACGTTCGGAAGGCCAAGGAAAGGGATTTTATGGAATTGGTACATAATGATATGTCAGTTCTGGAATATCAAATGAAGTTTGTGGCCCTCGGAAGGTTCGTTCCACACATATCTGAGCATGAGGAATGTCGAACGGAGAGATTTGTGGATGGACTCCGGTATGATCTGAGGGGAATGGTGGCATCTCATTGTTGTAGTGATCTTGCATCGGCAGTTCGGTGCGCAGCAGCAGTGGAGACTCAGTTCCAACAAATGGCGAAAGAGTTGGAGCGGTCAACACGAGGGAAGCAACAAGGCAAGAACAAATCTGCGGTCCTTTCGACAGACGGTTCGAGTTCCTTTGGGTTCGGGTTCCAGGGGATGCTTTATGACGAGGATGAAGACGGTTCGGTTTGGCAGATCCAGATTGTGGCTAGCAGACAGCAGGAAGCGAGACAGGATGCGGCGGATCATTGTCCCTGTTGTGGTAGGCAACATGGCAATCAGATATGTCCATTGGTCACTGGTAGCTGTTTTGGCTGTGGTAGAAAGGGACATCTTGTGAGGAACTGTCCCCAGAAGAATAAGACAGGTCAGGAGCCGAGTGGTCAGTAGAAGCCCAGGATCTAGAGTGGTATTGTGTGTTCTCTTAGAAGAGGTCTGAGATGCTGGGCTAGATGAACACTTTTATCTTGTCTTTTAGGTAGTAGTTGTGAATTCTTATGGCACTTTTTATGTATTTTGGACATGGTGGAGAATCAATTTTGTAATATGTGCCTCGTAAGGCTAATGAATGGTTATATTAGTCTATCAGTTTTAGCATAATTGTAGAGCATAGTTAACTTAGTGATTGATGAGATCGACCGGTTATACGGAGCCCCGTGTAAGAGTGTGATCAGTGAGGGTGATTGATGTAATCCGTGTTACCGATGTGGAATTGTTGACTGTGGTTATCGTTTGAGCGGTTACAATTTCGAGGAGGAAATTCTTTTAAGGGGGGGAGTATGCATGGATTGAGGATTCGGGTTTAGCTATCGGGTCGGTTTCGGGCCGGACCCCCTGGTTTGGGGCCCTGAGGGGTCTGGGGTGTGCCTTCTAAACGACGTCTAGGGTGCACGACGCCTTTAGAATGGCGTCTTGCTGTGTGGACACCATTTAGCTAGGTTACTGTTGTGCCACGTGGGCGCCACGTGGGCAAGGTTTATGCCGCGAGAGTACGGCCCCGGTCTTGTCATCTAAACGGCGTCTTGTATAGACGACGCGTTTCACAGTTTCTGTTAGAATACGGCCCCGTCATGTCAGCTGATAGGCATCTGTCTAGCACGACACGTTTTAACCAGTTTCAGTTTGACCCCGCGATCCTCCCCTCCTTTCTCTCATTCTCTCCTCACTCTCTCTCTTCCCTCTCTCCAACCCTCTCCGTTTCCCTCTTTCCTTTCCCCTCCTCCTTCTTCCTCTTCCACCACTCCACCACCTCTCTACCTCTCACCACTACCACCACCACCTCCTCCGCGGCACTTCATTCTCCGGGCGGCGGCTGACGTCCCGGCGGAGTGACGGCGTCCACGGCGGTACCGGCGGCGGTTTGCGGTGCGGCAGTTCGGCGGCACGGAGCTAGGAGGAGTTCAAGTGACCGGTAGGGGGACGATCCTTGCATGTAATTTGGTTGTGTCATCTGTGTTTCCCGCTTTGAAGCATGCGACGTGTATGAAGATTTAGGTAGAATGAACATGTTTAAAGGGGCTTTTTGATGAAAATGGTCTTTTTTATGAAATGGGAATTAGTGTGTTTCTTGTGGTAAATTGGATTCTCCCCTTCATTTCCTATTTTTGGGTATTTTTGGGGTGATTTTGGAGTAAAGGAAACCCTGTTTTGAGGTTCGGGTTAAGTTTCATGGAACTAGATTTTGGACTTTAAATGGCGTCGGGCTAGGGCGACGCCATTTAAAATGGTGACGAGCTAGGACGACGCCATTTAGGCCAGAATTGTCCCGGAAGCGATTTCTGTGAGAGAATAGAGTTCTGTTTTGAATGGCGTCCGGGGACAGCGACGCCTTTCAAACGGCGGCTTCCCAGGACGATGCATTTTAGTTCAGACCGCCCAGAGGCCTGAATCTGTTTCTGTCATGATTAGGCAACTAGGAACAGCGACGCCGTTTAAAAAAATGACTGCCATGCACGACGTGTTTTAGGCCAACTTCCGAGGCCAGTTTTCACACGAACCAATTTAGGGGTCTTGAATGACGTCGGCCTTAGGCGACGCGATTCAAGACAGAACTTCATTAAATGCATGCTTGAAATCGTACACCGAGGCCGAAGATTTATGTATAATCGGAATCACATTGTGAGTACATATGTTTATGCGATTGTGGTTTGCGTTTGACACCTTGTGTCGGTGTGGGAGGGACACGGTGTCTAGGTGGCATTGTTGTTGTACCGGTGTGGGAGGGGTATATGTTAGTGTTTCACCTATGGTTGGGGGAAGCAGAACCACCTAGAGCCAATCAGGCCGGAGTAGCCAGCGCGCTATCCGAGGGGTTACTGTTTGGTCTCAGCGGGTCAGTGTTTTCCTAGTTTGTCGTGGCAGTTTCTGACGTGTTTCTTACTGTGGAACCGAGTGTGGTGTTGCTGGAGTTTACCCTTTCGCCACTGGGCCTAATGTAACCTGAGATATTGAGGTTACAAGTGGTACCCTTCGCCCTTTGGCCTGATGTGACCCGGGAGGTTAGGGTTACGGGTAGTCCCTATAGCTTCAGCTTGAAGGGGTTTCACCGGTCCCCAGGGCCCTCTTGAAGCGCCGAGGCCTGGCGTTGAGGGAAGTCCGGTCGATAGGACAGTGATCTAGACTGCTTGTGTGCACGCGTAACTGGGTGGTGGTGGTTCACTAGTCCCAGTTAGTCCTAGTTTGACTCACTGCCTTGCCCTACGGTGCCTGGAACATCGTAGGGGTGGACAGGCGTGGGTGTTGGTGGTGTTGTGAGGCGCCGTTTGTATACTGTCGAGAGTGTGATTTGAGTGTTTAGCCAGATCTTTGATTACGAATTGTGGTGTTGAGTTGGGTTACTTGAATTGCTTAGAACTGTGCATGTTGCATTACGGATACATTTGTCTCATATCGGTATTTAGGAACTGTGTTTACTGCTTTAATCAAATTGCCTTCTTTTCTGTATTACTGCACTTGTGTGTGTGTGTGGGAGGCGGGGATCGTATGATCCCTACTGAGTCCAATTCTGGTGTGGCTCACTCCCTGTGGTTTTATGTGTGGACTTCTTGGAGAGTGGCGGCGTGTGGTGTTCTCCTTAGTGTGCGGTCCAACTGCTATCTCAGTTTCGGGATATGCCCTGATGTTGTTGTACTTTGCTTCTGCTTGTACTTATTTAATTCTTTGGACCATGTAATTATTGTTGGACTGTGTACGGACATTATTAATTTCCTTCCTGCGCACTTGTACTTTCCTTGAAGTCCGTGAGATTGTTATATTTAGCCTTGTTTAACGCTTACTTCTCCAGACGTGTCGTATGAGATCCAGATGTGAACCTGTAGATAATGATCCGATACTCATTTAGTAATCGGGTTTCCAATCATAGGATGGCGGGTCATTACACTCCCTCTCTCATACTCCAATGTAATTCTACCTCCCTCTCTCTTGTACTCGCCATAAGGCCTTCTTCTATTTACATGTAATTCTAGAATTATTGTAATCTGATCGAGGCAACCGAGGAAGGAGTGAGGACGATCCACAATTGCAACCAGAAAGGCGAATTGATGGAGATCCTTTGCCTTTGTATTTGCAGGATTATCTGATATAAATGTTATGTTAGAATTTGTACGCGTTTGACTGTTCGCTCCAGTCAAACCTACTGTGCTATCCATGACCACATTGGACATGTATATGATACAATATTTTTATGTTTGATTGTGAATCAAAGCAAGTATAGTATTTATTAAATATATATGATATATTTATACTATCACCTAGGAGAGACCAAGATAAAAGTTATCTAAATACCTCGTCTAAACTCTAAGCCGTAACGTAAGTAGTTAAGAACTTACCGCGTGGTCCACCATCATTATAGTCATAGGATTCGAATCACTTTAGGCAGGTTTGTTGTCTTACCACAAGGCCTGTTTAATTGTGAGGAGAGACTGTGGCTATGACATTAGATGCCTATATGATCAGGGTAAAGGAACCATATAACTTTGTTGTGCTATCCACAAGAGCTACATGCAAATCTATACTCGTCGCGTAACGATGGTTAGCTTAGACCAGAATTAGTGGCTTATTGTGCTATCCACAAGGCCATTAAATCTCTAGGGACCGAAGATATGATCGGATATTGCAAGGAGCTGCAAGTCCCAATAGATGGGTGCTCTATGATTGTTTTACAACTTTTTTGTGCTATCCACAAGGTTGTAATACAAGTCATTGAGATCCTGATCCCCACTAGGAGACTGTCGGCGTCTCCCATTCTGTAGAACTGAGGGTTATACAGTCTGTCAAAAATTAGTGAGAGTTAAAACTTGATTAAAAGACCATGTCTTGTTTTAAATTTTAATAATTGAACATCTGCTAAATAGATTTTATTCATCTCCTATAGGGAATTATGTCGTCGAATAACCCACTCCGTGGCATACTTGATGCCAAACGTTTGACTAGCCTGAACTACTCGGATTGGCTCAGAAACCTGAAGAATGTCTTCATATCTGAGCACATTGCCTACTTCTTTGGAGCTGATCTTCCTGTTGAACCGGCATTGGATGCCCTTAACGTAGAAATGATAGCTAATGATAAAAGATCGAAGGACAAAGGCAAAGGAGTAGTAAAAGGTGACTGCTTCTATTGTAAGCAGAATGGTCACTGGAAGAGGAACTGCAAAGAGTTCCTCAACGATAAAGTTCATGGAAAAGTGAAGCTATCAGAAGCTTCAGATATCTATATGATAGATATAAATTTGCTAGTTAGAGATTCCACATCTTGGGTATTAGACACCGGATGTGCTTCTCATATCTGCCATGATGTGCAGATGTTGGCAAGCAAGCGTAAGCTGAGAAAAGGCGAGGTGGAACTGAGGTTAGGAAACGGCGCAAAAGTTGCAGCGATTCATGTAGGGACAGCAAACCTCAAGCTTCCATCGGGAGACGTGATCGTTCCAAATTGTGTGTCATTAAACACTCATAAGAACATTCAATCTAAATTTATTCGGCTCATTCAAATTGGATTTTGAAAATTAATAATGGTGAGTCCGAGTCGATCCACAGGGAGTTAAATTTTTAACTTTGAAAACTTTGGAATTTAATTAATCTAAAGATAGGTGAGAATTTGAGTGAACTAATTACTTATTTAAACTAGAACGCAATTAACTAATGTTTCCTAAAAAATATAGTTACTTAAATTAAACAAATCCCCTTTGTTTTTTTCTTTTTCAGAAATTAAACACAAACACATATGGAAAATAAGCACAACTAAAAAATATAACAAAAACACCATAATTTAACTATGTGTAAATTATTAATTATCATGAATCAAATAATCTAATTAAACAACCAATAACTAATAAAACATCATTAAACATCAACTAACCAACAACTAACCCTAATTAAATAAACTAATACTATATTAGTGGGGGGGAAGAAAGAACAAAGCAACAACAGCTTCTGTTGGGGGCTGCCGGTGCAGTGGACCGGGCCTGAAAGGAAACGGCGCAGTGGACCGCTGGTGGCTTCAAGCGCTGGATGCCGACTAGGCTTCAACCGGCTGCTGGTGTTCGAGGTTTGCAGGAGGTGCTGGCACAATGCTGGCCGAGTAGGGGCTGCTGTGAACAAGGTGCGTAGAGTGAAGCTGGGTATGCGCGTGGGCGGTGCAGCGCTTGGAGGAGCAGCTTTGCAGACGCGTGCATGCATGCATGGGCGGGTGCAGCATGTGGAGGAGCAGCTGGCTCAGCTGGGACAGCACATGGAGGTGCAGGCTGGTGCCAGGATGCTGCTGGTGCGTTGCCGGTTCAGCTTGGTGCAGGCTTCACCAAGCATGCGCATGGGCGGCTCGTGCAGGTTGGGGGATGCTTGCCATGCATGCACGTGGAACTTGCGGGAGGTTGCTGCGTGGAAGCCGGATGCTGCGTGGAGCTCGGGCAGCGTGGAAGCAGGCTTCACCGCCGGGTGTTTGCAGAAAGAAACCGAGGAATGCGTGGAGGAGCTTGCCCGATGGTGTTTGCAGGAGGTGTTAGTTCTTGCAGGTCGTGCTGGTGGGGAGAGAGAAGAGAAGAGAGAGGGAGGCAGAGAAGAGAGAAGAGAGGGAGGAAGAGAAGTTGCTGGGAAAACCGAGAGAGAGAGAGAAGAAGAAAACGAGAGAGAGAGAGCTGGGAAACGGAGAGGAAGAAGGAGAAAACGAAGAGGAAGGAGAGGCTGCGGGCTGGGGTTCTGGGGAAAGAATCCAAGAGAGAGAGACTTGTGGAGGATTTGGAGAAGGAACGGAGAAGGGGAGCGAATCCGAGAAAGAAAGGGAATTGGAGAGTAAGAGCTGTGCTGGGAAAGATAAATTGGAGAAGGAGAGGGACGTGGGATGAATATATAGAGAGGAAGAGAGAGTTGTGGGAAAGAGAGAGGAAAGTGTGCGGCGGGAGAGAGGGAAAGAGAGAGAGAAAAGAAACAGAGAGGAGAGAAGGGAAACAGTGAAGATTCTTTTTTTAAAAAAAACGAAAAGGAAGGTTTTCGAAAAAAAGAAAGTGGGGGAAGGGACGGCTGGTTTTTCTTGGATTCTTTGGGTAAGAATTAGGGCAATATTAGGACATCAAATTACATTTTTACCCCTCCTTTTATCTTTTGGACAAAATAACGTCGAAATTATCGAAATTCGGACCCTAGACCTCTCCCAAATTTCCGGAAACTCCACCAGCTGCACTGCATCATCGGTATGTCCTGTTCACATAAAATAAATATAAATTAGTACATTATCGTAAAAATATCATTATATTTATTTATTTCGTCTCGGTTTTGTCGAAAAATCGCAAATGTGCTATACTCCATTAATCACGTGAAATGACGATGTTTTTAAGTCAGAATTTGACGAAATTGGTACCGTTGGACTTGGTACGCAATTATCTATCATTTCATGCTATTTTACAGATAAAAACGTGAGTATGACACGTATGATTGCCTTTAAATGATCAATTTAACACTTTATCACACCCCCCGACTTACTCATTGCTAGTCCCTTAGCAATGCAAATAAGGAAAAGTTAGGACAAACAATGAATTATCATGCTTCATTTGTAGTATCTTTCACAAACAATTTAAGTGGTAGCCGATTGGTTAAGCTAAAGTTTTCATATCCCACAATATTTTAATTCACGACAAGTGATTGTGCATGAAAATTGGCACGCTTGGAACTCGTTTCTGACCTTTTTGGTATATTCTTGCCTTTACTACCCTTTATATATGACTACCTGGGGAGGAGAAGAGAATAAAAAGATTTCCCGATCAGTCAGCGAGGACCGTTTTTCAGTTTCCGTCCCGACTCAGCACTTTTCATGACTTGGTCATATTTTTGGTACGATGGACTTTTTAGCGTGGCTTTTCTTTCATTTTATTGTACTTTTACTTTTGAGAGTGCGTACTTTTTGCCACTCTCTTTGAATTGCCTGAGGGGAGGTGCGTACTTTTTGCCACCTACCTTCCTTTAGCTCTTTTAACGTCTTCTATTCCCTTTAGTGTTTACAGCTGTCCATTTTAAATGACCGCCTCTTTTAAAGTGCTGAGTGGGGCAGTCCCCTATTACGGATCCTACACATTCCTTTCGTTCAACCCAAAAGAAAAATTAGAATAAGTAGTCTTATCCTTAAGATTAATTTCAGCAATTCTATACTTTTAAGATCTTTCATTTATTCTAAGTTGCCGTGTGTGTGTGAAAATTATCCTGCCGTGGATTTTTATGAAGTAGGATATTTAAACTTTGAAGGCTCTTTAACCAATGTGACAACAAAAAAAACTGATTTGTTTAAGATTTACTTAATGAAACAAGATTTTCATGCAATTTTCATAGGACGTGAAAAGAAGTTTTTGAAAAAATTTTGACCATTTTTCAGTGAAAGATATCAGTTTTCTTCAAAAGATTTTCAATAAATGCATATCAAATTGATTGTCCCACCCCCCAACTTGATTGACATTGTCCTCAATGGCATAAAAGATATGAAAAACATGTCAACCAGAAGAGAATTGTGAAGGAGCGAAACAACCTCTAATGAAGAGGGTGCGACATACCCACGGCGACTGCTGCTCATGGACCTAAAAGGAAAAGAAATACAAAAACTGAAGTAAAATATTGGGTTGCCTCCCAACAAGCGCTAAGCTTATCGTCTTCAGCCAGACAGCAGTTCAGTTATTGTGGATCACTCAGTTCTATGGATTCAGATGATGTATTTTGAAGATTTTCAATGAATGGTTTCAACCGTTGACCATTAACAGTGAAAGTGTTCCCACTCTTGGGATTCAGAATTTTAACGGCTCCATGATCGAAGGCTTTAACGACCACGAAGGGTCCATCCCATCTGGATTTCAGTTTTCCTGGAAATAAGCGGAGCCTAGAGTTAAATAGCCAAACTTTCTGATTTGGGAGAAAGGATTTTCGCACAATATGTTTATCATGAAAAGCTTTAGTTTTGACTTTATAAATCTTTGAATTTTCATAAGTCTCGTTGCGCAACTCTTCCAGCTCACTCAGTTGTAACGTTCGGTGGGAACCAGCTTGGGCTAGGTCCAGATTGACTTGTTTGATGGCCCAATAAGTCCTATGTTCCAATTCCACCGGAAGGTGGCACATTTTTCTAAAAATCAGGCGATAAGGAGACATGCCAATAGGAGTTTTGTAAGCAGTCCGATAGGCCCATAAAGCATCATCCAATCTTTCAGACCAATTTTTTCTATCGGGCCTAACGGACTTTTGCAGAATATTCTTAATCTCTCTATTGGAAACTTCCACTTGGCCACTGGTTTGGGGATGATAGGGGGTGGCTACTTTGTGATTAATCTCATATTTCTTGAGCAAAGCTCGAAATAGGTAATTCGTGAAATGCGTTCCCCCATCACTTATGATAGCTTTAGGCTACCCGAACCGAGAAAAGATATTCTTCTGAACGAATTTAATGACCACTTTATGATCATTGGTTCGGGTGGCTACTACTTCAATCCACTTAGAGACATAATCCACCGCTACCAGAATATATGTATGTCCAAAAGAGGGTGGAAAAGGTCCCATAAAGTCAATTCCCCAAACATCAAAGACTTCAACAACCAAAATTGGGTTGAGTGGCATCATATCCCTTTTCGCCATATTTCCTACGGCCTGACATCGGAGGCAAGTTTTGCTAAATTCATGGGCATCTTTGAAAAGTCTGGGCCAGTAAAAACCACTTTGTAGGACTTTGGCTGCAGTTTTCTTTCCTGAGAAGTGGCCCCCACAGGCCAGATTATGGCAGAAGTTAAGAACACTCTGTTGTTCTTCTTCAGGAACACATCGCCTAATGATTTGATAATGACATAATTTGAATAATTCAAGATCCTCCCAGAAATAATACTTTTCCTAGGAAAAGAATTTGTCCTTCTCACTTTTAGTCCATCCTTCCGGAAGCTGATTAGTCACCTTGTAATTGACAATATGAGCGTACCAAGGTGCAACAGTGTGAGAAATGGCCAGTAGATGCTCATCAGGAAAAGAATCAGTGATTGGTGTACTTTCTGATATTGGAATGCGGGATAGGTGGTCAGCTACCACATTCTCAGAACCCTTCTTATCCCGAATTTCCAAATCAAATTCCTGAAGGAGTAAGATCCATCTAATAAGTCTAGGCTTTGCATCCTTCTTGGTCAACAGGTATTTCAGAGCTGAGTGATCAGAATAGATTATGACTTTTGCCCCTAAAAGATAAGATCTGAATTTTTCTAGGGCAAAAACCACGACTAACAATTCCTTTTCAGTGGTGGTATAATTCATTTGAGCATCGGAAAGGGTGCGACTTGCATAATAGATCACCACGGGACACTTGTTGATTCTTTGTCCCAAAACCGCACCGATAGCATAATCAGAGGCATCACACATGATTTCGAAGGGTAAAGACCAATCTAGAGATTGAAGAATCGGGGCTTTGGTCAAAGATTCCTTTAGAGAATTGAATGCCTTGATGCAAGATTCATCCATTTGGAAGGGAACATCCTTAGCTAGAAGAAGAGTTAGAGGCCGGGCAATTTGAGAGAAATTGTGGATAAACCGGCGATAGAAACCGGCATGGCCAAGGAATGAACGGATCTGTCTGACCGAGGTAGGAGGAGGAAGATTGGATATGAGATCGATCTTAGCTTTATCTACCTCTATCCCCCTTTCAGACATAATGTGGCCTAGAACAATGCCCTCTCGAACCATAAAATGGCTCTTTTCCCAGCTAAGTATCAGGTTGGTGTCTATGCATCTTGCTAGCACCTATTTAAGATTTTCTAAGCAATTTTCAAAAGAACCCCGAAGATTGAGAAATCATCCATGAAAACTTCGAGGAATTCTCCCACCATATCGGAGAATATAGCCATCATGCACCGTTGAAATGTGGCTGGTGTGTTGCATAATCCAAATGGCATCCTCCTGAAAGCAAACGTGCCATAAGGGCACGTAAAGGTGGTTTTTTCTTGATCTTCCGGGTAAATAGCCACTTGATTGTACCCGGAGTACCCATCTAAGAAGCAAAAGTACTTCTGGCCCGATAACTTTTCCAGAATCTGATCCATGAATGGGAGTGGAAAGTGATCATTCTTAGTCATTAGATTCAGCTTTCGGTAATCAATGCACACTGTCCATCCCGTGATGAGCCTAGTGGGTACCTCTTCTCCATGATCATTCTTGATAACCGTTATTCCAGATTTCTTGGGTACCACTTGGGTTGGGCTGACCCATTTACTATCTGATATGGGGTAAATGATACCCGCATCCAGCCATTTCACAACTTCCTTCTTCACCACTTCTTTCATATTAGGATTAAGCCGCCTTTGCATCTCCCGACTGGGGTTAGAATTCTCTTCCATATAGATGTGATGCATGCAAATGGACGGGCTAATTCCCTTTAAATCTGTTAGAATTGGGTGGCCTCAAAGCCAATCATTGTACATTCTAGTTCAAATAATTTATAAAGGCAATTATTTCTTCATTTATAGTTCTCGCAAAGTAACTATCGTAATGAAGGTCCATAGACAAATGTATGGGATATTGAATCATGATGAGATCATAATAGTGAGATCAATATCCTCAGTCAATTGTCTTAAACAGTTCTCGATCATAGGATATTTGAGATGGACATTAAATATCCAATAAGATCGACACAAGTTATGTCTGCACATATGATGAGGGTGAATGATCTCACATTCACTCGTGTGGTGACACTAAGACAAACAAGTGGGTGCTCATTAGAGAATGAGTTCACTGAACAGACCCAAATAAGAATTCCTGGATGGTAATTATACATATTAGTCAACCAGGGAATTCAATCATTGCAGTAGCACAGTTGGTCCTTTGACCTGAATCACCAATGATACCTTGTTTGTGGACCATTGTATCTTGATTCTCTGACTCGTGGACTTTAACAATTAAGTCCACCATAATCTGTCTTTCAGATACAGTGGAAAGCTTGCGAAGGTAATTGAGTGAACAACAAGAGATCACTCACTCTTGGTATAAGACTGGAGAGAGAATGTCCTATGGATGTGTACACAAAAATCCCTGGCCATGGTCAAATGAAAGAGATGTCTTTCTAGATATTAACTGTGTATTGAAATCCATCTGGATAATGCGAAAAAGGGTTTGACTATAAAACCATACCCTTGCGTTATTGGGACATTGCATGAGTGAAGGATTATATCTGTGCGGTATCGGCAGACGGAAAGGTTCAATTGAAGGGAACAGTATCCCTTATATCTTCTGGGATCATGAGGTAGTGTTTGGTGTTGTTCATGATCAGAAGGCCAAGTGATTTGATCATCAGATGATAATTCACTTGTTTATTAAATTAATCATTTAACATATGATGTTTAAATGTTAATTAATAAATATTAAACTCAAGAAACAGTTCTAAGTTTAATGGGCCTGCAACGGACTGATATATGGGCCGAAAGGGTCACACACATAAGAGTTCTCATCAGATGGTGAGAGACGTTAAATTTCATGCTTATCTAGGTTTTTATGAAAAGCCGCAGGATAAACATGAAAATTTAATGGAGAATTATCCAAGGCCAAACTCTTGGATAATCATGAGGATTATTCCCTGTGCTTATCCTTATTTCTATATAAGGAGGGCCAAGGGGAAGGGGTAAAAAGTTGGTTGGACGAATTTTACACCCCAGATTCTCTTTCTCCTCTTTCTCTCTCCTTCTCTGTCTCTTGGAGTGGATCTATCTCTCTCCGCGCATGGTGGATTTGAGATCTGGTCGGAGCACTCAAGTCGAGGAGGAAATTGCGTCTGCTGCGGGAACTCATGTGGATAGCTCTAGAGATCGTGCGCGTGCGCGATTACTGAGTCGGCATCATCCACGGGAGATTCGAAACCCCGCAAAGGTGAAGAACTATTCTTCCCGCATTTATTTTAATGTCCGTTTTACGACTCCAGCAACCGATACAATGGAATTATTTTTATTTCCGCTGCGTTCATGGCGATTCCTTAAAAAATCTGCCACCGACCATCCAATGGCACCCTTGTGGTCTTTGAGGACCTCGGTTAATTGGGCCTCCTGCGGCGATGTGAGATTTGCCGTAATGATGACCGGGAGAGTTTGGTCCGGGCCCAAAAAGATATACTTGAGAGACTCAGGTAATGGTTTGAGTTCAAGCTCAGGAGGGTCCTCTAAGGATGGCAAAGCGGGCTCAGATTGTAAGGCTGGTAAAGGTTCAACCTTGGGTCAAGATGTTAATGGGCCGGGAGAATCTTTTAAGGTATTGACTTCCTCCAAAAGGTCATGTGTGAACATCTCATTTTCTTCAACCAGATTATCCAAGATATCAATAATATGGCATTCTTTTTCATGATCTGGGTATTAAGAAGCTTTGAAGACATTAATCTTGACCTTTTGACCCCCAAATGAAATGTCCATTATGCCAGTTTCACAATTTATATTACCTTTGGCAGTGGCTAAGAATGGACGACCTAAGATGATCGGGGTGTGAATGAGTTCCTCAAGTAATGCTATATCCAGAATAAGAAAATCCACGGGAAAATAACAATCATGAACCTTCACAATAACATCCTCAATTAATCCCCGTGGAGTTTTCACAGACCTATCAGCCAACTGCAAGATGATGGGTGTGGGTTTTAATTCCCCAATATCAAATGTTTCATAAATGGTTGTTGGCAAAAGATTCACACTAGCACCTAAATCCAATAAAGCTCTATCAAATGTAATTCCAGCTAAGTCACATGAGATTAGAGGTGCTCCAGGATCCTTTAACTTCTTGGGTAAATAATTCATCACAATCGCACTAACATCTTCTGAAAGCCGAACCTTTTCGGGTGCCATTCTAGATTCTCTTCGTGGAGTGCATTATTCCTTGAGAAACTTAGCATAAGCTGGTACATGCTTGATGGCATCGAGGAGTGGAATATTAATTTGGACTTGTTTGAATAAATCCAACAACTCCTCATTCTGGGCCAGTTTCTTCCTGGCATTGGGCTTTGCTAACAAGGCATTAGGAAATGGCACCCAAGGTTGATAAGAACTTGGGCCTTCATCTATCTTCCCTTTTCCTTTCGGGTCTTCCTCCAACTTTTCCATGTTGGGTTCAGCTTCACTCTCACTTTCAATTTCATGAGGCCCATCAGTGGAACCTTTGGCTAACTCTCCATCTGCATGTGGTTTTTCTAAACTTCTCCCACTCCTAAGGGCTGAAATGGCTTTAGCATTCTCAAATTGCGGTCCTTTAGGTTGTGGTAATGGGCCAGGCTGAGGTAAAAGGCCCGATTGCTGTGGAAAACCTGGAGGTTGACTCCTTGGATTGGCAATGGGTTGACTAGGAAGTTGACCCACTTCTCTTCTCATCATAGCCTCAGCTAGTTGGCCCATTTGACTTTCCAACTTAGCAATGGATTGTTGCTGGCTCAAAATCAGTTGTTGGAGTTGAGTGAATTTGTCATCAAAGTTGGGCTGAGGAGATTGTTGGTAAGTGGGTGGAGGATGGTATTGGGTTGGCTGTCCTGATTGGAATGATTTATAATGGGCCGGTTGACCTGATTGATACTGGGCCGGTTGAGAAAATTGGGCTTGAGATCCCCTAGCCTAAACATTTCCATATAAATTAGATTGCTGTTGAAATGAATTATGTAGCTTTTGGGCTTGATGCATGGGAGGATTGGACATCGGTAATGGGGCCTGCTGATTCTTCCAAGAGAAATTAGGGTGGTTCTCCAGCCAGGATTGTAAGTATTTGAGAATGGATCATTGTTGGGCCTGGAGAATCCTTGGGCAACCGGAACTTATTCTTGAATGAATGGTGGAAGTTGGGCTGCAGTTGGGCATTCATTCACTTAATGGGTTGGACTTGCGCATAAGGCACAAATATCATGATTGGCAGAAGATGGGCCTTCATATGGACTAGATTGTGTTGGGTAAGTAGGCTCTTGCTTGTTTAAGGCCAAGAGTTGGTCTAGTTTCTGAGCCAAGATGTCTACCTTATCCAATTTCTGATTAATCAAATTTATGTCTATTTTGGATTCGGGCTCTCCACGGGCCTTAAGTTCATACATTCCAGTCCGTTTAGATGACCCAACAGACCTTTCATAAGATGATAATGAGGCATGATTGATGGAATTTTCACTTAACATCTAAAACAGATCATAGGTCTCATCTTCATTTTTCATCATAAATGCCCCTCCACATGAGGCATCCACCATCTATCTGAACTGTTCAGACAATCCTTCATAGAATGCTTGGACAATTTGCCATTTTGAAAGCCCATGATGAGGGCATTTCCTAAGCAATTCTTTCAGTCTTTCCCAAGATTCATGGATCAATTCTCCGGGGGTTTGGGTAAAACTCGTGATGGCCCTTCTCATAGTATTGGTTCGCCCTATGGGATAGAACTTCTTGAGAAATTCTTTCTGCATTTCTTCCCATGTCCTAATGGGCCTTTCTATAGTTACCAACCAATATTTAGCCTTGTCCTTTAATGAAAAGGGAAATAAGGTCAACTTAAGGCCATCATCGGTGAAATTCTGGATCTTCACCGTGGAATAGATTTCTAGAAATTCATCCAGATGCTTATAAGGATCTTCATTAGTATTCCCATAAAAGGATGGGAGCATCTGAATGGTGCTACATTTAATTTCATATTGATTGGCTGGATTTTGAGGAAGATGAATACATGATGAAGGTTGATATCGATTTGGAATGAAATAGTCCTTCATTTGCTTTGGTGGGTCCTGATTATCAGCCATTTGATCTTGTGGTGGATTTCTTTGATGTAGGATTATTTCTATTTCAGCAAATGGTTCTAGAAGGTTAGGGTTTTGAGATCTCCTACCTTGCATACACTAGGACTGATGGAGAGAGGATGGATTTGAATTTTGTTTTCTATTTCTTGTTTTTTTTTTTTTAAAATGCAGACAATATTGGCAAACAAATTATCCTAATGATCTAATGTTAACCTAGACTCTCTATGTGAATTTTCTTACAAGGTGAATGGAGTCCACCTCAAGTCACAACCACAATCAATCAACGGCCAGGTAAGAGGTGGGGTAGTAGGAGGCTCCCCCTACTTTCGTAGGGAACTAATTAGACAACCACTTTCCCGCTTAGACGTTTGCCTTTTTAACCTCTAGCCTAGACACCGTTGCCAAAAATGGAGGCAACCCGAGATTTAAACCACTCACGGTGTAAACCCTAGATTCTTTTTCGACTTGCTTTTAATTGGATTAGGAAATGCCAATGCAAGGAAGGTGATTTGTGGGCTAAGGAAGGGTGATCAAATCCCTACCTTATGTGGTTAAAGTTGCTGCCCTTAAAGTCTTTTTGAATGCAATCCAAAGCAACAAACAAATCAATGTAAGGTGTGTTGATGCAATCATGAATGACTTGCTAAAATTGAAACACGTACCTTTCCCCCGCAATCTTCAACAATTTATGGAAATAACTGTGAAAGGAAACTAACTCATGCTTTCCTAGAATGATGAATGCCTAGAATGGAAGGTTTCTAATCTTGACATGAAGGTTTTTAAATTTGGATGTTCTTCTTTTGTTCTTTTTTTAGTTAATGGAAACCTATCTAAACTAGAAACTACAAAAATGGAAACTAACTAAAGTCAGGAAATTGAAACATAGAAAGTTGGAACACGCTTGCCATGATTTCGCTTTCCCTTTTCTTTTTATTTTTTTTTCTTTTTTCAATATACCTACAAAAATAAAAAAAGAAGGTTAGCTAAAGAATAATTACACTAAATCCAAGATAATCAAAATTAAAAATCTAACTCCCCGGCAACAGCGCCAAAAATTGATCGTTCCAAATTGTGTGTCGTTAAATACTCATAAGAACATTCAATCTAAATTTATTCGGCTCATTCAAATTGGATTTTGAAAATTAATAATGGTGAGTCCCAGTCGATCCATAGGGAGTTATATTTTTAACTTTGAAAACTTTGGAATTTAATTAATCTAAAAATAGGTGAGAATTTGAGTGAACTAATTACTTATTTAAACTAGAACGCAATTAACTAATGTTACCTAAAAAATATAGTTACTTAAATTAAACAAATCCCCTTTGTTTTTTTCTTTTTCAGAAATTAAACACAAACACATGGAAAATAAGCACAACTAAAAAATATAACAAAAACACCATAATTTAACTATGTGTAAATTATTAATTATCATGAATCAAATAATCTAATTAAACAACCAATAACTAATAAAACATCATTAAACATCAACTAACCAACAACTAACCCTAATTAAATAAACTAATACTATATTAGTGGGGGGGAAGAAAGAACAAAGCAACAACAGCTTCTGTTGGGGGCTGCCGGGGCAGTGGACCGGGCCTGAAAGGAAACGGCGCAGTGGACCGCTGGTGGCTTCAAGCGCTGGATGCCGACTAGGCTTCAACCGGCTGCTGGTGTTCTAGGTTTGCAAGAGGTGCTGGCTCGATGCTGGCCGAGTAGGGGCTGCTGTGAACAAGGTGCGTAGAGTGAAGCTGGGTATGCGCGTGGGCGGTGCAGCGCTTGGAGGAGCAGCTTTGCAGACGCGTGCATGCATGCATGGGCGGGTGCAGCATGTGGAGGAGCAGCTGGCTCAGCTGGGACAGCACGTGGAGGTGCAGGCTGGTGCCGGGATGCTGCTGGTGCGTTGCCGGTTCAGCTTGGTGCAGGCTTCACCGAGCATGCGCAAGGGCGGCTCGTGCAGGCTGGGGGATGCTTCCCACGCATGCACGTGGAACTTGCGGGAGGTTGCTGTGTGGAAGCCGGCTGCTGTGTGGAACTCGGGCAGCGTGGAAGCAGGCTTCACCGCCGGGTGTTTGCAGAAAGAAATCGAGGAACGCGTGGAGGAGCTTGCCCGATGGTGTTTGCAGGAGGTGTTGGTTCTTGCAGGTCATACTGGTGGGGAGAGAGAAGAGAAGAGAGAGGGAGGCAGAGAAGAGAGAAGAGGGAGGAAGAGAAGTTGCTGGGAAAACCGAGAGAGAGAGAGAGAAGAAGAAAATGAGAGAGAGAGCTGGGAAACGGAGAGGAAGAAGGAGAAAACGAAGAGGAAGGAGAGGCTGCGGACTGGGGTTCTGGGGAAAGAATCCGAGAGAGAGAGACTTGTGGAGGATTTGGAGAAGGAACGGAGAAGGGGAGCGAATCCGAGAAAGAAAGGGAATTGGAGAGTAAGAGCTGTGCTGGGAAAGATAAATTGGAGAAGGAGAGGGACGTAGGATGAATATATCGAGAGGAAGAGAGAGTTGTGGGAAAGAGAGAGGAAAGCGTGCAGCGGGAGAGAGGGAAAGAGAGAGAGAAAAGGAAACAGAGAGGAGAGAAGGGAAACAGTGAAGATTTTTTTTTTTTAAAAACGAAAAAGAAGGTTTTCAAAAAAAAGAAAGTGGGGGAAGGGATGGCTGGTTTTTCTTGGATTCTTTGAGCAAGAATTAGGACAATATTAGGACATCAAATTACATTTTTACCCCTACTTTTATCTTTTGGACAAAATAACGTCGAATTTATCGAAATTCGGACCCTAGACCTCCCCCAAATTTTCGGAAACTCCACCAGCTGCACTGCATCATCGGTATGTCATGTTCACATTAAATAAATATAAATTAGTACATTATCGTAAAAATATCATTATATTTATTTATATAGTCTCAGTTTTGTCGAAAAACCGCAAATGCGCTATACTCCATTAATCATATGTAATGACGAGAATTTGACGAAATTGGTACCGTTGGACTTGGTACGCAATTATCTATCATTTCATGCTATTTTATAGATAAAAACGTGAGTATGACGCGTATGATTGCCTTTAAATGATCAATTTAACACTTTATCAAGACGTCTTATCATTAGAAGATTGTTATTATGTTCCTAGCATAATAAAGAACATCATATCAGTATCTTGTTTGGACAAGATAGAATATAGGTTGTCTATTAAGAATAGAAGTTGTTCGATTTATTATGGTAATAAATCAATAGCTTTGGCATCTTTAGTCAACAGACTATATCTCTTAGATGTTTCTTATTATAATCTTCATATTGATAATGCTCTTAAGAAGAGGAAAAATTGTGTGAACCAAGCCTACATGTGGCATTGTACACTTGGACACATTAGTGAAAGCAAGTTGCAAAAGTTGCACAAGTATAGTTATTTAACTGCACTCGATTATGAATCGTTTGCAACATGTGAATCCTACCTTAAGGGAAAAATGGCAAAATCTCTATTTACTGGACATGAAGAACGTGCAAAGGACATTCTAGGATTAATACATTCAGATATATGTGGTCTAATGTCCACCCAAGCCGAAGGTGACTTTTCATACTTCATCATGTTCATCGATGACTTCTCAAGATTCAACTGTGTACTTAATGAAGTACAAGTCGGAAGCATTTGAGAAGTTCAAGGAGTTCAAGAATGAGGTAAAGAAGCAGTTATGAAACAGTATTAAAGCTCTTCGATTAGATCAATGAGGAGAATACTTGAGTACTAATTTCACACAATTCTTAAAGGATAATGGTATCCTTTCTCAGCTAACCCCTCCATATACACCATAGATGAATGGTGTATTAGAAAGGAGGAATCGCACCTAGTTGGAGATAGTGCAATCCATGATGAGCTTTTCGGAATTATTGGTGTCCCTCTAGGGGTATGCTCTAGAGTCAGCAGCATACCTACTGAATAGAGTACCCAGCAAGTTTGTAGCCTCTACTCCATATGAGATATGGAAAAACAGGAAACCAGAATTTAAACATGTTAAAGTCTGGGGTTGTCCTACTCATGTAAAGAGGCATGATCCAGACAAGCTGGAATCACGAACTGATAAATGTAGGTTTGTGGGATATCCAAATGAAACCTTTGGATACTATTTTTACCATCCTGGTGAACAAAAGGTGTTTGTCGCCAGGAAAACTGTCTTCCTGGCAGAGGAATACCTTCTCCAGGAGGACAGTGGGAGTAAAATAGTACTGGAAGAGGTTTCAGATCCCCAAACAGCTGCATCATCATCAGATGAGATATCAGTTCCTAAATCTGTTCAGGTACAAACAGATGAGCCTCGTAGATCTGGTAGATTACCTAGACTACCCGAACGATATGTAGGACATATCACTGAAGGTGAGTCTAAGGTAGAATATATTGGGGATGATGATCCTAAAGCCTACCAGCAGGCCATAGAAAGCCCAGAAGCCGGGAAATGGCAAGAAGCCATGAACTCAGAAATCCAGTCCATGTACACCAACCAAGCTTGGAACTTGGAGGACTTGCCCGAGGGTATTGTACCCATCGGGTGCAAGTGGATCTTTAAGAGAAAGATCGGTGCTAATGGACGGATCAATACTTATAAGGCAAGGTTGGTGGCAAAGGGATATCATCAAAGGCAAGGAATTGTCAATGATGATACTTTCTTACCAGTTGCCATGATAAAGTCGATCAGAGTTCTACTCGTCATTTCTGCACATTTTGATAATGAAATTTGGCATATGGATGTGAAGATTGTCTTCCTCAATGGTAACCTTGAGGAAGAGGTGTATATGATATAACCAGAAGGTTTCACATCCAAAGAATCTCCAGATAAAGTGTGCAAGCTTCAGAAGTCCATTTATGGATTGAAGCAAACTTCCCGGAACTGGAATATGAGATTTGACGAGGCTGTCAAGTCTTATTACTTCATTAAGAATGAAGATGAGCCTTGTGTGTACAAGAAGACCAGTGGGAGCGTAGTCACTTTCTTAGTTCTTTACGTAGATGACATACTACTCATTGAGAATGATGTAGCTATGATGTCATCAGTAAAGATCTGGCTGTCGGAAAACTTCTCCATGAAGGATTTGGGAGAAGCATCCTACGTATTGGGAATACGGATCTATAGAGATAGATCAAAGAGGATACTTGGAATGACCCAATCCTTGTACATAGATACCATAGTCAAAAGATTTGGCATGAAAAATTCCAAGAGAGGTCTCATACCGATGAGACGTGGAATTAGTCTCTCAAAGGAGCAGTCTCCTAAGACTCCTAATGAGATGACATTCATGGATAGAGTTTCCTATGCCTCTGCCATAGGATCTATTATGTATGTCATGCTATGTACACGGCCTGATGTTGCATTTGATCTAAGTGTTACGAGTAGATTTCAGGCTGATCCAGGCGAAGAGCACTGGAAGGCAGTGAAATGTATCCTTAAGTACTTGAAAAGAACTAAGGATATGTTTCTTGTCTATAGAGGAGGTGACTTGAAACTGCGAGACTTTACTGACTTGAGTTTCCAGTCAAATCTAGATGATAGCAAGTCTACATCTGGATTCGTATTTACTTTGGATGGAGGCGCAGTGTGCTAGAAGAGTTGCGAGCAAGCAACAACTGCAGATTCGACGACTGAAGCTGAGCACATCTATAAGGATTGAGGTTACGGATCCAGTTATCGGGTCAGTTTCGGTGTCGGATCCCTTAGTTCGGGCCCTGATGGGGCTAAGACTTAGTTTTTTTTTCGCGTCGAGCTTGCTCGACGCGGTTCAAACGGCGTCCAGCAATGTGGATATGTTTTAGGCTGTGCCACGTGGGTGCTACGTAGGCTGGCCTTGGGGCGCGAGAGTACGGCCCCGGTCATATCGTCTGAATGGCGTCTTGGATGGACGACGCCATTTAGAATACGGCCCTAGGTTGTCAATGTACGGCCCGGTCTTGTCATCTAATGACGTCGGGCTTGTACGACGCGTTTTACCCAGCTTCTATTTGACCCTGCGAATCTTCCTTCCTTTCCCTCATTCTCTCCTTTCCTCTCTCTCTCCTCTTTCCCCTTCGAGCTCCGGCGAACCACCTCCCGTTCTCCTTGCTTTCCTCCCTCCATTCCATCTCTCCCTCCACTCCATCAACCTCCTAACTCCCACCACTACCACCACCATCTCCTCCGCGGCATTTTTCTCTCCGGACGGCGGCCGACGTCCCGGTAGAGTAACGGCGTCCACGGCGATACCGGCGGCGGCGTGTAGTGAGGCGGGTTGGTGGCTTGGAACTAGGAGGAGTTCGAGTAACCGGTAGGGTGACGATCCCCGTTGTATTTTGTTTAAAAGCCATGTTTTTCCCGCTTGGAGCATGTTTAGGGGTTCTCTTGGGGAGAAAATATTAAATGCATGTAATGAGAATTGGGTGTTCTTCTCCTCCTTCTCCACTCTATTTGTGTTTTTACACGATTTGGGGGAGGAGATTCCACCCCGTGGATTGGGGGAAGGCAGAGGGAGAACCTGTCTGTGAAGGTTGAATGGCGTCGGGGGACAGCGACGCCTTTTAGAAAGGCGGCTTCCACCCACGATGCGATTTGACCCCGATAACAGACTCTGTCTCTGGAACTGAATGGTGTCCAGAAACAACGATGCCATTTGAATGGCGTCATCCGTGAACGACGCGTTTTAGGCCATCTTCCGAGACCATATTTCACATAAACCAGTTTAGGGGTCTTGAATGACGTCGGCCTTGGGCGACGCGATTTAAGCCAGAATTCCATTAATCCATGCAATTAACACATGTTTACACTGTTAGATAGTTTAGTTAATTGCATGTGTAGAAATGTACTCGATGTCATTGGATTCTATGTGATCGGATCGCACCGTGTTGTGCTTTGTGCGATCGTGGGCCTAAAGTGACAGTTGTTAGTGCTTAGGCACCCTGTGTCGGTGTGGGAGTGACATGGCGCCGGTGTGGGAGTGGCGAGGTGACGCCAAGAGAGAGGGCCACCTGGTGTACCCCGGGGTATAGCTAGTACCGGTGTGGGAGTGGTACATTCGGAGTGTCACTCGTGCTAGGGGAAGCAGAAACCACCTGGAGCCTGTCGGGCTGGAGTAGCCAGCACGCTATCAGAGGAGTTGCTGTTTGGTCTCAGCGGGTCGATGTTTTTCCGCGTTCGGCCATGTGACTTGTGTGTTTCGCCGAGACGCGGGTTGGGGACTTGTGACGGAGTGGTTTTTAGAATTGTGCATGTTACCGTTTGAATGCATGCGTTTCATAACGAAATTGGAAAATGTATTTACTGCTTTAATTGCTTAAATTGTCTATATTTGTATTGTTATACTTGTGAGTGCGTGAGTGGGCGGTGGGGATCGAAGGATCTCTACTGAGTCTTTTCGATAAGACTCACCCCTGCGGTTTTCAGGTGAGGGTTCCAGGCAGACGTAGAGAGGAAAGTGTTGCTTTGGGTTGCGTGCTAGCAGCCGTTGTTCCTGGGTATGCCCCGATGTAGTTGTCATTTTATTTTCTGGCCTGTATGCTTAATTATTTCCTTTCTGTTGGAGTATGTAATTATTTGCTGAGTCGAGTCGCATTGTAATAATTTTTAATTCCTGCATTTCCTTTCTAATTCAATGCGATGTGAATGTTTAGGTTAATTTATTATTTATTTCCCCAGACTTATCAAGATCCTGGTTTGGCTCCAAATTAATGATTCGGTACCCATTTAGTAATCGGATCCTCGATTATAGGGTGGCGGGTCGTTACAACATCGCTGCAGCTAAAGCTTTCAAGGAAGTATTGTGGTTGAAGAAGTTCATCACCGACCTTGACATAGTTCCCTGCATCTTTGATCATGTTTTGTTGTTGTGCGACAACAACGGGACTAATGCACAAGTGAAAGAGCCGCGGTCTCATCAGAAATCGAAAGATATTCTGAGGCGCTTTCGACTTATTAGAGAGATCATATCCAGGGGAGATGTAGTAGTGGAAAGAGTTCCATCCGTCAACAATATAGCAGATCCACTGACAAAGCCGTTGGCTCAAATTGTGTTTGAGCGTCACCTGGAGTCTATAGGTTTATTATATAAACGTGATTGGCTTTAGTCCAAATAGGAGATTATTAGTCTTAGGTGGCATACAAGCCAATATGACTTTATAATCTCGTTCATATTTATTAATATAATGGCATAATATTCATTGTTGTAAATCGTATTAATTATCGTCTCATAATGAAGTCCGTGAATATGTGCTATAGTGATCAGATTATAATGAGATCATACTAATGAGACTGATCACTTAAACACACATATTCTTAATCGTTCCTAGTCGGAGGATATCCGAGAAGGACATCAGATATCCGGTTAAACTAGTACATATTACTCCTACTCATATGATGAGGGTGACTGATCTCATAAATAACTTGTGTGGAGACACTAAGGTGAATTTGTAGGTGCTCATTGGAGAATGAGTTCACTGAACTAATCCGACTGAATTGCTGAATGGTATTGTACCTCACTGTCAACCAGCTTGATTCTATTGTCGCAGTTGCGTGGATGGTCCTCGGACCTGAAACACCAAAGACACCTTGTCGGTGGACTTCTGTGCTTTGACCTTGGTTTATGAATCTCTAAGCACGGGATTCTAAACAGCCAAGGATTGGGTACAACGGAATACCGTCGAAGGGAATTGTGTGTCAATAAGGAATCATTCGCTCTCGGTACTTAGAGAGATAATGCTCTAGGAAGGATGCGTAGAAGTCTCTGGCTAGGGCAGACGATAGTATCAGGAAAGGAGTTTTCCGATATTCATTAGCGGCGTCCAATCCAAGTGAATCGACCGGTTAGGGTTTGACAGCACGCCATACCCTGAGTTGACTCGAGAGTATTGTACGAATGAAGGATTATATCCACGCGGTAACTATCGGCAGAAAGGTTCTAAGAGTGGGTTACTTAACCCCGATACCTTCCGAGTTCACGCGGTGTTGCTTGGCACCCAACGTGATCGAAGGCCCGGTAGAATTCAATGTGCGACATCAATTCGATTGATTAATTAATTAATAAAGAGTTACTAATTGATTAATAAAGCCAGTAAGGAGTTACTAGGCTTATTGGGTTATTAACTGGACTGGTAATTGGGTCTAGAGGGTCACACGCAAATGATTTTCAAGGCGATGGATAAATAAGTGGGTTTTATACTAATCAGGGGTTTTTATGAAAAATCGTGCGGTTAGTATAAAATGTAGCGAACGGGCTGAGCAGGCCAAGTTGTTGCTAACCCTAGCCGCCCCCTCCTCTGTTTCTCTCTCTCTCTGGCATCCCATACAGATCCGGATCTCCGGATCTGCTCCGCCGCTTCTCCGACTCCCGTTTGACGGGAAATCGTCCGCACATTGCGGCGACCGGCGGAGGTTTCATGGCTGCGAATAACGTGAGGATATCCGTCGTCAGGAGGATCGCATGGACTCCGCTAGAGGCCGGGCGCTTGTGCGCCTTGCGGTGTCGCACCGACAGAACCAAACGGTTGCGGATTCGAATCCGCACACGCTGAGATTCGATAATCCGATTATCGAAGTTTTAGTATTTTTCGAAACGGGAATCGGATCTCCGTTTTATTTTTATTTTCACTGCGCGGATATCCAGAAAAACCCGAGAACCCAACAATTGTACCCATCGGATACAAGTAGATCTTTAAGAGAAATATCGGTGCTGATGGACGGATTGATACTTATAAGGTAAGGTTAGCGGGAAAGGGATATCGTCAAAGGCAAGGAATTGACTATGACGAGACTTTCTTACCAATTGCCATGATAAAGTCGATTAGAGTTCAACTCGCCATTGCTGCACATTTTGATTACGAAATCTGGCAGATGGATGTGAAGACTGCCTTCCTCAACGATAACCTGGAAGTAGAGGTGTATATGATACAACCAGAAGGTTTCACATCCAAAGAATTTCTAGATAAAGTGTGCAAGCTTCAGAGGTCCATTTATGGACTGAAGCAGGCTTTTCGTAGTTGGAACACAAGATTTGACGAGGTTGTCAAGTCTTATGACTTCATTAAGAATGAAGATAAGCCTTGTATGTACAAGAAGACCAGTGGGGGCGCAGTCACCTTCTTAGTTCTTTACGTAGATGACATACTCTCATTGGGAATGATGTAGCTATGATGTCATCGGTAAAGATTTGGCTGTCGAAAAACTTCTCTATAAAGGATTTGGGAGAAGCATCCTACGTATTGGGAATACGAATCTATAGAGATAGATCAAAGAGGATGCTTGGAATGACCCAATCCTTGTACATAGATACCATAGTCAAAAGGTTTGACATGAAAAAGTCCAAAAGAGGTCTCATACCGATGAGACATAGAATTAATCTCTCAAAGGAGCAGTCTCCTAAGAGTCCTAATGAGAGGGCATTCATGGATAGAGTACCTTATGCCTCTACCATAGGATCTATCCTGTATGCCATGCTATGTACACGGCCTGATGTTGCATATGCTCTAAGTGTTACGAGCAGATTTCAGGCTGATCTAGGTGAAGAGCATTGGAAGGCAGTGAAATGTATCCTTAAGTTCTTGAGAAGAACTAAAGATATGTTTCTTATCTATAGAGGAGACGACTTGAAACTGCGAGGCTTTACTGACCCCAGTTTCCAGTCAGATCCAGATGATAGCAAGTCTACATCTGGATTTTTTTTTACTTTAAATGGAGGTGCAGTGTGCTCGAAGAGTTCCAAGCAAGCAACCACTGCAGATTCGACGACTGAAGCTAAGTACATTGTTGCAGCTGAAGCCGCCAAAGAAGCAGTGTGGTTGAAGAAATTCATCACTGACTTCGGCGTAGTTCCCAGCATCTCTGAACTTGTTCCACTGTTGTGCGACAACAATGGAGCGATTGCGCAAGTGAAAGAGCCGCGGTCTCATCAGAAATCGAAGTATATTCTGAGGCGCTTTCATCTTATCAGAGAGATCATATCAAGAGGAGATGTAGTGGTAGAAAGAGTTCCATCTGTCGACAATGTAGTAGATCCACTGACAAAGCTGTTGTCTCAAATTGTGTTTGAGCGTCACCTAGAGTCTATAGGCTTATTGTATAAAGGTGATTGGCTTTAGTCCAAGTGGGAGATTGTTAGTATTTCGTGGCGAGCTTTTAAGAGTTAATTAGATGTTGTAGGTTATGTTGAAGTTGTCTAGCGAAATCCTTTTAGTGTTTAATTAGTTCTATTAATCTTCAATTTCAAGTCTACACTGATTAGAATTAAACAGATCAAGTTTTCAATTAAAAAACCCAAGTTTTCAAATCTAAAAATCTATTTCTCTGTGGATCAAGCAAATATGATTTTCTAATATCGTTCATTTATTAATATAATGGCATAATATTCATTATGTGTAAATCGTATTAATTATCGTCTCATAATGAAGCCCGTGAATATGTGCGATAGTGATCAGATTATGATGAGATCATACTAATGAGACTGATCACTTAAACACACATATTCTTAATCGTTCCTAGTTGAAGGATATCCGAGAAGGACATCGGATATCCGGTTAGACTAGTACAGATCACTCCCGCTCATATGATGAGGGTGACTGATCTCATAAGCCACTTGTGTGGAGACACTAAGGCGAATTTATAGGTGCTCATTAGAGAATGAGTTCACTGAACTGATCCGACTGAATCGCTGGGTGGTATTGTACCTCACTGTCAACCAGCTTGATTCTATTGTCGCAGTTACGTGGATGGTCCTCGGACCTGAGACACCAAGGACACCTTGTCGGTGGACTTCTGTGCTTTGACTTTGGTTTATGAATCTCTAACCACGGGATTCTAAATAGCCAAGGATCGGGTACAGCGGAATACCGTCGAAGGGAATTGAGTGTCGATAAGGAATCATTCGCTCTCGTTACTTAGAGAGAGAATGCTCTAGGAAGGATGCGCAGAAGTGTTGGGATCTGGGCGGGACGTGAAGAACGCAGCGGAAACGAAGAACAAAAAATCAAGCCCGCCCGATGCCCGCTGATCCGATTCGGAACGAAAAACGCAAACCGAAAAACCGGGTTGAAATCTGATTACCGTGCACGGATTCGAATCCGCTTTCGTTTCGGTTCCGTCGAGGCGATGCCGCAAGCCACACAAGCGTCCGGCCTCCAGCGGTATCCACGCGATCCTCCGCGGTGGTTCGTCCTCGATCCCTCGTCCGTTTCAGCTTGCTCGCTGAAGATCCGTAGCCGCCACGATTGCGGAAATCCCGCCGACGGGAATTCCCGACTTTCGGGAATCATACGTGGCGGAGACGGAAGCTGTTCTGGCTCGCCGAACGGGACGCCCAGAGGTGGAGAGAGAAAGGAGGGATGACGGCCAGCAAGGGAAATCCTGGAGCTTGGCCCAGGGTTTCTCAACAGCGTGTATATATATTAACTCAGCGCGACTTTTCACAAAAGTCCCCGAGTTAATATAAATCCCACTTATGTACCACCGACTGAGAATCTTATTGCGTGTGACCCTCTAGGCCCATTCACCAGTCCGGTTTTCAGCCCGTTAAGTCCAATAACTAGTTATTGACTTATTGTAATTAATTAATATCTAGATATTAACTAATTACTCAACCGAATTATCATCGCATGTAAATTCGGTCGGACTTCTGATCAAGTTGGGTGCCAAGCAACACCGCATGATCCCGGAAGGTAATGGGGTTCAGCAACCCACTCATGGAACCTGTCCGTCCACAGTTACCACGTGGCTATAATCCTTCGTTCGCACAATGCTCTCGAGTTAACCTAGGGTATGGTCAACTGTCAAACCCTAGATTGTTAACTCACTTGAATCAGACTCCGCTGTACAATATCCGAAAACCACTTTTCTGATATTGTTTCTGCTCTGTCCAGAGACTCCTGCGGATCTACTCTAGAGCATTCTCTCTCCAGTTACCTGAGAGCGAACGATCCTCTATTGAACACACAATCACCTTCGAAGGTCTTCCGCTGGACCCGATCCTTGACTATTAGAGATCCCGTGGATAGGGATTCGTAGGTTAAGGTCAAAGTCCAGAAGTCCACCGACAAGGTGTCTTTGGTGTCTCAAGTCCAAGGATCAACCACGCCACTGTGACGATGAATCAAGCCGATTGACAGTCAGGTAAATTACCATTCGGCGATTCATGTCGGATCAGTTCAGTGAACTCATTCCCCAATGAGCACCTACAGGTTTACCATTGTGTCTCCACACTAGTAACTAACGAGATCAGTCACCCTCATCATATGAGCTAGAATAACCTGTACTAGTCTAACCGGATGTTTGATGTCCTTCTCAAACATCCTACGACTAGGAACAATTGAGAATATGTGTTTATAAGTCATCAGTCTCATTATTATGATCTCATCATAATCTGAGGACTATTGCACATATTCATGGACTTCATTATGCGTAAATATAAATATGCCAATCTACATAATGAATTTAATGTCATTTATTAGTGAACCATATTGAAATAGGTGCCTGATGATTGGCTTAGAGGACACCTATATCCATCAAGAAGTCCCTGGCCAGGGCGGATAGTAATATCTGGAAAGGAGTTTTCCGATATTCATCAGCGGCATTCAATCCAAGTGAGTTGACCGGTTAGGGTTCGACAACACGCCATACCCTGAGTTGACTCGAGAGCATTGTACGAATGAAGGATTATATCGACGTGATAACTGTCGGCGGAAAGGTTCCAAGAGTCGGTTACTTAATCCCGATACCTTCCGGGTTCACGCGTTCTTGCTTGGCACCTAACGTGATCGGAGGCCCGATCGAATTTGATGTGCGACATTGATTCGATTGATTAATTAATTAATATGACTTATTAATTGATTAATCAAGCCAGTAAGGAGTCACTGGGTTAATTGGGCCATTAACCGGACTGGTTATTGGGCCTAGAGGGTCACACGCAAATAATTCTCAAGGCGATGGATAAATAAGTGGGTTTTATATAAACCGGGGGTTTTTATGAAAAACCGCACGGTTAGTATAAAATGTAACGAACGGGCTGAACAGGCCAAGTTGTTGCTAACCCTAGCCGCCCCCTCCCCTCTTTCTCTCTCTCTTTAGTGCCCCAGAAGAATCGGGATCCCATATCTGCTTCGCCGCTTCTCCGACTCCCGTTCGATGGAAAATCGTCCGCACGTTGCGGTGATCGTTGTGGCGAACGGCGAAGACTTCGTGGGCTACAAAGAACGAGGAACGTGTGGATATCCATCGCAAGAGGATCACTTAGACTCCGTTAGAGGCCAGGCGCTTGCACGGCTTGCGGTGTCACACCGACGGAACCGAACGGTTGCATATTCGAATCCGCACACGGTAAGATTCGATAATCCGATTATCGGGATTTTAGCTTTTTTGAAACGGGAACGGATCTCCATTTTATTTTTATTTCCGCTGCGCGGGAGATCCGGAGAAACATGAGAACCCAACAATTACAACCCTTCATCTTGTATCCAATTGCCTAATATCCATGTGGCCCATTATAAGATCAAGTCTAGTACTATCTAAACGCGAGATCAAGCCCAGTACTATCTAAATACTCTCATCTTTTTATGGTAATACCAACGAAGATCTTTATAAGTATTTGGATGAATTCTGAAATCTGTTCCACCGTGAAAATCCAAGATTTTACGGAAGATGCCCTTCACCTAACCTTGTTCCCTTTCTCCTTTAAGGATAAAGCTAAATATTGGCTTAGCACAATAGGGAAACCCATTAGGACTTGGGCCAAAATTCAACAAGAATTTTTAGAAAAATGCTATCCTATAGGGAGAACCAACACAATGAGGAGAGCCATAATGGGGTTTGCACAATTACCTAGGGAACAAATTCATGAATCTTGGGAATGGTTGAAAGAACTCCTTAGAAAGTGTCCACATCATGGATTATCTAAATGACAAATAGTGCAAGCATTATATGAGGGCTTAGATGCACAATACAGATAGATGGTGGATGCATCTTGTGGGAGAGTGTTTACGAGCAAAAGTGAAAAGGAAGCATATGATTTATTTGAAATGCTGAGTGAAAACTCAATAAACTATGCTTCTCTATCATCTTATAAGAGATATGTAGTACATCCCAAACAGGTCGGGCTGCATGAAATAAGAGATCGAGTAAAGCCTGATTATAGGTTGAACCTCAATGCCATCACATAGAAATTAGACCAGATATTTGCCTTAAACAAGCCAAACGTTAATGTATAGACACCACCAACCCATATTCAGGTCCAACCCAACTAGTCCAAGAAGCATGCAGTCTTTGGGCAAGCCCAAACCATGACCTAAGTAAATATCCTACAGCAACCCAACTTCCCCCATTTATCCAAGAACATGTCCAAATGGCTCAAAGATTCTCTAAATCCAATAATGATCCATTTTCCAATACCTACGATATGGGTTATAGAAATCACTCTAACTTCTCCTGGAAACCTCAACAAGCCTAGTCTAAGAACCTTTCCAGGGCCCAATATCAAACCAACTTCCAAAACCGAACCCAAGAAACTACCCTCCGGGCTTCCAACAACAACCCCTCCTTTCTATTCCTCAAACCCAACCCCAACCAGGCCTAGTCTACCAAAAGGCCCATAATTTGAGAACGTGAAAGCAATCTCGACCTTAAGAAGTGGTAGAATTCTTCCAAACCCATATAAGGCTCATAAGACCAATCAGCCTTCAAAGAAGGAAGAACAGGAATCCATTCCCATTGATATCAAGGAAGATCATTTTAAAGTAGACAAGGAAGAGAATGGAAAAGGCAAAGTTGAGGAACCTCCTGATAATTACAACCCCAAGGTCACTTTTCCAAAAGCTTTGGAAGCTGACAAGGAGAAAAGAAAAAAACAAACCCAGGCACAAAATGAAGAATTAATCGATTTGTTCAAACAAGTCCATATCAACATACTCCTGGTTAATGCCATCAAACATGTGCCGACAGATGTAAACTTTGTACTCAAAAGAGGGAGCCTAGAATAACTCCTAAGAAGGTTCTTATGTCTAAAGAGGTGAGTGGTTCTTCTAAACCAAGTACCCCAAGAAATGAAGGTTCCCCGGGTCCCACTCATTTCATGTGTTTTCGAGGGAACTACATTTAATAAGACTTTATTAGATCTAAGGGCGAGTGTGAACTTATTGCCAACCTCAGTCTATGAGAAATTTGGAATAGGTGAATTGAAATCAACTCCAATGATTCTGCATTTGGCCGATATATCCCTTAGGACACCCAAAGGGATGGTGTAGGATGTCATTGTTAGGATCAATAATTGCTATGTCTAGTGGACTTCGTCATCCTTGATATGGAAACATGTCCAAGATCTAAGAAACAACTTAATCATATTAAGCCGACCATTCTTAGCCACTGCCAGTGCAATCATAAACTGCAAATATGGACTTATGGATATTTCTTTTAGGAATCAAAAAATATCCCTGAGCATCTTTAGAGGCTCCAAACACATGAGGGATGGGGAAGATTGTTTCGTAATTGATGTGGTCGATGACATTCTCGAAAATCACTCCCCTTTAGCACAATCAAAGAGATTAAGTCAATTGAGGATGTCCACTCTATTGCAAGAACTTCTTGGCTCACTAAGTTTAAGACTCTACCTGAAGTCAGTTCTGAGCCGCACTTCCTTCTTTAGAATCTCCTACACAACTTGAGTTTAAACCTTTGCCAGATTCCCTCAAGTATGTCATTCTAGGACCAGATCAAACCTTGCCAGTAATTGTACCTTCAAACTTATCACCCACTCAAGAGGAACAATTGATTGATGTGCTCAAAAATCATAAGGAAGCTAGAGGTTGATTTGTCGCTGATCGTAAGGGGATAAGTCCTTCTATGTGCATGCATCACATATACTTAGAGGATCATGCTAAGCCAAGTAGGAAGTCGCAAAGGAGGTTAAATCCCAACATAAAAGAGGTTGTAAAGTAGCTTGATGCGGGTATTACATACCCAATTTCATACAATCAGTAGGTGAGCCCAACCCAAGTTGTCCCCAAGAAATTTGGAATCACTGTTGTTAAAAGGGAATTGATGCCTAGTAGGTTGACCACTAGTTGGAGAGTTTGCAATCATTATAGGAAATTGAATGATGTGACAAAGAAGGACCATTTCCTACTCCCATTCATCGACTAAATCTTGAAAAAAATTGGCTACACAGAAGTACTTATGCTTCTTAGATGGATACTTAGGGTACAATTTTAGGTAGCTATTTATCCAAAGGATCAAGATAAAATTGCTTTTACATGCCCCTTTGAAATGTTTGCTTTTAGGAGAATGACATTCGAATTTTGTAATGCACCGGCTACATTTCAAAGGTGCGTGATGGCAATATTCTTTGACATGTTGGGAGAATTCTTAGAAGTGTTAATAAATGACTTCTCCATCTTTAGATATTCCTTTCATTCTTGCTTAGAACACTTGACCAAGTTGCTAAAAAGATATATAGAGACTAACCTTGTCCCAAGCTAGGAGAAAAGCCATTTCATGGTTGGAGAAGGTACAGTCCTAGGCCACATTGTATCAGAACAAGGAATGGAAGTAGACAAATAAAAGGTTGATCTAATTTCCAAACTTCCACCCCCATCCTCAGTCAAACAACTCTGGTCATTTTTGGGGCATGTCGGCTTCTATCACCAGTTCATTCAAAATTTCTCTAAAATTGTCTAACCTCTCTGTAGGTGCTCAAATCATGTGTGTGATGTTCATGAATTTCATGTTGTCTGTATGATGAATAAAACTATTGGAAACTAAAGGAAACGTGCTCGCCAAAAACTGTAATGTTTCAAAAGAAAATTGATCGCTTACTTTTTCAAATTCGAGAGATTGAAAATCCTTGATTCCCTCTCTTCGGCTGGCCAAAGAAAGAGAGCCATTTTGTTGATGTGTTCTTGCTTTTGATTTCTTGATGGTTATTCTTTTGGATCTCCTACTTTTTTCTTCTTTGTACCTTACAAAAAAAAAAAGATTAAACAAGAAAGAATATAATTAGAACTAAAGTAGAGTAGTATCTATTCTAATAAAAAATTTAAATATACAACTAAACTAATATACTCGCTAGATTGTTATTCTTTAAACCCCTAATATGTATATAGGTTTAGAAAATAATGATGTGTGTATATGTGAGCATGAAGTGATGATGATGATGAACTATGGAAAATAATGAATAAACTATATGAAATTAGTGAAAAGCTAAAAAGGAATTAGGGAAAGAAGATGGTTGGTTGGCTCTTCCATAGTCTTGGCCTTCAAGAGCTTTAAAGGATGAATAAGATGAGGAAGAAGAAGCCTTAAATGAAGCCTTTCTTGCTATCCACGTTTTTCTCCTTCAGAGCCTCCAAACACCTTGTCTTGAGCTTCAAAATCAGCAATGGCCAACCTTTTTCAAAGGTCCAAGAGGTATTGTATTTATAACAATAGGTTTAGGGTGTTTTGGGCTTCAATAGGACTCTCTCCCGCAATCGAACTTACTTTGGATGAGCATGGAGAAGTTAGCAACCTTCCCAACTTCGAAAACTGGATTATCTCGGCCAAATCATGTTTATCAAGAAACTCCCAAATCGTGTCGCCCAAACGGGACGCCATCTGGTTAGTTAAAGCGGCCAAAATAGAAAGGAAATTCGAAAAGGAAACCAAAATACATTAGGAAACCTAAATCGCGTCTCCCAATGGCGACATGCTTAAGATAATTAGGAAATTAATTCGAATTAAAAATCAGAAACCCAGACGGATTAGGACCTAAATAGCGTCGTCTAAGGGCGACGTTATTCAGTTAAATCTATCTGAATTTGAGAATTTTAATTCCGAATTTATTTCTATTAGGAATCTAAATAGGGTTGTTGTTGGGCGACGTCAACTAACAATATTCAAAAAATAATAATAAAAATTAATTAATGATTAAATATCAGACCATTTTAGAGCATTATAATTGTGACATGAAATTTATTCAATATGAGATCAAAATTAGTGTGTCTACAGCTCCCCCACCTTGGCATTGACTTTGCAAGGAAGTGAAATGGAATGGAATATACTGAAAAGATGATGCCAAGGTCTGATGTGACACGCTCTCAACATCATATGATAGGAATTTTTCTCAAAATAATCAATGAAGTAACTTAAAGAGATCAACGAAATCATTCATATTTGGATGAAAGAGTCAAGGAAACAAAATAAGGTCGATCAACTTCCACGATTAGGAAGTACCTTAGGTCGCAAACCTTGCAGATTTCATCATGGACAGCGGTTACCAGCCAACGTGGACGTGCTACAACCATGATGGATCTTAAAAGGAAACAAGAAATATTTGGGATAAAGAATCCAAGCAAGAATAGAATTCCAATGATATTTTCAAGAAAACCTCAAAGATAATTGAGAGATCAATTCAGAATGGAATATTTCATATCACGTTGGGATTTATTTGAACAATGGTCTGACAATCAATCAATAACTAATTTTTATCACAATGATTTCAAAGTCCTATATGATGCATGCTGGGCTAAAAAAAAATAAAATGAAATAAAATATAAATTAATCAAGGATAATAATGTTAATCTGTCATTGATGAGTCAAGATACCAGTTTTGCAATTCAGTACTAAGTCGAGACATGTTTATCCATGCACTATTTCACAAAAGCGAAACCATCGTCCCCATCAATTAACAATCCAACGGCCTATCCGTACGATTAAGAATTCTCTGGAATTACCATTATTTTTTGTGGAAGGAACTTAAATTCTAGTTTCATCAAAACTACAAGATCTTTGATATAATCTAATAAGTATTTAACATATAATAATGCTAATGCAAATCAATTACATGAAGGAATACAAGGGATAGAGATAACCGTCTTTTTAGTCACGGTAAAGACTCATAAACTCTCACAGTGGGACTTTATTAAAATTCTCAGCTTCATTAGTGTTTCTTTAATTTCCTGCACTTAGAATTTATCAATAACTTCAAGCAAACGGATAATCAACATCAAATATCATGCAATTATGAAATTTTTAGGAAAGTATTAGAAATTCAAAAAACTCATCAAATGGCATCACTATTCACAGACGTCATTTAAATGACGTACTTTCTGAGTCCTAATGATGGACTTTTATCTTTTCCTCACACATGTACATGAAACTCTTGATATATGCATGAAAAACTTTTGGTATTCCGACTACCTCTTTTGATTCTTAAACCTTCTTGGATACCTATGCCCTGCATGTGACTTGAACAAATAAGTTAAATATCTGTTCAGGCTTAGCCCCTTGCTCGGTTAAATAACTGACTACTTAATCCTATTCTTGGTAGAAGGGTCAAGGGGCGAAGCCTTTATTAATGAAGGCAAATAATAATTGAAAAAGGAAATAGAATTGTAAAATGCAACATACAAGCATGCAGATGCTCGCTGAAAATAAAAGGAATACAACACACAAGATATGACAAGCGGATGCTAATTGAAATATTTTTTGTTTGCAATTGCAATTTTCGAAATATTCAATTCTTTGCGGTGTTTCCATATAAAACTTTTTTTGTGATTTTGAGATATTCAATTTTTTTTGTGACTTTGAAGTATCTATTTTTTCTGGTTTTGAAATATTCAATTTTTTGTGATTTTGAAATATTCAATTTTTTTTGTGACTTTGAAATATCTAATTTTTGTGGTTTTGAAATATTCAATTTTTTGTGATTTTGAAATATTCAATTTTTTTTTGTGGTTTTGAAATATTCATTTTTTTTGTGATTTTGAAATATTCAATTTTATTTTATTTTTTTGGCTTTGAAATATTCATTTTTTTTGTGCTTTTGAAATATTCAAAAAAAAAAATTTGTTTTCAAATATTCAATTTTTTTGTGATTTTGAAATATTCAATTTTTTGTGGTTTTGAAATATTCAATTTTTTTGTGATTTTGAAATATTCATCAACTAAATAGACTAAGAACCAGCATGGCACTCGGATCAAAAGAGTTTACTTGTTCATCATCTTAATTCCCTAATCATTCTTTAATAACCTAATCTAGACTCATAGGGTTCGAATTGTGTTTATGATCGTCATCTCCTTCGATGATTCAACCCTTGATCAACCTAGGCCGTTCCTCAAGTTTGGAGTACGCCTCTTTAGAAGGAAAGGAAGAATTGGTCTAGAAAGCCCATGCGAGGGTTCCGGAGACCTAGAAAGATGTCTCTCCTTTACCCTATTATTTGTTGGGGTTCGGTCATTTTCACTTTTACGAGGTATTTATTGACCTTGCGCTCTCTTTTTATTTGATTTTCGTGGCCTTTTGATGTAGCATTTGTAATGTTGAGTGGCCTTTTGATTTTGTTGGCTTTTTACCTTCTGCTTTTCTTTTGCTTTTCGTGGTGCGGATCTCCCCCCTTTTTTTTCTATGACGGCCTCCTACTAAGATGGCGGGTATTTTTGGTAGTCTATTCTAAACCTCGTTCTAACATCATGGGCCGAGAATGAAAACAAAAGTTTGTTTAAAAAGAATGAATTGTACTTTACACTTTTAGTCAAGCTTTCGGTATTCTTCGAGCTTCGCATCTCTTGTTACTCACGAACCAAACGTGTTTGTGTGTGCAATAATGCATTTGAATTAGATTACTAAAGACTAACGAGAGAATTTGAGTTTTCAAACTTTCTGACTCCACTGTTCTTTGCACCATGCTAATCGACACACTCATTTAAGGGTAGTACTTCTTAAGATACAAAGCATTCCAAGGATGAGATAGCTCTTGACCTTCTGCATTAACTAGGCGGTAGGCGTTACCAGGAAAAGCATGTGAGATAACATAAGGTCCTTCCCAGTTGGGTCGGAACTTAGAACGTGGACCACCAAGTTTTATAATGATTCTTTTCACAACCATTTCACCAACTTTGAATTTTCGCTCAATGACTTTCTTTTGATAAAAACGTGCTAATCTGTTCTGATATACTCGTGCATGATTAGCAGCTGACCATCTTTTCTCATCTAAAAGTTCCAATTAAGTGAGGAGTGAAGAACGATGCTCATCAAAGGAGAACTCCTTGTTCAATTGTACTCTTAAGGACGGTATGAGAATTTCATATGGAACTACCGCCTCCATTCGGAATGTTAAGGAATATAGAGTTTGCCCAGTGGGTGTGCGGATTGAAGTTCGGTATGCCCATAAAGCCTCCATTAATTTCTCTGACCAGTCGGAGAACTTATTGGATTTACACGTTTTCTTGATAATTTTTATCAAAGTCTTGTTAGTTGTCTCTACTTGACCATTGCCTTGCGGATAATAAGGAGATGAATGATGCAATGCAATTTTATACCTGTTGCAGAGGTCCTTCAGCTCTTGTGATATGAATTGTGGTCCATTGTCGGTGACGATGGTACTTGAAATTCCGAATCTTATGATGATATTCTTCATGATAAACTTGCAGACTGTTGATGCTTTGACTTCCGTGTAAGCTTCGACTTCTACCCACTTGGTGAAGTATTCTGTTGCTATAAGAATGAAAGATTTTTGCTTAATGCCGGAATTGAGATCACCAAGAGGTCCAATGATGTCGAAAGCCCACATGGAGAAAGGCCATGGGGAGGAAACAAGATGGAGTGAAGATGCCGGGGAATGAATCTTGTCGGCATGAAGTTGACACTTAGCACACCCTACACAGTCTTCTTCCATGGTTGGCTAGTAGAATCCTTGTCTAAGGATCTTCTTTGATAATATATGTCCATTAACATGGCTACCACAAACTCCAGCATGAGCTCCTTCCATAACCTTCCAAAGCTCATCTTCGTCCAAACATCTCAGAAGAACACCGTCAAAACCTAGTTTATAATGCGCTCCTCCAATTAGGTTTTATCTCTAAGCAACTCTCATGATATCCCTTTTCTCCTCAGTTATGGCCTCTTCAGGGTACGATTGATCTTCACAGTATTTGGCAATCTCAAAATACCATGGTTTCTCTTCATCTTCCATCTCTTCTTACAGTTCCAATAGCATGATCTCTCACTTCTCCACAATATCTCCATCTCTAACCTTCTTCAGCAACTTCTCTTTAGTCCTAAAGAATGAAGGGTCTTTCACGACAGGTGAAAGACGCCTATAGACGATGATCGATTCAGATTGTTTGCTGATTGGGAAATTTAGAGATGATGCGAGAGAAGCTAGAGCGTCAGCTAGAATGTTCTGATTCCGAGGAACATGGACAAAGATCAACTTGGTGAAAAGCTTGGCACAGGCAGAAGTGAGTTCTTAATAAGGCTTGAGTTTAGGATCAAGAGTTCGATACTTAGTGGTGGCACCATGTAACTAAGCAGCCTCGAGACCGGCTAGAAGAGTCTTATATTCAACAATATTAGTGGTGACAGGAAAGTCAAGCTGAAAGGCTTGTGGAATGGTGACACCTTCGAGTGATAGCAAAGCGATGCCGATACCCTTACCATGAGAGTTCAGAACTCTGTCAAAATTTAGAGTCCACATATCATCTTTGATTTTGTCCATAGACATCAGTTCCTCATCCGGAAACTCCAATCGGACTGGATCAAAACGAGGAAGAGGGTGATAAGTAAGATGTTCTGCGATGGCATAGCCTTTGATTGCTTTCTGCTAAATATAAATGATATCGAATTGAGATAGAAAGTTTTTCCATCGTGCTAATCGATCGGTAAGAACAGATTTCTCGAGAAGAAATTTGATGGGATTCATCCTAGCAATGAGATGGACTTCATGGGCCAAGAAATAATGCTTCAGCTTCTGAACCACCCATACTAATGCAGCACATGTTTTCTCCATCGCCATGTACCTCTGTTCTGCGGGGTTGAGAAGTTTAGAGAGATAATAGGTTGCCCTCTCCTTTCCTTCTTCATCTTCTTGTGCTAAGATAGCCCCCACCACATCATCCAGGACAGAAATATATAAAATCAAAGGTTTGTCCGGAGATGGTGGTCTCAAAACAGGAGGACTTGCTAGATATTTATTCAATCCATTAAATGTCTCTAAACACTTATCGTCCCAATCAAACTTGACTCCTGACTTAGTAAGCTCGTAAAACGGCTTACACCTTTGTGAGTGCTGGGAGACAAAGCGGTGAATAAATTGCAACCTCCCGATTAATCCTCTTAATTCTTTCAAATTTCGGAGAGGTGGCATCTCTCTGATAGCTTTAGCCTTGTTGGGATCGATCTCAATGCCCCGTTTGCTCACGATGAATCCTAACAACTTCCCTGATGATACACCAAATACGCACTTTTTGTGATTCATCTTCAATTGATATTCTCTTGACCTTTCCAAAACTCTGGCCAATACTTTGGCATGCTTAGCCTTAGTATTAGACTTCACTAACATATCATCCACATACACTTCTAATTCAATATGCATCATGTCGTGGAATATAGCCATCATAGCTCTCTGATAAGTGGCTCCAACATTCTTCAGTCCAAATGGCGTGACAACATAACAATAAGTGCCCCAAGGTGTAGTGAACAATGTCTTCTCTTGGTCCTCTTCTGCCAAACGAATCTGATTATACCCTGAGAATCCATCCATGAATGACAGTGTTTCATAACCAGCCGTGCTGTCGATGAGTACATCTATGTGAAGCAGTGGAAAGTCGTCTTTAGGACATGCCCGATTCAAATCTCAGAAGTCAATGCAAATCCTGACCTTCCCATCATTTTTCATGACCGGGACTATATTTGCCACCCATTGCGGATAGAGGATAAGCTTAATAAATTTAAACAAAACAATGAAGAGTCTATATTCTCCAAGTTATTCGATTGGCCAATAAATCCCTCTTGTTTGCACTAGGAATTTGTTAATTTTAAACCAGCATGCATTTGCATAACCATTCATCCTCGCCCTAGGGGCAATGACCATCATTCATCACTCTGCTTAATCCATCGTTGATCTGTGATTCTGGCAGTTGTACGTTTGTTAGCCCTTTGAATTGCAAGACCTCTTCCTCTCTTTTTTTTTCAACACGTGTGCTTGAGATTCTCTCACTTGGCGATCCATGATGTGCCAGGCCACCGCGCACCCGTTGTGTCGAGAGTTCTTCAAGTCACACTCCTACACCCTTCATGCTTGAGATCCCCTTGGGCCAGATCGTTGCATCCTTGTGCGCCAAGGCCTCGCGGTTCCAGCACCCAAGGGTCCCACGGACTGTGATTCTCAAGTACTGAACATTGTACCTTTTCTTAAACCACTCTTGCAACTCGAATAGCTAACTTTCATGCATTTGCCGCATTCGCATGTCATCCTTGGATATAGCTCATCCTTTTCCGGGCGGTCCAAAATCTGGTTCGATTTCCGGAACACCTATTTATCATTCCGTTCCACTCCACTGCAAAACAGGTGTCCCGGAGGGGCATTTGTAGACACCGATTTTGGACCACCCTTTTGGTCATAAGTCCTATCCACCATTAGCCCTTCATCACCAAAATCCCCCCATTTAGCCATCTTAGCCCACTAACAACTAAGCCCATTAACCAAAGCCCGACTCTAGCCACCTTTTCGTGGAAGGCCAGCCAGTCCGCCTTCCACCCCCTTCGAAGGCTACCCCTTGCCTTCTACACCCTTGGAAGGCCAGCCACCTTGCCTTCCACCCTTTTTGCCACCTTTTTCACTTTTCACCACCTTTTCGTGGAAGGCCAGCCAGTCCGCCTTCCACCACCCTTCGAAGGCCAGCCAGTCCGCCTTCCACCCCCTTCGAAGGCCACCCCTTGCCTTCTACCCCATTGGAAGGCCAGCTACCTTGCCTTCCACCTTTTGGCCACCTTTTTCACTTTTCACCACCTTTTCGTGGAAGGCCAGCCAGTCCGCCTTCCACCCCCTTCGAAGGCCACCCCTTGCCTTCCACCCCCTTCGAAGGCCAGCCGGGCCGCCTTCCACCACAAGATTGGAAGGCATGTTGCCTGGCCGTCCACTCCTTAACCACCCCCTTGACTCCGTCTTCCCCACGATCTCCTCTACTCGCCGCCCTCGTCCCCCACTACTCCGACCACTTCCCACTCCGGCGACTGCCGCGCGCACTACCTCCGACCCTTGACCACTTCCTATTGGCTCCAGGGTGATTTACGAGGATTTAGACCCCTGTTTTCTCCTATTTTCCCTTCACCTATTTAAACCCCCCATATCCTCTCGAGCAAGGGAGTGAAGAGGTGGCTTCTTGGAGGGAAGGCTCAGAGGAGGTTGGCAAGCGGTCGGGAGGAGTCTCAGAAGAATCCTTCGCATCCCAAATGGGCTTGTTTTCTTAACCCTCTTCTATTTTCTCTTCTTTCACTTTTAACACATCATTTCACTTTTCACACATGAGCACTTATCTGCATGCATGCATCCTAGAATGACTTAGCAATCCCTATTTACCCCCAGAGGTTTCAAACAAAAAAACGGGAGGTGGGTGGCCATAACATATGGTCACCTTCCCTCCCAAACACCTATCCGGTGCGTCTCCCTCCAATTATAGTTAGTTTTTATATTTTTATGGATAGATTCTGCATATTATAGTTCTAATCGGGTTATTTTCTGCTTTGTCTTTTCTTTCCAGGGATCCTTACAACATTTCCGCGTGCAGAGTGCCAGGCTCTCCTCCTCTGGCCGGCTGGAGGAAGAGAAGGAGGAACCAGCATTTCCCGCTCCCACAGAACGCGCGATCACTTCCTACACTCCTGTGGAGCACAGGGACCGAAAGGTAATGCTCCTGGCGATCATACTTCAATTTCTAACCCCCCTTTAAATCGCCACAGTGCTAAGACGAACGAAGAGACCCTCGATTCCAAAGCCTCACAGACGCAGCCGCGGGGGGGACGTTCCGGGCGCCTACAGTAGGCTCTTCTACGGCAACTAAGGGTTCATCAAATCTCTTCACTCCACTAACATACGCCTCAGCCGCATCCTCATCAACTTCCTCATCTTTAATAATGAGGTCTTTCTCGTGTAAAAGTTCATATACCCCATACCCGTCATCGACTAACTCATCAACTTCACATTCTTCTAACATCTGAATTGGATTCTCTAACAGCTGGAGAATCTGAGAGCAAGAAAGGCATCTTAAAACTAGATCATGGAGATATCTATTTGAAACATGTCTACCCTTTGACTTCCTAGACTCCCTAATTTGACTAACTTCACTAGACTCTCTAACTTCATCAAATTACCTACCACTAGACTCACTATTCTGACCTAGTGAGGACGAAGAAGGATAAAAATCAAGGGATACAAGATGTGACACAGGTGAATCCTCCCGAGAGGAGGGGCAAAGTAGATCTAGAAGAGAATCTTGCCCGAGTAACCCGCGATGGGGTATATTCGGGCAAGTAATATGATGTTTCCTTGACGAGGATACGAGAGGAGGGAGTTGCCAAATTGGTGTTTTTTTTCCGGAGATTATTGGAGTTTATCATAAAACAAGAATAAATCTAGAAAGGGAGAGAGTGGGAAGGTAACGGCACCCAGGCCAAAGGATTGGGGGGATCATACAATAGTATGTCCCAGATCAGATCGTGGATCCTCTCAAGATCGAGAGGAATATGAGGAATTAGGTCCCGAGGGGACAAAGTAACCATGATGGGCGGAGCCCGAGGAATATCTTCAGTAACGACCCTCGACCAGGTTGGGGTCAGGAGCAGAGTGCGGAACAGGATATGGAGGGTGAAAATATGATGGGGATAGGTTCCCCTCCAGAGAAGATCAGTGGTGAATCCAGGCTGATAAGGGTCATTAGGCTCCCCTTCGTCTGTCTCTTCACTTAGTAAAATTCTTTTATCAAAGATAGCCCCAGGCACTTCAATCAACTCATCTATTAGTGGAGGCCACTTTGGTTCTGAGGGATCAAGGAACATCCTATTCAGTGCAATGTACAGGTCCCATTTGTCGAACTAGCGGTACCACTCGCACTCCGGATCTTGAGTCTTCCTCTTCTTCATTGCTCGCAAAGCCTCTAAGGATTGGTATGTCAGCAGTTCAGAACAGTGCCTGGCTAAGTCTCTCCCATATATGTCACGTAGGTCGAAGTGGAAAGTGATTACCACTGTGTTATCATTGTTATGATTAATCACAGGTCCCTTAATGAAATGTGTATGTAAGGTCCAAGTTAAGGGATCCTAGTTTTCTTTGCACAGTGTGGTCATTGTCTTCTAGATTTTCTGACCATCTTTATCTTCCTACTGCTGAACAATGTGTCGTCTCACCTTCGCTGGCTTATAGCCCAGACCATTACCAGGTACCCTTCTGTTGTCTTTGAAAGGCTTGGTTCTGCCCTGTAATTGTGTGCCCAGACCTTTTCCTAGTTGATAGCCACCCTTTATCATGATGTCCCAAACCAGGGGTTCTCACGCACTTTCCACTTTTCACAGTATCAACTAGACAAAGAACATGTATAGTGGCTTTCAAAGGATCAGTCGAGGGAGAAGAAACATGTAATACCGACAGAATGGGTTGTCGGCCAGGTAAAGGAGTCAGCTTGATGTTCAAAGAATGAGCAGCAGCAAGGATCGGCATGCTCGTTACTTTAATAATCCATCCCTTATAAGGAACCTTGAGGCATTGATGGTTTGTAGAGGATATGGCCTTAAGGGATTTGATGTAGGGACGACCAAGGATGCCTTTTAAAGAGGGATCGATCTCCATGATGTGAAACTCGACCTCGGCATAACAAACGGGACCTAACCCTACCTTCAAGTAAACCATTCCCAGAGGAGAACGGGTAGAGTTGTCGTAGGCGGTAACATAAGGCAGCCACTTTTCTTTGGGTACACCACAAAATTCTAAGGTCTTTGGTGATAGCACATTAATAGAGGCCCCTGTATTAACCAGATATGCATCCACAGCCTTCTTGCATATGTTAACTGTAATGCTTAGTACCATGCTCTTGGCCGTTGGTGGTGCTAGTTCAGATGTGTGGAATGAGATAGAGGATTGATCCCCCTATGGAACTAGCAGTTCTGTGATCTTCTCTACCGGCACATCTTAATTGACCATTACTCTCTGCAGATACTCCATCAGAGCCTCTTGATGGATCTTGGATCGTTTGATTAGTTCTAGTATGGAAATGTTTGTTGGTGTTCTATCCAGCTACTTCACTAAGTCATACTGAGTGCCAAGTGCACTCTCTTTATTCTGAACTTCTTCTGACGGCTGTGATAGGCTGTCTCTTACTGTGGACTGAGGGAAGATCTTATTGAAGATTCTCCCACTCCGGAGCGTATGTTGTTCAATATTGAAAGGTCCATGTGAGATCTTAAGTACCGCCGTGTTGATGAGGGGTTTAGAGGGGGGTAATGGTTTCGTAAACGGGTGATGGTTGGAGATTGTTTGGTGGAGGTGCTAGGATGCGAATGAGTGGCTAGGAGGGTTGTATGGTATTCGGGTGAATAGTTAGTGCAGATGATGTGGGAAATGGTATGCGTAGCAATGGTTTAGAAGGCATGAGGGGTTCATGGTTGGGTTGCGGAGAGTTATTTGGTGGAGGCATGGTCGCAGAGGGGGTAATGGGTTTAAGGAAGGTAGGTGGTGGAGTGGGTCTATGGTACGCGGGTGTTGGTATGGGAGTAAAGGTTATGGTTTCTAGTTTGGGTATGCGGAGAATGCGACGAGGCGGTTGCTCGGCGGTACTCGGGGTATGGCCTGTTGAGTAGACAGAGGAAGATTCCTCTTCCTTCCATTGTTTCCCCCTATTAGCCTCAAATTGGCTATTAGTAAGAATTGGGGCGACCTGGTTTTGATGCTCCGGCAGCGGGTTTTGCACTATACCCATGTTTGGTGATGTAGCTGCCTGTCCTAGTGCTCTTTGCATCTGCTGTTGCTGCTGTTGTTGTTACTGTTGTGGCTGTGATCTTCTTGCATTCAGGGCGACTATGTATTTTCTCATCTCCTCCCAGTCAACACCCCCCTGGTCATTGAGATCATGGATATAGTCCATAAATTGGAAATACGCATCCACTGTATGTCCAGGTTGTCTATGGAAGACACAGTATCTAGAAGCATCAGCATTCTGGGGCCAGACAGTTTTCTCCTTAGGCAATACTAGAGCATTAGCTGCCATAAGGGCGTTGAATATGTCTGCTAGAGATTCTGGGAGTGGAGGATAAGATGCCATCTTTGGGCCTGGAGGTTTTCTCTGTTGATTGTAATCACCTGAGGCGGGTACATTGTGATATGCTGGTTGCTGACGTGGTTGGTTGAACGTCTGCTGATACTGTTGTTGAGGCTGATTGTAGGCTGACTAGTATGGTTGTTGAGGCAGCCTGAAGCCCTGCTGATTCGACGGTCTTTACCCTGTATACTGCAATTGTTGATGTTGGTTTCTCATGAACTGCGGTTGGTTATTATTCATGGTGTTGATTTGTTCATGGGATAGTGTGCCCTCATTAGTGGGACCCATGCTAGGAGAATTTGGCATGGCCGGCTTCCGAGGTGGAGGTCTGCTGGGTCTATGAGGGTCAAAGATGCTAGAGAATGTTGAATCTTTGCAAGCGTTCTGGCAATAACGCGCCCTTTCATATAATTCCGCCATACTAGTTAAATTATTCAATGTGAAGACTAGCTTATACTGGGGCATGGCGTTGGCAATCATCATTTTCACTTGTTCTGACTCAGACATAGGATCCTTTATTTTCTCTGCCATACCTCTCCATCTATCAACATAGGCGATGAAGTCTTCATCATGCTTCATCTTTTCAGCCACCAAGTCAGTTATTGATAAGGATGGTGCAATTCTATCCTGTTATTGCCGGATAAACTTTCTTGACACAATTACATAGTCCTCCACATCAGACGAATCTAACGAGAAAAATCACTCGAGGGTTGGTCCCTCTAATGACTTCCTGAATAAGAATGCCAGCGACCTTTTGTCGTTCTGCCAGAAGGAAGACTCGTACGTAAACTCCTTAAGGTGGGTGAAGGGGTTACCAGAACTATTGTACTTTCTATACACTGGCATCTCAGAAGGCGGCAAGTGAAATACGGGCAGATTGGGGAGGGTGATTTCAGGTACAACCTTGACTCCCATCATTTTCTTGAAACTGTTGAACTGCTTGTCCATGCGGTCCATCTTCATGAGTAGAGCCTGAGTCACAGGATCAATTTGGGGAGGAGGTGGTGATGGAGCATGATAGGCTTGCCTCTTGGAGTAACTGGGACAAGGGGGGCAGTATGGTTGGGGTCCGGTAGCACTTTCTCCACACCCGAAGGCATTTTGGTGAGTTCGCGTATGCGTTCTAACCGAGTACCTCGAGGAAGATTGTTGTGGCCCAGACGGCCAAGGAGTAGAAATACGGAGACCCTCCATGGCTTGATGAACAGAGGGAATATGGTGAGGGGGAGGAACTTGACGAACAACAAGGGGAACTGAGGGATTCGGTTCGTCAGAATGCAAGGGCGTCTTCCCCTTAAGAATGGATTGGATTGCCTCAAGTTGTTGAGAGTTCAAGTGGGTAGCTAGAGCTTCCAAGACGGTAACCAGATCAGAGGGGTTGTTAGATGAAGGCTCAGCTTGATCTTGAGGCTCCTCATAAGTGGGATTGGAGATTACGTGCACATGAGGATGATTAGCACCAGGATCATACTGGTCATGGGTAAACTAAGCCTAATGAGGGACATAAGTATCTCCCTCGTATTCAACGTGAAAGAAGTTGGAATCATGGGGGGCATTAGCATCTCCCCCATTTTTAGAATGGTAATCATAATTGCGAGGGGCATTAGCATCTCCCTCATATTCAAACACATCTTCCTGTTCGATGGCAACCATGCCGAGAGTTCTACCTAATCGAAGCATCATGATGTTAAGTTTTGACAAAGATTCAAACAAGTTGTGCAAAGAATTAGCAAACAAGTGGATGGTTACATTATCTTAAAATTCCTTGTTGAATTATTTGAATTGTTAAACACAAATTCACTCAACATGATAGGATCCTAGTTTCAGTTCGATTTTTCCACCGTTATACTCTATGGTTTTCTCACTACGTTTTGAATAACTAATCAGGACTTCAATTGGTACAACCAGCCCGATGAACAAGGAGGAATACCTTACTTTTGGTGACTTACGGAGGTCTTAACACCAACCACTCTAGTCTGACCGGGGGACCGACCTAGTCATAGACAGGTGAAGATGTTACGAAAGGTGTTCCTATGAGGGGGGGTGAGCCCCAATGTAGATGACTTACAGCCTGGATGGCCTCTAATGTAGTATAAGATAAATAGAGGTAACAAAGAAATCAATGATCTGAGGACTGATGGACAAAATAAGGAACTGTTTGAATCACGTCGCTGTTCACCGACGCTATTCAAGACATAAGCTTCTTCTGTTAATAGATACTCAGGCGGCAGTGCCAACAGGAATATGAGGCTGAATGGCGTCTCGTCTGGGCGACACGGTTTGAATCACGTCGCTCTGTCTAGACGCTATTCAAACCAAAAAGACAATAAACAAAGAGCAATTTCGAGGACAGTCCTCTCCCAAATTATCAAGATGAATAGAAATCTAACTAATCATGCAAACTCAAGTTAAACAAATTTATTATCATGCAAACAAACATAAACTCGATCAACCACACACTCCTATCACACTCACAACTTCTAATCAATCATGAGAGGGCAAGATCTTGACGCAAAGGGGTGTGCACGTAGTGCACGTAGGGATAAAAGTAACTAAATTCACCAATTGGTGAAAGGAGTGTCCGAGGGACACAAGTGGTGCACCATGGGTGTCCGATGATAAAAAGTAAGAACAAATATTAAAAGACGGCAAGACCAAGTCCCGCCATAATCGCCAAAAACTCAAATCATGTGTGTGATGTTCATGAATTTCATGTTGTTTGTATAATGAATAAAACTATTGGAAACTAAAAAAAACGTGATCGCCAGAAACTGTAAAGTTTCAAAAGAAAGATTGATCGCTTACCTTTTCAAATTCGAGAGATTGAAAGTCTTTGATTCCCTCTCTTCGGTCGGCCAAAGAAAGAGAGTCCTTTTGTTGATGTGTTCTTGCTTTTGATTTCTTGATGGTTATTCTTTTGGATCTCTTTCTTTTTTCTTCTTTGTACCTTGCAAAAAAAAAAAGATTAAACAAGAAAGAATCTAATTAGAACTTAAGTAGAGTAGTATCTATTTTAATAAGAAATTTAAATATGCAACTAAACTAATCTACTCGCTTGATTGTTGTTCTTTAAACCCCTAATATGCATATAGGTTTGGAAAATAGTGATGTGTGTATATGTGAGCATGAAGTGATGATGATGATGAACTATGGAAAACAATGAATAAACTATATAAAATTAGTGAAAAGCTAGAAAGAAATTAGAGAAAGAAGACGGTTGGTTGGCTCCTCCATAGCCTTGGCCTTCAAGAGCTTCAAAGGATGAATAGGATGAGGAAGAAGAAGCCTTAAATGAAGTCTTGCTTGCTATCCACGTTTTTCTCCTTCAGAACCTCCAAACATTTTGTCTTGAGCTTCAAAATTACGAATGGCCAACTTTTTTCAAAGGTCCAAGGGTATTGTATTTATAAGAACAGGTTTAAGGTGTTTTGGGCTTCAATAGGACTCTCTCCCGCAGTCGGACTTATCTTGGATGAGCATGCAGGAGTTAACAACCTTCATAACTTCGAAAATCAGATTATCTCGGCCAAATCATGTTTATCAGGAAACTCTCAAATCACGTTGCCCAGATGGGACACCATTTGGTTAATTATAGCGGCCAAAATAGAAAGGAAATCTGAAAAGGAAACCGAAATACATTAGGAGACCTAAATCGCAACTCCTAAGGGCGACGTGCTTAAGATAATTAAGAAATTAATTCGAATTAAAATTTGAAAATCCAGACGGATTAGGACCTAAATAGAGTCATCTAAGGGTGACGTTATTCAGTTAAATCTATCTAAATTTGGGAATTTTAATTCCGAACTAATTTCTGCTAGGAATCTAAATGGCGTCGTTGTTAGGCGACGTCAATTAACAATATTATAAAAAAATTAATAACATTAATTAATGATTAAACATCAGACTATTTTGGGGTATTATAATTGTGACATAAAATTTACTCAATATAAGGTCAAAATTAGAGTGTCTATACTCTCATCAATCTCTTAGCTGAGGATGTCCCCTTTTAGTTGGATGAAACTGGTTTAGAAGCATTTGAATTCTTAAAAGATGCATTGACTAAAGCACCCATTCTTCAACCACCAAATTGGTCATTGCCTTTTGAAATCAAGTGTGATGCCTTTGACTATGCCATTGGGCTTGTTTTGGGCCAAAAGATAAACAAGTGCCTATTGGTGATTTATTATGCGAGTCGTATCCTAGTTGATGCCCAAAAGAATTACACCACCACCGAGAAGAAACTGTTAGCTGTGGTTTTTGCCTTGACAAAATTGAGGCCATACTTATTAGGATCCAAAGTCATCATTTATTCTGATCACTCAACCTTAAGATACCTTTTGTCTAAAAAGAATGCCAAACGCCATTTGATTAGGTGGATCTTGTTTCTACAAGAATTTGACATTGAAATTCGGGACAAGAAAGGTTCCGAAAATGTTGCAGAAGATCACCTATCAAGATTCTTAGTGAAAGAGGGTGAACCAATACAAGAAGCCTTCCCTGATGAGTAGCTCTTAGCTGTTTCACATTTGAGACCTCCTTGATTTGATGATATTGTCAATTACAAGGCCATGGGACTAATCCCTGAAGGTTGGTCTAAATAGGAGAAAGACATATTTTTTTCCCAAGTGAAGTACTGCTTCTGAGAGGATCCAAAACTTTTTGGGATTTGTGTTGATAATGCCATTAGGCGATGTGTGCCTGAATTTGAACATCACAGCATCCTTCAATTTTGCCACACTCTGACTTGCGAAGGACATTTTTCTGAAAATAATACTACCAAAGTCCTCTAAAGTGGCTTTTATTGACACACGATTTTCAAAGATGCACATCATTTCAACCAATCTTGTCGCAAGTGCCAATCCATGAGTAACATCTCTAAACAGGACATGATTCCTTTAAAACTCATTCTCATAATTGAAATCCTTCATGTCTAGGGAATTGATTTCATAGGACCATTCCCACCTGCTTTTGGCTATGAGTACATCTTTGTGGTAGTTGACTACGTGTCTAAATGGATTGAGTCTATGGCAACCCTGACCAATGACCACAAGGCGGTCATGAAATTCATTCAAAAGAATATCTTCTCTAGGTTCGGATTCCCAAGAGATCGTGGGGTAGTCATTTCACCAACTACCGATTCAAAACTTGCTTAGAAAATATGGGATATCTCATAAAGTGGCCACCCCTTATCACCCTCAAACTAGTGGACGAGTAGAAGTCTCTAATAGAGACATCAAAAATATTCTGCAAAAAACTTATCAGGCCAAATAGGAAGGATTGGCTCGATAGGTTGGATGATGCTCTCTGGGCCTACTAGACAGCCTATAAAGCACACATACGAATGTCTCCATTTAGGCTAGTCTATGGCAAGGCCTGCCATCTCCCGGTTGAGTTAGAACACAAAGTATATTGCGCAGTGAAGAAATTCAATATGGATTTGGCCCAAGTAGGAGCAAACTGGGTACTCCAAGTGAATGAATTCGAAAAGGAGCCCTATGAAAATTCGAGAATTTATAAGGACAAGATGAAGCAATTCTATGATAGGCATGTCTTCATAAAAACATTTGAATCAAATTAAAAGGTTTGGTTATTCAATTCAAGGCTCAAGCTCTTTCCTGTAAAACTAAGGTCAAGATGGTATGGATCATTCATTGTAGTTAATACATTCTCACATAGTGCTATTGAAATCTATGACCCTAAAAGTGGAAACAATTTCAAAGTAAATGGGTAAAGGCTTAAACCATTCATTGAAGGTATCTTAGATAAAAAAGTCATTGATAGGATAGGTTTAACAGACCCTCATTGAGCTGCACTATGTCTGACTGAAGATGTTAAACTTAACGCTTATTGGGAGGCAACTCAATATTTTTAGTTAAGTTTCTATGAGTGATTTTTCATTTTTTGTGTGTCTGTAGGTATCAGCACAGTCGATTCTCTTGTTGGACCCTCATCTGCACCTTAGGTTGTATCTTTCCATCCTATAATGTTATTTCTGCATTGCTCTATTCTTATCTTGTTCATGCCATTAAGGACAATGTCATTTAAGTTGGGGGGAGAGATCAACTTGAATTCTAAAAATCTATAATCTTGATTTTGAAAACCTAAAGTGTTGTAAAAATCAAGCCTAACTTTTCAAAATTTTCAAATCATTCAAACCTCTGCACTATCACACCCCTAACTGTGGTCGTCATAATTATGCTTCATAAAGGATAGTTTCAAGCAATTGTGGGCTAGTCAACTAGACAAAGCCTTAAGAGTTCAGAGTATACCCCCCGCCGTAAGGAGCCATAGCAGGAAAGATTTTCACACATTTTTGGCAACTTAGGATGAGTGAAAGATCCTGAAAGTGTAGAGTTGTTGGAGTTGGCCCAAAGGGTAGGACTACCTTTCCATTTTTTACTTTTTGGTTGAACGAAAGGAAAGTCGAGATTCGTAATAGGGAACCAACCTACTCAGCACCCTAAGGAGGCGATCATCTTAAAAAGGGACAATTGAAAGCAGGCTAACCAAATGCTAAATAAACAAGTATGCTTTGAAAGCGCCAAAGGAAGGTGGGTGGCAAAAAGTATGCACCTCCCCTCAGGAAAAATAAAAAGGGTGGCAAAAAGTATGCACTCTGAAAGGCAAAGAGTATAACCAAATGAAAAAATCACGCTAAATCAAAAAGTCCCTCGTACCAAAAAAAGACCAAGTCTTGAAAAGTGTTGAGTCAGGGTAAGAGCTAAAAAGCGATTCTTACTTATTAATCGGAAGTCTTCTTTCTCTTCTCTCTTCTAGGCAGTTCTACCCCAAGAGTTAGCGAAGGCAAGGATATACTGAAAAGGGTTGAAATAAGCTCTAAGGAAGCCAATTTTTATGTACAATCACTTGTCGTGACTCCAAGTGTAGTGGGAGAAATGAGAACTTTAACTGATAGTCGTTCACCAATATTGTTCGCAAATGACAACCTTAAACTTGATGCATAACATTTTGGAATTATTGATAGTCTTAATTTTTCATTGCTTGTATTGCTAAGGGACTAGCAATGATTAAATTGGGGGATGGGATAATTATATATTTTTAGACACTAAATAGATAGAATTTGCGCATTACACTTGTCATTTTATGTACAAAACCACATGAAATTATAGATAATTTTGTGATCATTTTAAAGATATCAATTTTGTAAAATTCGGAGTTAAAAATATCATCATCTCATGTGATTAATTGAGTGTCAATGAATTTGTAATAATTCTATTATCAACGGTGACTTTTCGATAATTGTCGATGGCTTGATACACATTTGAATAACTTATGTCAGTATAAAATCACAATTATTTGTTGCAGAGACTTAACATTTATTTTTTCTAAATATAAGACATGAACAAGTATATGGCATAGTGGTTAGACCACTCGAATTCTATTGAAATGATCAGGGTTCAAAGTTTGGCAAAAATAATTTATTTTATTGTGCATTCTCTTCCAGTGGGGTCCACAGAGCCAATAATTTGAATTTTAAATTTCTTTGGAGTCTATAAAATTTTACGCGCCCTTTCACTCCCTCTCTCTCTGCCCTCTCATTCTAATTCCCTCTCTCACCCGCATGCCCTCTCTTCTTCTTCCTCCTCTCTCTTCACCCGAGCCCTCCTCTCTTTTTCTTCTTCTTCTTCTACTCTATATTTCTCTCTCTTTTTCTCTCTCTTTCTCTTTTTCTTTCTCTCTCTTCCGCACCGCAGCATCATCTTCTTATTATTTTTCTTCTTCTTCCTTGTCTTATTCTGCATCGTCCTTTCTCTCTCTACCTCTCTCTCTCTTCTTCCCTCTTTCTCTCTCCAGCTCTTGCTCTTCCTCTCTCTATCTCTCTCTCCACGCCCTACCGCCAGATGAACGCCATGCGGCGCCCACGTGTGGTTCGTCCGACCGGGCATCATCGCTCGTGCCGCCCCGGTGTGTGCCCCCGTGCCACAAGGCACGCATCTGCATGCTTCCGCGCAGTTGTCGTGCCGTACCAGCCACGTGTGTGCCCCCGTTCTGCCTCGACTGCCGCTCCGGCCATGCGTCATGCCCTGCGTGAACCCACGTAGTGTTGTGCACCACTTCCTTCCGTTGCCGCTGTCGTGCGGCACACTGTACCAGAGCTGCTCCTGCCTGAGACCATGTGTCGCTGCCCAGCTGATCGGCCCTATGCACCCCAGTCCAACAGTGCCCGCCTGTGACGCTTGCTGCCTACCTCTGCTGTGCTATGTTATATCTTTTTGTACTTTGTTTTTCTAGTTCAATTTCTTCTTAACTTTGATCCAGCAGTTTACTTCTTTGAATTAGCTTGTGTTCTTAAATTTGTTTCATTAAAAACCTTTGTATTCTTTTCAGCTTAAGAGTAATAGTGAAGATGTCAATCTTTCTAGTGTGATTTTCTCCTTTTCTTAATCTCTCTCTTCCCGGTTCTAGGCATGGTTAGTCGTAGTGTTTTATCTAGATCTAGGTTAGTTAATTAAATTTGCATGCTTTGTTAAGTTTCATTAATTAGTTTGTCGTGACTTAGTGTAGCTTTTAAGAGTTAATTAGATGTTGTAAGTTATGTTTAAGTTGTGTAGCGAATTTCTTTTAGTGTTTAATTAGTTCTATTAATCTTCAATTTCAAGCCTACACTGATTAGAATTAAACAGATCAAGTTTTCTATTAAAAAACTCAAGATTTTTAAAGTTAAAAGTCTATTTATTTGTGGATCGACTTAATGAAGGAAACCTAAGAGGTGTGATGACGAAGTTGAAGCACCGGATACAGATGGAGGGGTGACGGCAGCAATGGAGGGCGAATATTGTAATAGGTACTGGGAGAAGGGCAAGGGCAAGCGGAGGCGTGGCAGTAGTTGTCGAACAGGTCCACGAGTGGCAATGGCGGCAGAAGGTGGCAAGTGAACGCTAAAGCGGATGTGTCGATTTATAACGCTGGTGATTGAGGATAGAAGAGGAGAAGGAAAGGAAAAATCAAAATGAAAAAATATTAACATGGACTTGGTGGGTAAGGGGGAGTTCCCTGGGTGAGACTCCCCCCACCCAACACCAACTATCGCTAGAGACAACAAAGAGAAATGTCAGGATCCGACGAGAAATCCGCCGATGCCAATGATATTTTTGCATGTTAGGTGTGGGATGTTCACCTACCACCGCGATGTAAAATGGGATCCTATTCTTTCAAGTCCCCACCCAGAAAGAACCATGAACCATGTATGGACAAAGATGAGAAATAGGTATGCCTAACTTCATATTTTGCGACCAACCCTAAGGGTCCTTCCTTATTTTTCACTATATGTCAACTTTTTCTCATTAGGAGTCTTATTTTCCCCTCTTCTTTCAAATAATAAGCATTTTTCTTTCTCAAATGTTAATATTACTCCTCTGTCTTTCTACTTCTCTCTTGATTATAATACATTAACAATTTACCATGTTGACTTGTAATACCTTGATATGCTAACAATTTAGTAACATATTAGCATATTGAAATATGATAATTAAGATCACTAATGTATTAAAGTATTAAAAAAAAATTTGTCAGAAATATTTACATAGCCTTCCTAATTTATTGAAGTATTAACTTGTCATCCTGGCCTTAATACACAAACAAAGCACATAGGATAGAGGGAGAGTGAAAAAGTAAGGTGGTGTTTGATAACTCTTAATTGAGCAATTATATCTTAAGAGGCGAGACCCAACCTATTCTGAGGTCTTTGATAACACATGCAACTCCAGCTCTTAATTATCGATAAACTGATAGTTACTCTCTTAACCATTAAGCTAAGAATTTTAACTTAATGCTTGATTCGAGTCACAAGAAGAGAACAAGACACTACAAGAAATGATGCTTTTTGGGACAGAATACTAGCGACGGCTACTTAAAGTCGTCCCAAATAATATCATTTGGGACAAAGTCAAATATTCGTCTAAAAAAAAAACATATTTGCGACAATTGACTACATTCGTCTCAAATAGTCGCCTTTTACGACAATCCAATCATACCCGTCCCAAATAGTATGCTATTTGGGACGGATAACACTATTGGTCGCAAATTATTCATCAAATGCACTTTATTGAGACGGCTACGATGTTTGTCTCAATAAGTATAATTTTTTGGGACGGCCATAATTTTTTTAGGACAAACATATGTAATTCTTTAGTGACAATTACAATACTCGTCGTAAAAAGTTGACCAAAATTATTTTTTAATTATAAAAAATAATTAACGACGAATAATTAAGCCGTCTCAAAAAGTCAAATTTGTTTGGGACAATTCTTTGTCTTTTGCGACGAACAAAGGAAGACATTTTGTGACAACTTGATCGACCGTCCCAAATAACTATATATTTAAACCTAACATAATTAGCATACGAATATAATGATGATATAAAATTAAATCATTGTAACTAATAATACTATTTAATAAATAATATTGATTGCTGAATGATATATTTTTTTAGAAAATTATTTTTTATGCACAATAATTTTCATAATGATTGAATGATATGTTTTTATAACATTATCTTTACATAAAGTTACTTTCATAATGAATCTGAAGAATATATTTTAAAATTTACAACTATAGTGGTAACAATAAAAATACTTATCTATATAATTAAATTATCATGTATATATATTTATATATAATTTGTACACGCATACAAAACTAAAAATAGTACATATTTGTGAACAATATAAATATTAAAAAAATAATGTGAGAAAGAGTGGGTATCGGTGTGTGTGTCTATGTACATATATGCATATGTGTGTCTCTACATATGTGTCTTACCATCTCTCTCTCTCTCTTCATGCAAGATATAGAGAGTTTTTTTTTCTAGAGTCAAGGATTTAGATAGATTAAAATCATTAAAAGTATAGTTAAAAAAGCTACTTTATATATTTAAAAATATAAATATATATAAGTAACTTAAATAGAACCCTTATGTTATTTTTTATTTTGAAAGGCTAGCACTATGGATGCAAATAAATTGAGTTTTGCTAGGTATAATCTTGCTTCGACCAATTTTAATCGAGTTTGAGTTCGAACTGAGTCCTATGATGGTTGCTTTAACCGTAGCTTGTTTAGATATTGAATGAGCTTGAATCGAGTATCGAGTAGATCAAGAGTTCAACAAGTTCATGACCAATTTAATTTAAAATCTTTTAAAACTAATTTATAAACTCAGGCCAAACCATGTGAACACTAACTTGTCTCTACTCCTAGTTATTTGATAAAAAACTCTTGAACATATTAAATATCCTACTAAGTATGTTCATGAATAGACTAACTTAATAAGAATTACATGGTAAATTGAACATTTATTGAGCATTTTTTCATGAATAAAGTTGTGATGTTTTTCTTTTTATTAGAAAAGTGAGGGGATTTGTTGAACATTAGTGGAAAAAAAAAATTGAACATTAGTGCAAAAAAAAAAAGCATGGGTCGGTTCGATTCTTAGTTCGGTTCGGTTTGGGTTGAATCTTCAAAAAAATCGAGTTGATTTGAATTTGAACCGAATAAAAAAAATTGGTTTGACTTTGTTTCCTCAGTCCATAAATCGAACTAACTCGATTAATCTGAATACCTTAAAGGTCCCTAGCACAAGTATGAAATTAGTAGATAATGAAATCTAAATGTAACAAATACGTCTTAGTATATAAGGTAATGATTAATTATATTAGATAATGATTACTAAGATTAAAATAATCTTAAGGTTAATATTATTCTTAATAATAAATTTAATAACAATTAAAATCGAAAAGAGAATATGAAAAAAGGAGTTTCTTTTTCTGATTTTGATGGCTTATTGGAAATATCCGATTACGATTCTGATAACTATCGGACGGATATTTTTTATCGGAAATGGATTTTTTTTTTCCCTAACAGATCGAAAAATAAGATAATCAGATTTTCGTTGACAGCCCTAAAATTATTAGGCAAGGAAGGATTATATTGGTCTTTTGGTTTAAAGACCTCTTGGTGTGTAAACTTCCTCCCTAGGGTTCTCGTGGCTGCCGCAGTTGCTCCTCTTCCCTAATGCCCGAGCCCCCTGGCTGCTCCTCCCTATTTCTCTTCTCCTGGCTGCTACGGCTACTCCTCTTCCCTAGTGCCCGAGCTGCCGGTGACCACCTCGCCACGCCCGCCTTCCCTTGTTGTTGGCGATCTCACGGGCTCCTTCCCTGCCGACCATTTTTTTCCTTGCTTGGGCCCCCTCCCTATTTCTCTTTCACCTACTGCTCGGGGCCCCTCCCCTACGGTTGTTGCTCCCACCTACGGCTCCACAGGAGCTGCTACTGGGACCTGCTCGCGGACTTGCTGGGACCTGCTCGCGGACAGGAGCTGCTGGTCGGTTAGGGTTGCTCGGTCTTGCTCGGGCCCCCTTCATCTGCTGCTCGGGCCCCCTTCATCTGCCGCTTGGGCCCCTTTCACCTGCTGCTTGGACAGAGCTGCTGCTCAGACCATCTCGGGCCCCATTCACCTGCTGCTCCCTGCCGACAGGTTAGAACAACTACATTTAACTGATATCAGCCCCTCATTATGAGAATATCAGTGCATCCTTTTAGTGGGTTTCATCAAGGGCTAATTTTAACCAGACATATGTTGACTGCGTGAAAGAGCTCACAGTTGGAAGAATTTCATTCACTGATGGCTTAATTTTCTTCTGTCAGATCTGTTTTATACCCTTGATAAAATAGATTCAGTGTTGCTGTGGGTAGGGTGGGGTGGTCCCTTTTGTTATGCAGAACTTGGTCCCATGTGTAGTCCTCGAGCTTGCATATGTGCTTTGTTGCTGTGTAGATGGGGAGAACTATTTGATGTTGTTTGGTAATCTAACTGTGGGTTCCCCCCATTTTTCCATGGATGTGCTTTTTTGATGCGTTTTGCATGTAGGGTTGGTGCAGTGGTTTTCTAGGTTGGGTTCGTGCAAAACTTTTAGCCCTTTAGGCCTATTGGATTTCATGCTATCGTAAGATGAAAAATAATGTGGCTGCTTGACAGTGGTGCGTGTGTTAGAGATATATATGCTGCTCAAGGATTAGATGTCTTGGAAACTGACGCGCAAGTAAGATTTGCCCTTGTGCTCAGCATATGGGGATCCAAAGAACAATTTCATTAAGTTCGGCTTTTCTTAACTAGCTTTTTTTTACTGGAAAATGATAAAACCAAAAATCAAGCACTACATTGACAGAAAAGGAGAAGACAAATGTGATTGAGGTCTGTAGAGCTTCCAAATTGAGGTTAATACGTCAAAACTGCATGGTTTGTGGTTTGTACATTGTGTAATAGACTGAGGCATCGAATGAAGAGATCTCAGTGGAACCAAACAAAAAAGATCAGGAAATGTAAATTGATAGGATCAAATGATAACCAAGAACTCCCCTTCTCATTATTCCTTGCTCGATGTTTATCACTTTTGATTTTGAGGAAATGCCAATGGACAGAATTCTTGTAGTGGCATTGTCTGAAGGAAGAAAATTTCTGATTGTTTAACCTAGGCCCCTTGTTTTGTGCTGATTGAAGGGGCTTCCCCTCCATCTTTGGTTCTTTGATGTCTTTACTAAGTTACTATGTTGCTTTGTAATTTATGAGTTCGTGGACCTGGCCATATATTTTGCTGTTGTTGATGTGCTGAAGATTAGCTGGAAATTAAAGGCCTAGCTGATGTCATAAAATTTCTTGTTCACCTATTGTGAAAAGAGTCTTTTGTAGTGTCAATTTCTGTGGTGCTAGATCACATGTCTAATTTGGTTATATGAGAGGGGATGGAGATGATCAAATATGGACCTATTCGGATGTGAATGTCAAGCAATTTAAGGAGACAGTGTATGGAATAGCTAAAGACATAATCCAGGGAAAAACTCTACATCATTGGGAGACACCCCCCAACATTATGAATGTACTCAGTAGATGCTATGGGGACTATGGAGCTTCTTGAGCTCTTGACCAGTGAGTGAAAAGTGCAACTCGGTAAAGTCGGAAGCTTGTTTGATTCCTACTTCACCAGCTCAATCTAGCAGTGCTCTACGAATGAGTTGCTTACTTCTGTACATATGTACCATCTAGAATCGACCCTATTTACAGTAATTGCAAGAATGTGTCCAGATTGTCAGTTTTATTGAAATTGTTACACATAAAAACTATGAACGGTGTAACAATTCAGTGTATGGACATGTTACTTGACCTTTTTAAAGAGGTATTACCAAATGATGCCTTTATACCTAAGAATTGGTATGAGGCGAAGAAGACTATTACTGCATTGGGGTTAAGCCATCAAAAGATCCATGCATGTAAGAATGATTGCATATTATTTTGGAAAGAGAATAAGGATAAGGATCATTGTCCAAAATGTAGTGCTCCAAGATACAAGAGTGATGCACAACAGATAAGAAAAAAAAAAAAGGAAATAAAGTGCTACATTATTTTCCGTTGAAGGATAGGTTACAACGTCTTTTTATGTCTTCTAAGACCGCTCAGTGGATGAGGTGGCATGATGAACGTAATACTTTCGAAATAAGTAATTAATTGCGTCATCCTTCTGACTCTCCTGCATGGAAGGAGTTTGATCGGTTACATCCAAATTTTGCTGTAGATATACGCAATGTTAGATTGGGTCTTGCTAGTGATGGATTTAATCCATTTTCAAATATGGCTAAGTCATACAATATATGGCCAGTGGTGTTAGTTGTATATAATCTACCTCCTTGGATGTGTATGAAGCCCATGTACACGATGTTATCACTATTAATCCCCGGTCCTAATGATCCAGGAAATGACATTGATGTCTACTTACAACCTTTAATAGAAGAGTTAAAGGACTTATGGAATAATGGATTAGAGACTTATGATGTTTCAAAGAAACAAAATTTTTCAATGCGTGCTGCATTGCTTTGGACTCTTACTGACTTTCCAGCTTATGCCAATTTGTCAGGATGGAGTACCAGAGGGAAACTTGCTTGTCCTACATGTAATGATATGACCAGATCTGAATTTTTACACCACAGTAAAAAGCACTGTTACTTGGGTCATCATTGCTTTTTACTAATACAACATAGGTGGAGACGACATGAATATATACACAAGTTTGATGGTAAATCTGTATCTTCAGCAAAACTAAGACTTTTGACAGGTTATGAAATTTGGAGGCAACAACAAAACATTCATGAGACAAAATTTGGCAAGCTTTTTAAAAAGGAATTGAGTGTTGGTAGATGGAAGAAGAGAAGCATCTTTTTTAAGGAATTGCCATATTGGGCTTCTCTTCTTATTCGTCATAATTTGGATGTAATGCATACCGAGAATAATGTATGTGATAACGTCCTTGACATGCTAAATATTTCTGCAAATCCAAAAGACAATTGGAATTCTCGATGGGACTTAGAGGATATGCAGATACGTCCAGAGTTGTATGCACCGAAGGATAAGTCCAAGTTTCCATCAGCTCTTTATTCAATGACTAATGCTAAGAAAGAGGCTATATGTTCTTATATAAAGAGCATTAGAGTTCTAGATGGATATTGTTCTAATATTTCAGGATGTGTGGAGCAGCGAAAGATAACATGATTAAAAAGTCATGATTGTCATGTTCTTATCCAAGTGTTACTTCCTTTGGCAATTCGTGGACTTGTTCACAAAGATGTGGTCGGCCCAATTATTGAATTGAGTCAATATTTCAAAGTCGTATGTTCTAAAGTTCTGAATGTGGAAACTCTAATAAGGTTGGAAAAGGATATTGTAGTGACCTTATGTAAATTAGAGCAAATCTTTCCACCATCTTTTTTTGATATTATGGTTCACTTAACCATTCATCTGGCATACGAGGCACGAATTGCTGGTCCAGTACAATATCGATGGATGTATCCTATAGAAAGGTATATGAGGAAATTAAAAAACTATGTAAAGAATAAAGCACGTCCAGAAGGTTCAATTGCAGAAGGATACCTCATAGAGGAGTGTCTTACATTCTGTTCGATGTATATGCAAGGAATAGATACAAACTTCAATCGACATGATAGAAATTATGATGGTGGTCCGCATGATACTCAAGAAGGACAATTAACTATCTTCATTAAATCTGGTCGACCATTGCAAGGTGCTAGAAAACAACGCAGGTTGACAGAGGAAGAAAGAGATTTAGCACATTTATATGTACTGAATCAAGTTGAGGATGTTGATCAGTTTCGTTTAGAGCATGAACAAAGACTTGAGAATGGTCAAGATGTTGAGAGAAATTTTTTAAAGTGGTTTAGACAACATGTCAATGACCTAAAAAAATCAAATGATCCTCGTTGTACTCTAGAAATTGAAGCATTGTCAAGAGGTCCATCAAGATTAGCATTCTCATATCTAGGCTATATTGTAAATGGTTTCAGATTTCGTAAAAAGGAGATCGATGATACAAAGACAACTCAACTATGTGGTGTCATTATAGCTTCAGAACTTGACTCAGGCTGTGATGGTTATTATGGAAAATTTATTGATGTGGTGAAAATATGTTTTGGTGTTCGACAACAGGTCATACTATTTCAATGTGATTGGTATGATGTATATAATGAGGGAAGAGGATTCAAATTCGACGAATATGGTTTTATCAGTCTTAACACACATAAAAGACTTCCTACAAATGAACCATTTGCACTCGCTTGTCAAGTAGAGCAAGTATTTTACGTTCCTGACAATACTGCAACAGGTTGGGAAATAGCTGTTAAGTCACCACCAAGAGATTTTTATGATATGTCAAAAGAAGTAGTTGATAATGATGCAGAGGTTTATCAAGAATCATTAGTGGATGTTCCTATCGCTTTAAATACAAATGATCTAGATGTTAGTATAAATGGCCTTAGAGGACAAGAATATATCGAAGTTGATGAAATATAAATATGTGCAACATTGATGACAAAGGAGCTTGTAAGTTTTGAAGCTTTAGTGTGAATTTTAGTAAATTTTTTATTTTAAAAATACATCTACTTATTTAATATTTTTTAATTGATTAGATGTCTAGTCAAGGTAGAGGACGTCGTCGCAGAGTAACTTCTGGAGGTCAGATGTCACAATTATCACCTACAGTTGACACTTCTTCTCAGGGATCCCGCCCATCTATTGAGCAAACACACACTTCTCAGACTCCGGGAACTTCGTCTTCGTGTGTTAGAGGTATCATAGTTTAATATTATTTAATTGTCAACATTATATCTTTATCTGATTTAACGATTTCTTTTGAATTTGTTACAGTTAAACGAGGCAGGGGTCTAGCTATAGCAAAATATCTTGTGAATTTAGATGATGGAAAGACTATTGATGTAGAAATCATGAGTGGAGGGGGTGTAAGTCCTAATGGTCATTCTTTCACAAGTTACTTAGGAATTTTGGGTAAATTGCATTGCAGAATATGGCAAAAGGATTTTAGAAAGTTATCTTCAGAAATCAAGGATGCAATCTTTAGAGATTTAATGGTAATATATTCTTAAAACTTGTTTTTTGTAATTGAGCATTATTTATGGTGTTTCTTAACATTGGTAATTGTCTTATAATATGTAGCAATATTTCACCTTTTCGCGAAGTGAAGAGATAGATAATCAAATTCTGAGAAAAATTGGCGATCAGCATCGCAAGCGTCGTTGGAATCTTAAACAGAAGGTGATTGTATTTATATTTTTATTTAAAGTATTATTTTTTTATTATTTGACTCCTTGTGTATATTTCATTTCTTTGTAACAGTACTTTGAAAATTTGAGTTTCGAAGAAGCAATTAAAAATGTTCCTCCAGAAATAGATGCTGCTGAGTGGCGAAGGATGTGTGAGCTTTGGATTACAGAGGAAGATAAGGTAAATAATTATTGAGCTGAAATATTATTTATCATTTTATATTATATAATTATTATAAAATTGTTTGTAACTGACTTTGTTCAATGATTGTAGGACATTGGTAGGAATAATAAAAAGAATCGTTCTCATCTTGTCTATACTTATAGGAAAGGACGAACAAGTATAAATCAGCTACATTATACATTCGTAAGTAATATTATCTGATTGTTGTTATAAATTTATGGTTAGTGTCATCATCACAATTCAATTGATAACATTTATTTATTTTGAAATTTTTAAACAGAAGAAGAATGAAGGTCGTAGTCCTATACGTCCAGAAATATTTCACATGACTCGTTGTAGGAAACAGAGTGATGGGACTGAATTGTGGGTTGATGATCAAAGTAAGGAGAATATGGTAAGAAATCTGTAAATTTATTTCAAATTTACATTTATTTATTAAAGTTGTTATTTTTAACATAATATTTTACATGATATAGGAAAAGATGACTCAGTTGATAGATCCTCCTCAGATAGTAGTGATGCTACTAGTCTTCCACTCACACCAGATGAGACTTTCGTCAGAGTTATGGGACGCGATCGACCGGGTCGTATTCGATGTGGAGGACGAGGCCAAACATTGACAACATGGTATAAGTCTTCGCACGGAGAGAGCAGCAGTGGGGCAACTTTGCAGCAACTTGAGACTCAAATTGATGAATTGAAAGCTGTTATTGTGGAGCAACGAGAGCAGGCGGCTGCACGAGAACAAGCACAAGAACAAGCACAAGCAAACTTACAAGCACAATTAAAGATGCAACAACAACATATGGAGGCGATGGAGCGCCGACTCCAAGCGATACTTGTTGCTCAACTTCCACCCATCGAGGAGAATCTAGAGGAGGAGGAAGATGAGGAGGCCTGGGATGATGTTCAAACTGATTTCTGATGACTTATAATTATTTTTTATTTGATCAGAAGATTGTATGAACTTATTTCATTGTGACTGTATTTGAAATGATGTTAAGGTAATTTGTGATGACTTTTAGGTTGTTTGATAGACATTTGAATTTTTATGACGGTAATTGAATCGATGATGATTAGTGGTATGTTTATGTTATATGGTGTATATTATGTACTGTTATTTTTATGGCAAATAAATTTTCATACAGGTGACAAAGTTGTGAAACATATTGTAAAATATTATAATAAAATATTAAATATATTTTTATTAAGACTTTTTGAGACGGCTGATAGTCGTATCTAATAATCATTTTTATTAAACCTTTTTGAGACGGCTGATAGTCGTCTCTAATAATCATATGAAATGTTTTTGGGACGAATGTCACTCATCTTAAAAAGTCTGTCTCAAACGTTTTTGGGACGATCAACAATCGTCTCAAATGATAAACACGACTATTTGAGACGAGTCATAGTTATCTCAAAAATAATTTAAATTTTATTTTTGGAATAATTGAATAGTTTTTGAGACAATTGTATCCGTCGCAAAAACAAAAAATATATTTATAATAAATTATCGAGACACGCCTTTTGGGATGGTTGTATTCGTCGCAATTAAGTTTTTGGGACAAGATTCATCGTCGTCTCAAATATTGTTTTTGGGATAAGTTAAATATCCGTCCCAAATAATCAGTATTTGAGACAATTCAAATAGCCGTTTCAAAAGAGACTTTTTGCGACGGTTGTAACCGTCGCAGACTTTTTGAGACGGGGTTTTTTGAGACGGCTTATGCGAAGGGTGATAGTCGTCGCAAATAGGTTTTTGCGACGGATTGTGACGTTTTGAGACGACTTCTAAGCCGTCGCTAGTTATCAATTCTCTTGTAGTGAGATGTTGCAAACATGGATTTTGGCCTCCCACCGATGCACTACCCTTACGTTCTCCATTGCCATGACCCTTAGTGGAAAAACTCTCATCTTTGTCAAACCATCATCGTTAAGGATATTAACATTGCCATTGAGAAATTTTGTAGAGATAAATCAATGGTATTCGTTTTGGATTCTTTGCGTTTTGACAACTTCTGGTGGGACTTGCCATCCGGCTGTACCTCCTACGCTGCATGTCTCCTTCGAGGCGGTCGATCTTAGCCTCCAGCCAACGGATAAGGTCAACCAAATACTATAAGTTGAGACCTCCTACCTGGCGTAATTCCTCGAGGTGGTTAGGGTCACCGTTGGGGGGTCTCAGAGAAAGGAGGGCGTCAACGGCCGGAGGAGGTGGAGATGGGGGAGGGAGGTTTACCCCATCACTCGTGGCTTCCTTCTATCGAGATGCCCTACTATGATCACCTCTGGCTATGGCTTTCCAAATTGAATGCCTACAAACGACGCTAAAAGAAGATGGGCCGAAATCTGATCCACCATGATTACAACCTTATGTCTTCGATCGAAGGGATGATGTTGTCTGGTGCCTACAAAACAGAACATCGTCAGAGGTCCCCTAACAACGGTCCAGGGGAGACCCCTCTAATGCCTAAGTTAGAAGGCTAGGAATGCTGCAGGAAAGACTAGGTAGTTTGGGTTGTAGAAAGCGTACCTTTGCTAGTTGGACAGAGTGGAATAAGAAAGTCCCAACCGAGGAAGCAAGATCTAAGAAATACCTTGAGCATTCCTAATACTGCTTTGGAGGAGCCCGATCCGGAACAGATTCCTGGGTTTGATCCAATCTGATCGGGAGTAAGGTGTACTTCCTCGTGGAATGGGATCCTTAACTGAGCGAGTTTTCAACTTAGGCCCAACCCCTTTCTGGAAGGGTAAGGATATCCAGATGCAGGTTGAGCCCTGCCCAAGACAGGGGTCTTAGGCCGGTTGGGTCGGCCTAACGCCTTGTCCATGAACGGATTCGGATCCCCGATTTGCATGGCTATCTCTGTCTAAGCAAAACCTCTCTGGACGAAAATCGAGCCTTCCTCGAGTAACTAGGCCAGCCCATAGGCCATCTGGACTAAGTGAGATTTTCTCCTTCGTTTACATATATATAAATATATATATATATATATATATATATATATATATATAGAGAGAGAGAGAGAGAGAGCAATGTAATGAAATAGTAGGTTACTTGTTATATTATAATGTATAGTTCTATTATAATAATATATATTTCAATTAAATGCCAAAATGATAAAAATAATTTCATAATTATATTTTTTTATTAGAAATTGTTGTATAGACTTATATAAATTGCTGAATTTGTATGCATCCCCATATTGTTCATATATTGCTATAAATACCACTTATATTCTTAGAAAAGTTATAGTTATATCCTTCTCGTCAAAATACTGTGAAATTTTTCATTCCAATTCCAATAATAGTTTCCAATAACTTATCGAAAATTTGTGATTCTGATTTTGATAGTTATTTAAATGGATTTTTTCTACCCAAATATGCTTTTTAAAATAAAAAATAGGTCAAAAAATTAGATAATCGAGTCTATGTTTATAATCCTACTCCCATGCCTTCTTGAAAGTTATTAAACAATCAACTTCAATGCGTACGTAGACCTAACACATGAATCTCAAATTTCAAAATTAATTCTTTGGTGTCATTTAACACCACCTAAACCCGGTATCATATATTTTTATTCAATTTATATATTTTGTTTTAATATTTATTATTATATGATTATATAGTTTATTTATATTTTTATTTAGATATAACTTAAAAATTATCTTAATAATTTTATTTTAAATATTATATATAAAAATATTGAATAAATGTAAATACTCATCTTGTTAACTATTATCAACAAATATTGTCGCCTATTCAGACCTCCGATCCCGCATGGTTGTATCAAGATCAAGGCACCATTCGTCTAAGTGTCGGGGTGTTTGTAGGACCACTTTTGTTGTGGTTTAGATACATGTCTGAAGCAAAAAATTAAAAATCTATCATAGTTAAGAATAAGCAACCATTTGGGAATAATTTACATATTTGAATATGATTTGTTCTATAAATTTAGAAAAATATGATTTGTCCTGTGCAAGTCATTTGTAAGTGATGGAGTAAGCCGAATGGGCCAAGTGAATGGGCTGAGCGAAAGGGCCGAGTGGGCCAAGGGGCAAGGGTAACCTAGATTCGGCCCAACATAAAGTTGGAAGGACATGGGCCTTCGGCCCAATAATAAAGAACGGCCATCAAGTGTTTTTTTTGAAGTATATGCCCTCATACCTTTAAATAGTCCTACATCCTCTACTACAGAGAAGGTATTCCCACATGTTCCCTATAAATAGAATATTGTTTTACATCATAAAGGGTAAGTGACACGTGCCTCCTTTTCCTATCAAACCATATCATCCTTATCCTTTTCTTGAGAACTAACTTAATTGTCGGAGGGCTCCCCTGGGACCACACCCGAGCCCTTGCTGACTAAGTTTCTTCATCCTACAGGTGCCTATCAGTCTCCAATCCCTCTCGGTCTCGGATCTTCTTCGGGGTCTCGGATTGTGCGTCTGAGAACCCTCCGTGAATGCCTTGGCTGCATCACTTGGCACCATCTGTGGGAAAGACGCAGCCATAGCTTAGTGACCAGTGATGAGAGGATGGTCTGGGAAGGAGGAGCCTGAGCCGAGGGTGACCCCTACCCCATCCCTTGGTCATACCGAAGGAGTGCCCGGGACCTTGCCACATGGACCTGTTAGTTTTAGGTGGCCTACAAGCCAATCTAACAATGTAAATCTCGTTCATATATTAATATAATGGCATAATATTCATTATGTGTAAATCGAATCAATTCTCGTTTCATAATGAAGTCCGTGAATATGTGTTATAGTGATCAGATTATGATGAGATCATACTAATGAGACTGATCACTTAAACACACATATTCTTAATTGTTCCTAGTCGGAGGATATCCGAGAAGGACATCGGATATCCGGTTAGACTAGTACAGATTACTCCTGTTCATATGATGAGGGTGACTGATCTCATAAGTCACTTGTGTGGAGACACTAAGGCGAATCTGTAGGTGCTCATTGGAGAATGAGTTCACTGAACTGATCCGACTGAATCGCTGGATGGTATTGTACCTCACTGTCAACCAGCTTGATTCTATTGTCGCAGTTGCGTGGATGGTTCTCGGACCTGAGACACCAAGGACACCTTGGCGGTGGACTTCTGTGCTTTGACCTTGGTTTACGAATCTCTAGCCATGGGATTCTAATACGCCAAGGATTGGGTACATCGGAATACCGTCGAAGGGAATTGTGTGTCAATAAGGAATCATTCGCTCTCGGTACTTAGAGAGAGAATGCTCTAGGAAGGATGCGCGGAAGTCCCTTGCCAGGGCGGACGATAATATCAGGAAAGGAGTTTTCCGATATTCATCAGCGGCATCCAATCCAAGTGAGTCAACCGGCTAGGGTTTGACAGCTCACCATGCCCTGAGTTGACTCGAGAGCATTGTACGAATGAAGGATTATATCCACGTGGTAACTGTCGGCGGAAAGGTTCCAATAATGGGTTACTTAACCCCAAATACCTTCCGGGTTCACGCGGTGTTTCTTGGCACCCAACGTGATCGGAGGCCCGGTCGAATTCGATGTGCGACATCAATTCGATTGATTAATTGATTAATAAAGGGTTATTAATTAATTAATAAAGCCAGTGAGGAGTCACTAGGCTTGTTGGGCCATTAACTGGACTGGTACTTGGGCCTAGAGGGTCACACGCAAATGATTCTCAAGGCGATGGATAAATAAGTGGGTTTTATACAAACCGAGGGTTTTTATGAAAAACCGCGCGGTTAGTATAAAACATAGCGAACGGGCTGAGCAGGCCAAGCTGCTGCTAACCCTAGCCGCCCCTCCTCAGTTTCTGTCCTTCTCTGGCGTCCAGGCAGATCTAGATCTGCTCCGCCGCTTCTCTAAATCCCGTTCGACGAGAAATCGTCCGCGCGTTGCGGCGATCATTGCAGCGACCGGCGGACGCTTCGTGAGCTGCGAAGAACGAGGAACTCGAGGATATCCGTCGCGGGGAGGATCGCGTGGACTTCGCTAGAGGCCGGGTGTTTGCGCGGCTTGCGGTGTCACACCGACGGAACCGAACGGCTGCGGATTCGAATCCGCACACGGTGAGAAAAGATAATCCGATTATCTTGTATTTTAGATTACGAAACGGGAACGGATGGCTGTAAATATTTTGTTTTTCCGCTGCGTGAGCGATCCGGAGAAAACGAGAAAACCCAACAGTGGTATCATAGCCAGGTTCCACTTTTTCTCGTCCCGTTTCGGTCTCCGAATTAATTTTTTTCCTTGAGTTATTCCATGCGTTTAATCCGATTAAAATGACGGAATCGTGTTCATAAGATGAACACAAATAATTAGATTGTTTTTCTGTGATTTTTCGGATTTTATTTGGGGGGTTTTGTGTTCTTCGTGGGACGATGAACGGGGTGTTTTCGGCGGCTTCGTAATCGATTCCCAATCGTTGGGATGGCGGCCCGAATGCACGGATCTCTTGGTGATAGTCACCACTACACATCCTACATATTTGCCGGCGCCGGAGTGGCCTTGGAGAGCTGCAAATATGAGCCCTAATTCGGAAATTAACCCTGCGAAAACCAGATTTTGATGGGGTTTTTAGCATGCTTTGGGGCTTCTCCGGGGGGGCTCGCCGGCGATGGGAGGGCCGCCGGCAACGGGAGGCTACACCGGCCATGCCAGCCGGCGCTGTGGCCCAGCCACCGGGCGGCGCCGCCGAGCCCCGCCGCCGGTTTCCCTTTCCTGCAACGCAGGTTAGGGTTTCCAATGGGAGGCTGTCGGGTTTGGGGAGAAGGGGTTGGGCCGGGCAGCTCGAACCAGCTGGGCCGGTCTAGGAGCTGGACCGGCCGACTTGGGCGCCAGACCAGGACCCGAGCCCTGGCTCGAACCAAGGCCTGTGGCTCGGGCCCTGGCTCGAGCCAGGCACCTTTTATGGGCTGGGCCCATTCCATTACTTCCCCATTTGAACCCTTTAACCCCTATTGAACCCCAATTTAGCCCATTTGAAAATTTGTAAATTGGATTTTAATTTTAAAGTTCAAAAGGGTTTTGAAAAATTTTAAAAAAAAATATTATTCAATTTTATTTTATTTGGGCCTGATGATTTTGAAACATTTGTTAATTAAAGATTCATTAATTAGCAATTAGTTGTGGAATAATTGAGGTTAATATTAGTTTAAGTGTTAAACTAATTATTGACCTTAATTTATCTAATTTTAAGAGTTAAAATTAGTAATCAATAATTTTTTTAATCTAATTGTTAGATTATTAATTATTAGTACATCTAATTGTTAATTAATATTAGAGTTAGTTATTAATTTAATTGTTAAATTAATAATTAACTTAAATAACTAATTTAAATGTTAAATTAGTAGTTCTTAATTAATTACTGTTAGTCATTAATTTAATAGTTAAATTAATGATAACTTTAATCATTTAATCTAAGAGTTAGATTAATTAATTATTAATTAGTTAGTGTTAATTATTGGTTTAAGAGTTAAATTAATAATTAACATTAATTGGCTAATCTAAGTGTTAGATTAGTAGTTAATAATTAATTTGGTTGATTATTAATTTAAGTGTTAAATTATTAATTAACTTTGTTGGATTAATCTAAGAGTTAGATTAGTCTTCAAATAGTCTAATTGTTAGATTATTAGTGGGGTTTAATCTAAGTGTTAGATTATTAGAAATGTTCTAATTTGCATGGAATAATCTGGAATTATTAATTTGGAGTGTGTGCGCATGTGATGTGTGTTTAATGCTTTTAAATATAGATTTAATTGCATGTTAAGTTAATTAAATGAGTTTTCGAAATTCAAATGCCAATTTTGATTGGATCCCAGCTTTTTGAAAGCCAAAACTTATCTATTTTTGAAAAACTCATTTATTTTAGCTATGTGATGCGCTGAATCATGTGTGGATGTTTAAAACACACCGTGGTCATGGATATGCACTTAATTTATTATTCATGTGATGAATGGTTTGTGTGGATCGTGGATGTATGATGTTTATTAATTGTTAATAAATAGAGGTCTGCGCACCTCTCTCTCTCATACTCCGATGTATTTCTACCTCCCTCTCTCTCTTGTACTCGCCATAAGGCCTTCTTCAATTTACTTGTAAATTCTAGAATTTAAATGTAATATGATTGAGGCAACTGAGGAAGGAGCGAGGACGATCCACAACTGCAACCAGGAAGGCGAAAAGATGGAGATATCTTGCCTATGTGTTTGCAGGATATCTAATGTAATTATTATGATTAGATTGTGTGTGCGTTTGACTGTTGGCTCCAGTCAAACCCACTGTACTATCCATGACCACACTAATGACATGTATGAGATGCATTGTTGTTCTTTTGATTATGAATCAAAGCAGGTTATAGTATTTAGTAAATATATACGATGTATTTATATACTATCACCTAGGAGAGACCAAGATAAAAGTTATCTAAATACCTTCAGATAAACTCTAAGCCGTAACGTGAGTAGTTAAGAACTTACCGCGTGGTCCACCATCGTTATAGTCATAGGATTCGAATCACTTTAGGTAGGTTTGTTGTGCTATCCACAAGGCCTGTTTAATTGGGAGGAGAAACTGTGGCTATGGCATTAGATGCCTATAGATCGGGGTAGAGGAACCATGCAGCTTTGTTGTGCTATCCACAAGGGCTGCATGCAAATCTATGCTCGTCGCGTAATGATGGTTAGCTTAGACCAGAATTAGTGGTTTGTTGTGCTATCCACAAGGCCATTAAATCTCTGGGGACCGAAGCTATGATCAGATATTGCAAGGAGTTGCAAGTCCCATGAGTTGGGTGTTCTTTGATTGTATTACAGTTTGTTGCGCTATCCACAAGGTTGTAGTACAAGTCATTGAGATTCTGATCTCCACTAGGAGACTGTCGGTGTCTCCCGTTCTGTATAACTGAGGGTTATACAGTCCGTCGAAAATTAGTGGGAGTTAAACTTGAACAAAAGACCATGTCTTGTTTTAAATTTTAATAATTGAACATATGCTAAGTAGATTTTACTTATCTCCTGTAGGGAACTATGTCGTCGAATAACCCACTCCGTGGCATACTTGATGCCCTTTTGACTTACCTGACCTACTCGGATTGGTTCAGAAATCTGAAGAATGTCTTCAGATCTGAGCACATTGACTTCATCCCTGGAGCTGATCCTCCTGCTGAATCGGCATTGGATGCCCTTGAAGCAGAGATGGTAGCTAACGATAAAAGATCGAAGGACAAAAACGAAAGAGTAGTGAAGGGTGACTGCTTCTACTATAAGCAGTATGGTCACTGGAAGAGGAACTGCAAGGAGTTCCTTAATGATAAAGCTCATAGAAGAGTGAAGCTGTCTGAAGCTTCAGATATCGATATGATAGATATCAACTTGTCAGTTAGAGATTCCACATCTTGGGTATTGGATACCGGATGTGCTTCTCATATCTGCCATGATGTACAGATGTTGACAAGTAAGTGCAAGCTGAGACAAGGTGAGGTGGAATTGAGGCTAGGAAACGGCGCAAAAGTTGCGGCGATTGTTGTTGGGACAGCAAACCTCAGGCTTCCATCAGGAGACGCCTTACTTTTAGAAGATTGTTATTATGTTCCTAGCATAATAAAAAAACATCATATCAATATCTTGTTTGGACAAGATAGGATATAGGTTGACTATTGAAAATAGAAATTGTTCGATTTATTATGGTAATAAATCAATAGCTTCAGCATCTTTAGTCAACTGTCTATATCTATTAGATGTTTCTTATTACAATCTTCAGATTGATAATGCTCTTAAGAAGAGCAAGAATTGTATGAACCAGGCCTACATGTGGCATTGTAGACTTCGGCACATTGGCGAAAGCAGGTTGCAAAAGTTGCACAAGCATGGTTACTTAACAGCATTCGATTATGAATCGTTTGCAACATGTGAATTCTGCCTTATGGGAAAGATGGAAAAATCTCCATTTATTGGACATAGAGAACGTGCCAAGGACATTTTGGAACTAATACATTCGGATGTATGTGGTCCCATGTCCACCCAAGCCAAAGGTGGCTTTTCATACTTCATCACGTTCACCGATGACTTCTCAAGATTCGGCTATGTGTACTTAATGAAGTACAAGTCGGAAGCATTTGTGAAGTTCAAGGAGTTCAAGAATGAGGTAGAGAAGCAATTAGGAAAGAGTATTAAAGCTCTTCGATCAGATCGAGGAGGAGAATACTTGAGTACTAATTTCACACAATTCTTAAAGGATAATGGTATCCTTTCTCAGCTGACCCCTCCATATACACCACAGATGAATGGTGTATCGGAAAGGAGGAATCGCACCTTGTTGGACATGGTGCGATCCATGATGAGCTTTTCGGGATTACCAGTGTCCCTCTGATGGTATGCTCTAGAGTCAGCAGCATACCTACTGAACAGAGTACCCAGCAAGTCTGTGACCTCTACTCTATATGAGATATGGAAAGGCAGGAAACCAGAATTTAAACATGTTAAAGTCTGGGGTTGTCCTGCTCATGTAAAGAGGCATGATCCAGACAAGTTGGAATCACGAACTGAAAAATGTAGGTTTGTGGGATATCCAAAGGAAACCTTTGGATACTATTTTACCATCCTGGTGAACAAAAGGTGTTTGTCGTCAGGAAAGCTGTATTCCTGGAAGAGGAATACCTTCTTCAGGAGAACAGTGGGAGTAAAATAGTACTGGAAGAGGTTCCAGATCCCCAAACAGCTGCATTATCATCAGATGAGATATCAGTTCCTAAATCTGTTCAGGTACACACAGATGAGCCTCGTAGATCTGGTAGAGTACCTAGACTATCCGAACGATATGTGAGACATATTGCTGAAGGTGAGTCTAAGGTAGAATATAATGAGGATTATGATCCTAAAACCTACCAGGAGGCCATAGAAGGCCCAGAAGCCGGGAAATGGCGAGAAGCCATGAATTCAGAAATCCAGTCCATGTTCACCAACCAAGTTTGGAACTTGGAGGACTTGCCCGAGGGTATTGTACCCATTGGTTGCAAGTGGATCTTTAAGAGAAAGATCGGTGCTGATGGACGGATCGACACTTATAAGGCAAGGTTGGTGGCTAAGGGATATCGTCAAAGGCAAGGAATTGACTATGACGAGACTTTCTCACCAGTTGCCATGATAAAGTCAATCAGAGTTCTACTTGCCATTGCTGCACATTTTGATTATGAAATCTGGCAGATGGATGTAAAGACCGCCTTCCTCAATGGTAACCTTGAGGAAGAGGTGTATATGATACAACTAGAAGGTTTCACATCCAAAGAATCTCCAGATAAAGTGTGCAAGCTTCAGAGGTCCATTTATGGACTGAAGCAGGCTTCCCGGAGCTGGAATATAAGATTTGACGAGGCTGTCAAGTCTTATGACTTCATTAAGAATGAAGATGAACCTTGTGTGTACAATAAGACCAGTGGGAGTGCAGTCATTTTTCTAGTTCTTTACGTAGATGACATACTACTCATTGGGAATGATGTAGTTATGATGTCATCAGTAAAGATCTGGCTGTCGAAAAACTTCTCCATGAAGGATTTGGGAGAAGCATCCTACGTATTGGGAATACGGATCTATAGAGATAGATCAAAGAGGATGCTTGGAATGACCGAATCCTTGTACATAGATACCATAGTCAAAAGGTTTGGCATGGAAAATTCCAAGAGAGGTTTCATACCGATGAGACATGGAATTAGTCTCTCAAAGGAGCAGTCTCCTAAGACTCCTGATGAGAGGGCGTTCATGGATAGAATACCCTATGCCTCTGCCATAGGATCTATCATGTATGCCATGCTATGTACACGGCCTGATGTTGCATTTGCTCTAAGTGTTATGAGCAGTTTTCAGGCTGATCCAGGCGAAGAGCACTGGAAGGCAGTGAAAAGTATCCTTAAGTACTTGAGAAGAACTAAGGATATGTTTCTTGTTTATGGAGGAGGTGACTTGAAACTGCGAGGCTTTACTGACTCGAGTTTCTAGTCAGATCCAGATAGCAAGTCTACATCTGGATTCGTGTTTACATTGAACGGAGGGGTAGTGTGTTAGAAGAGTTCCAAGCAAGTAACCACTGCAGATTCGACGACTGAAGCTGAGTACATCGCTGCAGCTGAAACCGCCAAAGAAGCAGTGTGGTTGAAGAAATTCATCACCGACTTCGGCGTAGTTCCCAGCATCTCTGAGCCTATTCCACTGTTGTGCGACAACAATGGAGCAATTGCGCAAGTGAAAGAGCCGTGGTCTCATCAGAAATCGAAAGATGTTATGAGGCGCTTTTATATTATCTAGAGGAGATTTAGTAGTGGAAAGAGTTCCACCCGTCGACCAGGTAGCAGATCCACTGACAAAGTCGTTAGCTCAAATTGTGTTTGAGCGTCACCTAAAGTCTATAGACTTATTGTATAAAGGTGATTGGCTTTAGTCCAAGTGGGAGATTGTTAGTTTTAGGTGGCCTACAAGCCAATCTAACAATGTAAATCTCGTTCATATATTAATATAATGGCATAATATTCATTATGTGTAAATCGAATTAATTCTCGTTTCATAATGAAGTCCGTGAATATGTGCTATAGTGATCAAATTATGATGAGATCATACTAATGAGACTGATCACTTAAACACACATATTTTTAATTGTTCCTAGTCGGAGGATATCCGAGAAGGACATCGGATATCCGGTTAGACTAGTACAGATTACTCCTGCTCATATGATGAGGGTGACTGATCTCATAAGTCACTTGTGTGGAGACACTAAGGCGAATCTGTAGGTGCTCATTGGAGAATGAGTTCACTGAACTGATCCGACTGAATCGCTGGATGGTATTGTACCTCACTGTCAACCAGCTTGATTCTATTGTCGCAGTTGCGTGGATGGTCCTCAGACCTGAGACACCAAGGACACCTTGGCGGTGGACTTCTGTGCTTTGACCTTGGTTTACGAATCTCTAGCCATGGGATTCTAATACGCCAAGGATTGGGTACAGCGGAATACCGTCGAAGTGAATTGTGTGTCAATAAGGAATCATTCGCTCTCGGTACTTAGAGAGAGAATGCTCTAGGAAGGATGCGCGGAAGTCCCTGGCCAGGGCGGACGATAATATCGGGAAAGGAGTTTTCCGATATTCATCAGCGGCATCCAATCCAAGTGAGTCAACCGGCTAGGGTTTGACAGCTCGCCATGCCCTGAGTTGACTCGAGAGCATTGTACGAATGAAGGATTATATCCACGTGGTAACTGTCGGCGGAAAGGTTCCAATAATGGGTTACTTAACCCCAAATACCTTCCGGGTTCACGCGGTGTTTCTTAGCACCCAACGTGATCGGAGGCCCGGTCGAATTCGATGTGCGACATCAATTCGATTGATTAATTGATTAATAAAGGGTTATTAATTAATTAATAAAGCCAGTGAGGAGTCACTAGGCTTGTTGGGCCATTAACTGGACTGGTACTTGGGCCTAGAGGGTCACACGCAAATGATTCTCAAGGCGATGGATAAATAAGTGGGTTTTATACAAACCGAGGGTTTTTATGAAAAACCGCGCGGTTAGTATAAAACATAGCGAACGGGCTGAGCAGGCCAAGCTGCTGCTAACCCTAGCTGCCCCTCCTCAGTTTCTGTCCTTCTCTGGCGTCCAGGCAGATCTAGATCTGCTCCGCCGCTTCTCTAAATCCCGTTCGACGAGAAATCGTCCGCGCGTTGCGGCGATCATTGCAGCGACCGGCGGACGCTTCGTGAGCTGCGAAGAACGAGGAACTCGAGGATATCCGTCGTGGGGAGGATCGCGTGGACTTCGCTAGAGGCCGGGCGTTTGCGCGGCTTGCGGTGTCACACTGACGGAACCGAACGGCTGCGGATTCGAATCCGCACACGGTGAGTAAAGATAATCCGATTATCTTGTATTTTAGATTACGAAACGGGAACGGATGGCTGTAAATATTTTGTTTTTCCGCTGCGTGAGCGATCTGCAGAAAACGAGAAAACCCAACAGGACCAGCGTTCCTGGTAGCACAAGTGCTCCCGGTAGCACAAGACCTTACTTTTCCTCGAGAAGATAGGATTAAAGAACTTTCTCAGCAAGTAGCTCACCTAACTGCACGGTCTCTTCATTCACCCCTCTGCGTGATATGGTGTTTGCCATCGCTCAGCACATGGGCTTTCTAAACCCACCGACCAAGCCAGCCCCACTGCAATAGCCTCATTCCTACCCGCCTGGCCAGTTCTCGGCCGGGCAGCTAGGCCACTCTTGGAGATTTCCACCCGAGGGGACGTCGGCCCACGGAGACCCCCACGGGCCCCATGTTCAAGTTCCACACACTCACCATCAGTGTACACCAACTAAACCTGATATTGCCTTGTTCGGTACTCATCTGACAGGGTCGAAGGGCGTTTGGCTGTAGCCACTACGATACCGACTCCGGAGCTAGATTGGAGACTATCTGAGATGAGGAAAGAGATGCAGTAGATGGTATCCTGGCCTTATGGAGCAACTCTGGCCAATACTATTCTGGAGCAATCCCCATTCTCTTTGGAGATCTTGGTGGTTGATGTTCCGCCAAATGTAAAGCTGCCGAAAGGGCCATTGTATGATGGGATGACCGACCCAGTCAACCATTTCCACAGATTCATTCATACCTCTCGATCCAAGGGGCACCTGAGGCAGTCTGATGTCAACTCTTCCCTCTTACACTTGAAAAAATTGCTTCCGCTTGATTTGAGATTCTGGCTTCTGGACCACTCTTTAGTACAACTTGGTTAACTGCTCATTGACCAATTTTATGACACCACTCGGCAATACAAAACCTCGGCCAGCCTGCTTGCCATTTGGCAGGAACCAACCGAGACTCTTCAGGATTGTTTAGCCAGGTTCCACGTCGAAGCTGCACAAATCCCAAACCCCGATAGTTCCATCGCAGTCTTGGCCGTGATTAGCGGCTGCACCGACATGGGACTACTTAGTTCCATTGGGAAGTGGCATCCCCCAACATTTCAAGATCTGGTGGCCTGGGTGCACAAGTATATCAACTGGGAGGCACTAATGATCGCTAAGGACAAAAGAATTGTCAAGCCTCCCTTGGCAGTCACCCTATCTGCTATACGCCAACAATTAGAGGACTTTGATTCATCCTGAAAGAAGTTTAGGAGAGATGAGGACTTGAGTCGAGAGCGGTATCGGCCTCACCACTTGCCTTTATCGACTCCTCCCTCGAGGATCCTCATAGAAGTCAAGGGCATGCTCCGCCAGCCGAAGCGAATAAAGACGGATCCCCGGCAAAGGGACTTCCGAAAATACTGTGAGTATCATCGAGAAACAGGCCACTCAACGGATGAGTGTTGCCATCTCTGCCAGGAGATAGAGTGCTTCATCCGGAAGGGACATTTGCCCTAGTACAATCGAGAGAGTCAGCCGCAACAACCACATCAATCTCATGCTCAACAACAACCTTTGCCGAAGCAACAACAACTCTCGTCTAAGGAAGGGACTCAACCAACTCTTGCCTTGGTAAGGGAGGCCTCGCATCAGTGGTCGAGTGCAGGTTCAATTATGGTCATCGCTAGGGGGGGAGGCGAAATACCCTACAGACGCGGGCGAAACGAAGCATCCTCGACTATGGCAATAGTCGATAGCGAGCCAAAGCGCTCTTGACAAGAAGACATTACTTTCACTAATGGCATTCTCGAAGGAACCCAGGTTTCTGACAACAATGCTCTCGTCGTTAGTGTTGTAATTAAGAATTATGATGTCCATCGTATTTTTGTAGACAATGGAAGTGCACCTAATGTGCTCTTTTATGATTGTTTTCTCAAAGTCAGCTTAACTGATGCCGACATGAAGGCCCATCGCGGACCTTTGTTTGGTTTTAATGGAGCCCCCTACCGAGTGCAAAGCATAGTCCAACAGCCGGTAACCCTCGGTATGACCCCGAAGCAGCTAACAATTGAAACTGATTTTGCTGTAGTTAAGGTCAGCTTATAATGCCATCTTTGACCAATGCCTAATTGGACGAATCGGGGCAGGGCCTTCGTCCTCCACCAAAAGCTTAAATTCCACATCGATTCTGGAGTCAGAGAAGCCAGGGGGAACCAGGAATCGGCCCGGCAATGCTATGTGATCTCTGCGAAAGGGAAGGCGGCAGCCGAGTCGTTGATGATTGAGTCTTCGTTTGATGCTACTCCGGGTGAAGAGCTAATTGTCATCTCAATCCGGGGGGTGATGGCCGGATCTTACAAATAGGCCCTGATCTCCCGACGAACGAAGTTAAAAAGATGGTTCACTTCTTGAACGAGAACCTTGATATATTCGACTGGTCCCTCGGACATGCAGGGAATTGACCTGAAGGTGCCCATACACCACCTTCATGTCGACCCGAGTCAACTGCCGGTCAAGCAGAAGCACCAGAACTTCAACCTTGAAAGACGAATGGTGATCCAATCAGAAGTACAAAAAGGTTTAAATGCTAGACATCTCCGAGAGGTCCATCTTCCTGAGTGGGTTACCAATGTTGTTTTGGTACCCAAGAAGGACGGTATGTGGCGAATGTGCGTTGATTTCACTGACCTCAACAAGGCTTGTCCGATGGATAGTTTCCTGCTGCCTCAGATAGATTAGATGGTGGACACCACTTCTGGCCACAAGCTCATCAGCTTCCTGGACGCCTACTCAGGATATCACCAAATCCGAATGCACCCGGAAGATGAAGACAAGACTAGCTTCACAACTGATCTTGACCTCTATTGCTACACCTAGATGCCATTCGGCTTGAAGAACGTCGATGCCACTTATCAACAACTCGTCAATAAGATCTTCGCTCCTCAACTTGGCTGAAACATGGAGGTTTACATCGATGACATGCTAGTGAAAAGTCAGTTTGCCTCTGATCATCTGGCCGATTTGGCCGAAATCTTCGCTGCTTTACAAAAGTATCACATGAAATTGAATCTGGCTAAGTGTGCTTTCGGCGTGGCATCCGGGAAGTTCCTTGGTTATTTCATGACTCGCAGCGGGGTGGAAGCAAATCCGACAAAGGTGGCAGCCATCCTCCAGATGTGCCCTCCTACTAGCATCCGAGAGGTCCAAAGACTCAGTGGACGCGTGGCTGCTCCAAGCCGCTTTATGTCAAAAGCGACAGATCGATGTTTCCCCTTAAGTTATTAAGGAAGATAGATGATTTACAAAGAAACGAATGAATGCCAAGCTGCCTTCGACTAGCTCAAGGGTTATCTCTCAGAAGTTCCCATCATGGCTAAGCCGGTCGAGGGGGAACAACTCTTCTTATATCTGGTTGCATCAGAAGCAGTAGTAAGCGTTGTCCTCGTTCAAGAAGAGGACAGCATTCAGAAGCCAGTATGCGATATATAAGTTGGGCGCTTCGCGGAGCGGAGCTTCGGTACCCGATATTGGAGAAGCTGGCACTCACCTTGATTGCATCCACAAGAAGGCTTCGGCTGTAAGGATTGAGGTTTTCGGATCCGATTATCGGGTTAGTTTTCAGGGTCGGATCCCGTAGTTTAAGCCCTGATGGGGCTGAGACTCTGTTTTGTTTCGCATCGAGCCTGCTCAACGCGGTCTAAACGGCGTCCAGTAATGTAGACGCGTTTTAGGCTGTGCCACGTGGGCGCCACGTGGGCTGGCCTTGGGTCGCGAGAGTACGGCCCCGGTCATATCGTCTGAATGGCATCTTGGATGGACGACGCCATTCAGAGTACGACCCTGGCTTGTCAATGTACGGCCCAGTCTTGTCATCTGAAAGACGTCGGGCGTGCACGACGCATTTTACCTAGCTTCTGGTTGACCCCGTGAACCCTCCTTCCTTTCCCTCATTCCCTCCTTCCTCTCCTCTCTCCTCTCTTCCTCTGGCGGCCCCTTTCCCCCCTCCTTCCTCTCCTCTCTCCTCTCTTCCTCTGGCGGCCCCTTTCCCCCCTCCTTCCTTTTCCTCCCTTCATTTCACCTCTCCCTCCACTCCATTAACCTCCCAATTCCCACCACTACCACCACCATCTCCTCCGCGGCGTTTTTCTCTCCGGACGGCGGCCGATGTTCCGGTGGAGTAACGGTGTCCACGGCGGTACCGGCGACGGCGTGGGGTGAGGCGGGTAGGCGGCTTGGAGCTTGGAGGAGTTCAAGTAACTGGTAGGGTGACGATTCCCGTAGTATTTCATTTAAAAACTATGTTTTCCCGCTTTGGAGCATGTTTAGGGGTGTTCTTGAGGTGAAAATACTAAATGCATGAAATGAGAAATTGGGTGTTTTAAATGGGTAGTTAGGTCCTTCTCCCCATTCTCCATGTTTTTCATGTTTTTACATGATTTTGGGGAGGAAATCCCACCCCGTGGACCGGGAGATGGCGGAGGGAGAACCTGTCTGTGAGGGTTAAATGGCGTCGGGGGACAGCGACGCCTTTTAGAAAGGCGGCTTCCACCCGCGACGCGATTTAGCCCAAATACCAGACTCTGTCTCTGGAACTGAATGGCGTCCAGGGACAGCGACGCCTTTCAAAAGGCGACTTGCATGGGCGACGCGTTTTAGGCCATTTCCGATGCCATATTTCACATGAACCAGTTCAGAAGGCTTGAATGGCGTCGGCCTTGGGCGACGCGATTCAAGGCAGAATCACATTAATTCATGCTATTAGCATATCTTCACATTGTTAGATAGTTTGGTTAATTGCATGTTTGAAATTGTACTCGAGGATGAGGATTTTTACGTGATCGGATCGCACTGTGTTGTGTTTCGTGCGACTGTGGACCTAGAGTGACAGTCGTAGCGCTTGCCACCCTGTGTCGGTGTGGGAGGGACACAGCGCCGGTGTGGGAGTGGTGGGGTGACGCCTAGAGAGAGGGTCACCTGGTGTACCCCGGGGTTAGCTAGTACCGGTGTGGGAGTGGTACCTGTGGAGTGTCACTCGTGCTGGGGGAAGTAGAAACCACCTAGAGCCAGTTGGGCCGGAGTAGCTAGCGTGCTATCCGAGGGGTTACTGTTTGGTCTCAGCAGGTCAGTGTTTCCCGCGTTTGGCTGTGTGGTTAGCGTGTTTTGCCGAGACGCTGGTTGTAGGCTCCCTGGTAGAATGGTTTCGAAGTTGTGCATGTTACATCTCGAATACATGTGTTTTATAACGGAATTTAGGAATTGTGTTACTTGCTTATTCTACTTGTATCTGTGTTACTGCACTTGTGGGTGCGTGAGTGGGCGGTGGGGATCGAAGGATCCCTACTGAGTCTTTTCGTTGAGACTTACCCCTGCGGTTTTCAGGTGAGGGTTCCAGGCAGGCTTAGCGAGGAGAGCGCTGCTTTGGGTTGCGCGCCAGCAGCCGTTGTTCTGGGGTATGCCCCGACGTAGTTGTTATTTTATTTTCTGGCCTGTACTTTTAATTATTTCTTTTCAGTTGGAGTATGTAATTATTTGCTGTGTCGAATCGCATTGTAATAACTTTTAATTCTTGCACTTTCTTTTCAATTCAATGCGATGTGAATGTTTAGCTTAGTTTATTATTTATTTCCCAGACTTATCTAGATCCTAGTTTTGCTCCAAATTAATGATTCGGTACCCATTTAGTAATCGGATCCCCGATTATAGGGTGGCGGGTCGTTACAGTTGGTATCAGAGCATTCGGTATGGCAAATAAATGAATAACTAGGTTGAATATTGTAATTCCGGCAAATAATTATATTATCCCGTACAGGCACGGCGATAGTGTTGGTTTTAGGATTCTAATTAGAACTTCACGATTTTTGTCATTGTAGGCGATTAGATGGCTCCTAGGAAGAGGGTGCCAGTTATTAGAGAGCGGGGAGATGTCCCTAGTGGATCTGAGGCCGGTAGGCCTGAGTATGGAGCATTTCATGGAAGCTATGATGGACACGATGGCTAGATACCAGACCCGAGACCCTAGTGAGAGTCCCAGTGCTCGGGGAGGGTATTCAGCTACACTGGAGAAATTCCTGAAGCTGAGGCCGCCTCATTTCACCGGTCGTCCCGACCCTGATGAGGCTATTCATTGGTTAAGGGAGATCGAGAAGACTTTTGATACTATGGATTGTGCGGCGGTTGAGAGGACTCTGTTGGCTACCTTCATGCTGAAGGATGATGCCTATGATTGGTGGACCACTTTGAAGAGTTTGTCATATGCGGATAGGAGTCTCAGAGAGATTCCATGGGAGACTTTTGTGAAGGAATTCAATGCACAGTACTTCCCTAGGTATGTTCAGAGGGCCAAGGAGAGGGAATTTATGGAACTGACCCAAGGAAGCATGACAGTGCTTGAATACTAGACGAAGTTTGTGTCGCTTGGGAGGTTTGTGCCTTTTATCTCAGGAGACGAGGAGCGTCGGACTGAGAGGTTTGTGGATGGACTGAGGTCCAATCTAAGGAGTTTTGTGGCGTCCCACTGTTGTACAGATTTGGCATCGGCAGTTAGGTGTGCCACGGCAGTAGAGGCACAGCATGATCAGTCAGCCCGGTAGAGGGGACTGACTACTCAGGGGCCGATTCGTGGCAGGGGAAAGATAACAGCAGCAGCTCCTTGCTTGCTGGTGGTTGTGAGGCCTTCCTTGCCTCTGTTGTTTTAGCTAATGTTAGTGGTAGTCCCAATCCTTGGGAGGTGCCTGTAGTTTGTGACTTTGTAGATGTGTTTCCTGAGAGGTTGTCTGGCCTTCCTCCTCAGCGAGAGGTTGAGTTTACTATTGAGGTTGCACCGGGTATGGCGCCCATGTCTAAGGCCCCGTATCGGATGGCGCCAGCCGAACTCGCTGAGTTGAAGGCACAGTTGCAGGAATTGCTGGATAAGGGTTTCATTCGTCCCAGTACTTCTCCGTGGGGTGCTCCAGTTCTATTTGTCAAGAAGAAGGATGGTTCTCTGAGGCTGTGTATTGATTATAGACAGCTAAACCATGTGACGATAAAGAACAAGTACCCACTTCCGAGGATCGATGATCTGATGGATCAGCTACAGTCTGCGAAGATGTTTTCAAAGATTGACTTGAGATCAGGGTATTATCAGATGAGGATCCGTGAGGTTGATGTTAGTAAGACGGCCTTTAGGACTCGGTATGGACATTATGAGTTTTTGGTTATGCCTTTTGGCTTGACCAATGCTCCGGCGGCTTTTATGGATTTGATGAATCGGGTCTTCAGGGCCTACCTGGATAAGTTTGTGGTGGTATTTGTAGATGATATTTTGGTATACTCTTCTTCTGAGGAAGAGCATGCCACACATCTTCAGGTGGTATTGCAGGTTCTGAGAGAGCACCAACTCTATGCCAAGTTTAGCAAGTGTGAATTCTGGCTAGACAAGGTGCACTTCCTGGGACATGTCATTTCTGATGATGGCATTGCAGTGGATCCAGCCAAGATTAAGGCAGTGATGGATTGGAGCAGGCCAACAACAGTAACCGAGATCAGGAGCTTCTTGGGGCTAGCAGGTTATTACAGGCGGTTTGTCCAGGGTTTTTCTTCGATAGTGGCCCCCTTGTCGAGGTTGACTCGTAAGGGAGTTCGTTTCGTGTAGACCGAGGAGTGTGAGTGGAGTTTCATTGAGTTGAAGACTCGCCTCACTTCGGCTCCAGTGTTGGTGCTTCCATCAGGTTCCAGTGGATTTGTGGTTTATTCAGATGCATTACGTCGAGGTTTAGGTGCAGTTCTGATGCAACATGGTAAGGTTGTGGCCTATGCTTCTAGGCAGCTGAAGAAGCATGAGGAGAACTATCCCACTCATGACTTAGAGTTGGTAGCTGTGGTATTTGCACTGAAGATCTGGAGGCATTATTTATATGGAGAGAAATTTCAGGTTTTTACTGATCACAAGAGCCTGAAGTATGTATTCACGCAGAAGGATCTGAACTTGAGGCAGTGCAGGTGGATGGAATTTATCAAGGATTATGATCTCGACCTGTCTTATCATCCGGGCAAGGCGAATGTACTGGCAAACGCCTTGAGTCAGAAGACAGTCGTGTCATATCTCATGGTTCGAGAATGGAGGTTATTTGAGCAGGTAGTGGAATCTTCCTTTAGGGTTCTGCGAGAGGCTGATAGAGCCGTGTTGGCCAGCTTAACTGTGAGGCTAGCAGTGTACCATGCCGTAATTGAGGCTCAGAGGGCAGATGCAGAGTTACCACAGATTCTCCAGAGATCAGAGGTAGAATTGTGGGATGATGGTACAGTCAGGTTTAGAGGCAGACTCTATGTTCCGGCCGAGGAGGATGTGCGCGGGAGTGTCCTGGATGAGGCACACCGTTCTAGATATGCAGTGCATCCCGGAACGACTAAGATGTATCATTGTTTGAGGAGGCACTTTTGGTGGCCTGGTATGAAGAAGGATGTGGCTATGTATGTGGCAAGGTTGACTTGTCAGCAGGTTAAGGCAGAACATCAGAGACCCGGAGAGTTGCTGCAACCCTTGCCGATCCCGGAATGGAAATGGGAACATGTGACTATAGACTTTGTGATGGGATTACCTGTGTCCCCTGGCAGAAGAGACGCGATCTGGGTCGTTGTTGATCGATTGACCAAGTCGGCACACTTCCTGGCTATTAGGAAGGACTGGTCAGTCGGTAAGTTGGCTAAGCTGTTTGTGGATCGGATCATCTCTCTGCACAGGGTGCCCTTATCCATCGTGTCAGACCGGGATCCGAGATTTACTTCTAGGTTCTGGAAGAGCTTTCAGAAGGCCTGGGGCACGCAGTTAGCCTTCAGATCGGCCCATCATCCCGAGACTGATGGGCAGTCGGAGAGGACCATTCAGACTCTGGAGGATATGCTCAGAGCATGTTGCCTAGACTGGGGAGGTTCTTGGGAGCAACACTTGTCTACAGTGGAGTTTGCTTACAACAACAATTATCATTCTAGTATCGGCATGGCGCCTTATGAGGCATTGTATGGACGGCCATGTCGATCCCCTGTAAATTGGTCTGAGATTGGCGAGAGGCAGATAGCGGGACCAGAGTTGGTACAACAGTGTGCTAAAGTTGCTTGAGTGGTACAGCAGAAATTGATTGCAGCTCAGAGCAGACAAAAGAGTTATGCAGACATCTGTAGGAGACCGCTTGAGTTTGAGGTTGGGGACCACGTGTTTCTCCGAGTCTCACCTGCCAAGGGTGTGATGAGATTCGGGAAACGAGGTAAGCTGAGTCCGCGATATATAGGGCATTTTCCCATTCTTGCTCGAATTGGGAAAGCGTCGTATCAGCTAGCCTTGCCGCCCAATCTTGCAGGGGTGCACGATGTGTTCCATGTTTCTTTGTTGAGGAGATATGTTCAGGATCCATCTCATGTTTTAGATTTTTCAGAATTGGAATTTGCTGAGGACTTGTCCTTTCCAGAGTTTCATGTACGTATTGAGGATCGCAGGGAACAGGTCCTTCGGAACAATGTTGTACCTCTGGTTAAGATGATTTGGCAGTATCGCTCCGGGGGCGAGGCAACCTGGGAGCACGAGGATGAGATGCGGGAGTAGTTTCCCTACCTTTTCTCGTAAGTTCTCTTGTGAGCTTGTATCTTTATGTTTCAACTTCATTAATTGTAGCAGGCAATTTCGGGGACGAAATTCTTTAAAGGGGGGGAGAATGTAAGGATTGAGGTTTTCGGATCAGGTTATCGGGTCAGTTTTCAGGGTCGGATCCCGTAGTTCAAGCCCTGATGGGGCTGAGACTCTGTTTTGTTTCGCGTCGAGCCTGCTCGACGCAGTTTAAACGGCGTCCAGTAATGTAGACGCGTTTTTTACTGTGCCACGTAGGCGCCACGTGGGCTGGCCTTGGGTCGCGAGAGTACGGCCCCGGTCATATCGTCTGAATGGCGTCTTGGATGGACGACGCCATGCAAAGTACGACCCTGGCTTGTCAGTGTACGGCCCAGTCTTGTCATCTAAAAGACGTCGGGCGTACACGACGCATTTTACCCAGCTTTTGGTTGACCCCGCGAACCCTCCTTCCTTTCCCTCATTCCCCCCTTCCTCTCCTCTCTCCTCTCTTCCTCTGGCGGCCCCTTTCCCCCCTCCTTCCTTTTCCTCCCTTCATTTCACCTCTTCCTCCACTCCATTAACCTCCCAACTCCCACCACTACCACCACCATCTCCTCCGCGGCGTTTTTCTCTCTGGACGGCAGCCGACGTTCCGGTGAAGTAACAGCGTCCACGGCAATACCGGCGGCGGCGTGGGGCGAGGCGGGCAGGCGGCTTGAAGCTTGGAGGAGTTCAAGTAACTAATAGGGTGACAATTCCAATAGTATTTCATTTAAAAATCATGTTTTCCCATTTTGTAGCAAGTTTAGGGTTGTTCTTGAGGTGAAAATACTAAATGCATGAAATGAGAAATTGGGTGTTTTAAATGGGTAGTTAGGTCCTTCTCCCCATTCTCCATGTTTTTCGTGTTTTTACACGATTTTGGGAAGGAAATCCCACCCCGTGGACCGGGAGATGGCGGAGGGAGAACCAGTCTGTGAGGGTTAAATGGCGTCGGGGGACAGCGACGCCTTTTAGAAAGGCGGCTTCCACCCGCGACGCGATTTAACCCAAATACCAGACTCTGTCTCTGGAACTGAATGGCGTCCAGGGACAGCGACGCCTTTCAAAAGGCGACTTGCATGGGCGACGCGTTTTAGGCCATTTCCGATGCCATATTTCACATGAACCAGTTCAGGAGGCTTGAATGGCGTCGGCCTTGGGCGACGCGATTCAAGGCATAATCACATTAATTCATGCTATTAGCATATCTTCACATTGTTAGATAGTTTGGTTAATTGCATGTTTGAAATCTTACTCGAGGATGAGGATTTTTACGTGATCGGATCACACTGTGTTGTGTTTCGTGCGACTGTGGACCTAGAGTGACAGTTGTAGCGCTTGCCACCCTATGTCGGTGTGGGAGGGACACAGCGCCGGTGTGGGAGTGGTGGGGTGACGCCTAAAGAGTGGGTCACCTGGTGTACCCCGGGGTTAGCTAGTACCTGCGTGGGAGTGGTACGTGTGGAGTGTCACTCGTACTGGGGGAAGCAGAAACCACCTAGAGCTAGTTGGGCCGGAGTAGCTAGCGTGCTATCCGAGGGGTTACTGTTTGGTCTCAGCGGGTTGGTGTTTCCCGTGTTCGGCTGTGTGGTTAGCGTGTTTTGCCGAGACACTAGTTGTAGGCTCCCTCGTAGAATGGTTTCGAAGTTGTGCATGTTACATCTCGAATACATGTGTTTTATATCGGAATTTAGGAATTGTGTTACTTGCTTATTCTACCTGTATCTGTGTTACTGCACTTGTGGGTGCGTGAGTGGGCGGTGGGGATCGAAGGATCCCTACTGAGTCTTTTCGTTGAGACTCACCCCTGCGGTTTTCAGGTGAGGGTTCCAGGCAGGCTTCGCGAGGAGAGCGCTGCTTTGGGTTGCGCGCCAGCAGCCGTTGTTCTGGGGTATGCCCCGACGTAGTTGTTATTTTATTTTCTAGCCTGTACGTTTAATTATTTCTTTTCAGTTGGAGTATGTAATTATTTGCTGTGTCGAGTCGCATTGTAATAACTTTTAATTCTTGCACTTCATTTTCAATTCAATGCGATGTGAATGTTTAGCTTAGTTTATTATTTATTTCCCAGACTTATCTAGATCCTGGTTTGGCTCCAAATTAATGATTCGGTACCCATTTAGTAATCGGATCCCCGATTATAGGGTGGCGGATCGTTACATCGGCCTTATTTCTTAACACATTATATTAAGGTACTAACAGATCAACCCTTACAACAGGTCCTCTCTCGGCCGGAGGTATCCAGGCGACTTGCCAAGGGGGCCATAGAGCTAGGTGAATTCAACATTAGCTATGGACCTATAACTACCATTAAAGGACAAGCCTTGCTGACTTCAACGCCGATCTGACTACCGAGGAAGACCCGGCACAAAAATTAGCCGAGGATGAAAGACTGGTTCCTTCTCCGACTTCCCCCTCGGCGGTCAACGTTCCGGCTGGGTCATCTGATTCATGCAACTCAGGTTGGCATCTCTACGTAAACGGGTCCACCTGATCCTTTGGGAGCGGCTCCAGATGGGTCTTCGTGTCTTCAAAGGGGATCGTCACCGAATATGCTCTCTGCCTCGCTTTCCTGGACACCAACAATGCGGTAGAGTATGAAACATTAATATCTAGCATCTAGGCTTCAAGGAGACTCGGTGTTCAAGAGTTGGCTGTGTTCAATGATTCCCAGCTGATAGTTAGCCAGATAACCAAAGAGTATGATGCTCGAGACGCTCTGATGGCGACTTACATCTAGGTAACAAAGAACATCCTAGCTGAGTTCATTCGTTTTAGCATCAAGCGGATCCCTTGGTTAGAGAATACTAGAGCCACGCCCTCTCCCGGCTAGCATCCACCCATAATGGTGGAGGGAGTCGGATGGTTCTCATAGAAGAATTGAAGGCTTCGAGTGTCGATCAGCCTAAAAAGGTAATGCATAGTGAACTAACGAAAGCCAAGACCTGGATGGCCCCATTACTTGATTATCTGGGGAGAAGGAGGCGAGATGAATTCGGCTACGCTCCACCCAATTCCTTTATATAGATGGCCTGCTATAGAAAAGATCCTTCGATCGACCCCTCCTCAGGTGTCTCAACTTGGTGGAAGCCGACTATGCCCTGCAGGAGGTTCACGAAGGAGTTTACAGAGGACATGCCAGGGCTGGGCCTTGGCTCACAAGCTTCTAAGGCAAGGATACTGGTGGCCGACTCGTCGATAGGATGCCGTAAAACTTCTGCCGCTTTGACCAGTGCCAACAGTTTAGCCCCCTGATTCATCAATCGGCCACCCTACTGCCACCTTTATTAGACCCTTGGCCTTTTGCCAAGTGGGGAATAAACATTCTCGGCCCTTTCCCCATAGCTACCAGCCAGAGGAAACTCCTTATTCTTGCTGTCGATTACTTCACCAAATGGGTAGAGACTGAGGCGCTCGCAACCATCACAGATAGCAATGCCTGAAATTTTGTCTGGAAATCTATTATCTACCACTATGGGGTCCTTCGGGTAATCATATCTGACAATGGCGAGCAGTCGATAGCAACCAGTTTAGAGGCAACTGCGAGAGCTTCGGAATACTGCATAAATGCACTTCGTTAGCCCATCGTCAGACGAATGGGCAGGCTGAAGTCACCAAGCGTAGTATCCTGCAAGGGTTTGAAGGCATGTCTATGAGAAGCCAAAGGCTAATCGGTCGATGAGTTGCCCAATGTGTTGTGGGCCTATCGAACGACGAGCCGAGCCCCTACCGATGAAACTCCCTTCCGGATGGCTTACGGGGTTGAGGCAGTGATTCTAGTTGAAATCGGCATCCCGTCTCCAAGGATTCTTGCTTATGACCCAACTACCAATGATGAAGCCCTAAAAGATCATCTGGATCTCGTTGAAGAGATGAAGGACTTAGCCCATATTCGGCTCGCGGCATATCAACAATGCATAGCTAAGTATCAATCATAATGCCCAAGTGAAGCCTAGAAGCTTCGAAGCCTGGGACCTGGTGCTTCGGAATGCCCATGCTTCCAAGCCGATCGAGGCCTCTGGAAAACTAGCTCTAAATTGGGAAGGACCCTACAGAGTAAGGGAACTCATTTGCTGAGGGGCATACCGATTAGAAACCCTCACGGGGATCCCATCCCTCGTACCTAGAATGTTGAGCGACTATGTCGCTATTTCATGTAAAAACCACTTGGTTTCGTCCAGATGTAAAGTCATGTTAAATCAATAAAAAGGCTAAAATTGAGAGTGATCAATCTGGGTCCTAATTCCTCCAAGTCCATGTAAACCGTACCGGGAGTAGCCTCGGCTATGCAAACTGTATCGGGACAAGCCCTAATTTCTCTAAGTCCGTGTAAACTATATCGAGAGCAACCTCGGCTATGCAAACTATATCAAGAGTGGCCCTAATTTCTCTAAGTCCGTGTAAACCGTACTGGGAGCAGTCTCGGCTATGCAGACTGTATCGGGAGCAGCCCTAATTTCTCTGTCCATGTAAACCGTATAGGGAGCAGCCTCGGCTGTGCAAACCGTATCAAGAGCGGCCCTAATTTCTCTAAGTCCGTGTAAACCGTACCAGGAGTAGCCTCGGCTGTACAAACCGTATCAGGAGTGGCCTTAATTTCTCTAAGTTCACAAGAAACATATCAAAACAAGACATGTCTCTAAAGTTACAAAGCATTGTGGACGAATCCTACTCGGACGCAGTTGAGAGTAACTTCATGAAGGTATGCAAAATTCTATAGACTTGAGACGTTTGTTTACAATTAGAAAGACGGGAGAAAAAGTCCCAAATTACAAAAGGTGTCAACTTTACAAAAGAGCCATAGAAAAACTAGGCTCGCCGACTACTTCTCAAAAAAAGAAAAAAAGAAAAGAAAAGGGGAAACTACTATCGGCCACTAACTCCTCTCCATCGGAGCTGAGGAGAGAGTTGCCCGAGGTCCCCAGAGTAGAGGGAGAAGTGCCGCCTTCAAGAGAGGGCACGACCTGTTGAGGGGCCACCAAAGCCCACTCGACTTTCGTTTGGGCCACCACTCCAAGAGCTCCATCATCGCAACATCATCCGAGAGGCCGACGCCGATCAGGTCGGACCCAAGATAGGCCTTCTAGGCCAAGGCTTGCCTAAGGTCGAAGACCATTTGCGCCGCGTTGGCCCTGGCCATCACCAGGGTCTCGGTATAGTCTGGCCCGAATTTGTATGCGGCGATGGCGTTGCACACATCCTCCTTGGCGTTGTCCGCCCAGGTGTTGGCGGCAAGAAGGGAGTTGGCCTGCTACTGCTTCTCTTCCTCGACTTCTTTTTGAAGCTGGGTGATGGTGTCATTCTTCTCTGCGAGCAGTGTACAGAGACCATCCATCTCCTTCTTGGGCCTCTGTTGCAGAACGCTTTTCTTCGTTCTGCTTCACCAGCTCAGTGCCAAGCCGAGCATTCATGTCGAGGAGGGCATCAATGTTGCCCTCCAGGTCCCGCTGGACGGCACCCACTTTGGCCGAGGCCAAGTGGTCCGCGGCCTTGTTGACGCCCTAATTTCCCCTGGATGTGGGCAAAGTAGTAGGCGAGAGCCCTGCAGAAGGTCACAGCCTGAAGAAGAAGAAATTGTTAAGGAACGGCTTCGCAAGAAATGACGAAGCAAAATCAAAGTGTTCTTACCTGAACCGCATGGCTCACACATTGCACTATGAGGCCCCTGGTGGAAATCATCCTTAGCTTATCCTGGACAAAAGGAAGAGCAAGACCTTGGGCCAACGTTAAACAAGTCCTGGAGTCATCCAGGGACTCATCCGTAAATACCCCAAGGTCCGGGCGCCAGGGCTTGTGCCCATATTCCTTGGACATGAGCATCCCAATCGGGCCAAAGGGATAGGACAATGATGTCCCCCCAATGGATACAGACTCTACGGGCCCCAATTGCACTGGAGGTAAAGCTGAGAGTGGCGCTTCCCTTGCCACAATTTTCTTCTTGGCGGCGCATGCCGCCCCACGCTCGGCCTTTCTTTCGTGTCTGTCGACCGAGTCGCCTTCATGGGTAATAGACTTGCCTATCGTCACCTTCTCACGCTCCGCGACTGTGGCGGCCACGCGGTCTTCTAGAGAAGCAGCTAGCTATTTGAGGAGCTGTCAAGGCTGCACCTGTGGCCCAAAACTTCCCCAAGGTCGAGCCGATACCGAGCAACATGTCTACAAACAAGAGAAGGCAATAAGCAAAAGAAGATCAGTACGAGACAAAGAGGAATGGCCCGAGACCGACTTACCCTCTGCACCGGCAAGAGTGTCCGCGTCACTGGACACTTCGTAAACATCTACCGAATTTTCGGCTATGGGCACTATAGCTGGCGCCGAGGCGGTCCCTGTGGCCTCTGTTAGGAATCGTCGGAACGCAGCGAAAATATAAAATGATTCCAAGTATCGGGTTGCTGGGATCGAAAGACAGACTAAATTAAATTAACGGGAAGAACCGTTCTTCACCTTTGCGGGGTTTCGAATCTCCCATGGATTGAATTGTTTCGGTAATCGCGCGCGTGCACGATCTTCAGAGGTATCCACATAAGCACCTGACGCAGACGTAATTTCCTCCTCGGCTTGAATACTTCGACCCAATCTCAAATCCACCATGCAATTAAGAAGAGAGAGAGAGAGAGAGATCTTCTTTAAGAGAGAGAGAGGGAGAGAGAGAGAGGAGAGAGAAATTGTACGTGTGTTTCCACCACCCACCCTTTGGCCTCCTTTTATAACAATTATAGATAAGGCCAAGGATTAATTCTCATAATTATCCAAGGGCTTGGCCTTGGATAATTCTCCATTTAAATATTCATGTTTATCATGTGGCTTTTCACAAAAACCCAGATAAATATAATATTTAACATCTCTCACCATCTTACGAGAACTCTTATGTGTGTGACCCTCTAGGCCCATATATCAGTCTGGTTTCAGACCCACTAAACTTAGAACTAATTCTGAAGTTTAGTATTTATTAATTATTATTTAATCATCATATGTTAAATAATTAATTCAATAAATAAGTGGTTTATCGTCCGATGATGAATCCACTTGACCTTCTAACCATGAACGGCACCAAACACTACCTCATGATCCCAGAAGATATAAGGGATATTGTTCCCTTTATTTGAACATTTCCGTCCACAGATACCGCACAGATAAAATCCTTCACTCATCCAATGTCCCCATAACGCAAGGGTATGGTTTCATAGTCAAACCCTTTATCGCATTATTTAGATGGATTCCAGTACTTAGTTAACTTCTAGAAAGACATCTCTTTCAGTTGACCCTGGCCAGGAATTTTTGTGTACACATCCATAGGGCATTCTCTTTCCAGTCGTATACCAAGAGTACATTTGATTAAGAGAGAGAAGGACACGCAGGTCCTATTTAAAAAGACCAAATAAAACATGCATCGCATTCAACCACAATAACCATCACATGATTAACCAAAGTCCATGATCATCCCACCAGTCAATACAACACATCAAATGTATCAAATAATTATCAGATAATTATTGTTGGTATCAACAACATACACAATATTATTGATAATTTAATTAACTAAACTATTTAGTTAACATGTCACATGCTCAACCAACTTGAACAAAATAGAAATTTCAAGTTATGCAGAAGAAGAATTAAGTTCAAAATCAAATTCTCAACTTAATAGTTTAATAGGGAATTAAGTTAATAATTTAAAACAAATTTAAATAATTAACAAATACCCCATTAACTTTAAACCCTTATAATTTTAACTAACAAGTAATTAAACAATTTAATAATTGTTAATTAAAATATTTACAGTTTAAACAAATTTTAAAAATGCCAAAAATGGGCTTAAATAATTTCTAAATGGGCTAAACGGGTTTTAAAAGGGCTTAACGGGTCTGGTAAGGGGCAGCCGGGGCACGGACCCGATCGGGTCACCTAGACCCAGGCAAGCGACCTGATAGCCCACGCGCCGCCCTCCCCCGTCGCCCGTTAGGGTTTGAGGGGGGGGGGGGGGGGGGTGCGCCTAGTTCGACCCCCGACTGCCAAGGGGAGGCCGCCACCGGCCCAGCCGATGGGCGGTGGGGCTCCGGCCGGCCCCTACGGTGTCGGTGGACATCACCGGCGGTGCCAGTTCATGTCGCCGGACATACTCCCTCGGCCATGCATGCACAGGTTATCGCGGCGCCTGGTGCGAAGCCCGCGGGGAGGAGGGGGGTATAGCTGACCGCCCCGCTAGCCAGGGCAGTGCCGGACGGCGCAGGCGATGGCGCCGAACGTCGTCGGTCGCGGCAGACCCACTCCCCATACACTCCCTTCCCCGACGCCCGTTAGGGCACTTGCATGCTGCAGGTTATCCTTACCGCCTTGTGCGCAACCCGCGGGGAGGAGGGGGGTCGTATCTGGCCACCGCGCCAGTTGTGGCAGAGCCAGACGGCTCTGCTGGACATAGTCAGATGTCGCCGGACCTCGCCGGTCGACCCATCCGAAGGTAGGGACCCTAGGACACATCCTGTGTCTGTTTAAGTACCTGCATCCGACATCCAATGCGGATGGGGGCCATCCAGCACAAACCTGGGAGACAGTAAATCTTCCTCGACTTTCGTGGATGTTTATTGGCCCATCGTCAGCATCCACACGAGCTCCCGACGCAGATGTGATTTCCTCCTTGGCTTGAGTATTTCGACCCGATCTCAAATCCACCATGCAGTTGAGAAGAGACTTCTTTAAGAGAGAGAGAGGGAGAGAAAGAGAGGAGAGAGAAACTATACGTGTGTTTCCACCACCCACCCCTTGGCCTCCTTTTATAACAATTATAAATAAGGCCAAGGATTAATTCTCATGATTACCCAAGAGCTTGGCCTTGGATAATTCTCCATTTAAATATTCATGTTTATCCTGCGGCTTTTCACAAAAGCTCAGATAAATATAATATTTAACATCTCTCACCGTCTTATGAGAACTCTTATGTGTGTGACCCTCTCGGCCGATATATCAGTCTGATTTCAGGCCCACTAAACTTAGAACTAATTCTGAAGTTTAGTATTTATTAATCATTATTAAATCATCATATGTTAAATAATTAATTCAATAAATAAGTAGTTTATCATCCGATGATTAATCCACTTGACCTTCTAACCATGAACGGCACCAAACACTACCTCATGATCCTAGAAGATATAAGGGATATTGTTCCCTTTATTTGAACATTTCCGTCTACAGATACCGCACAGATAAAATCCTTCACTCATCCATTGTCCCAATAACGCAATGGTATGGTTTCATAGTCAAATCCTTTATCACATTATTTAGATGGATTCCAATACTCAGTTAACTTCTAGAAAGACATCTCTATCAGTTGACCCTGGCCAGGGATTTCTGTGTACACATCCATAGGACATTCTCTCTAAAGTCGTATACCAAGAGTGAGTGATCCCATGTTGTTCACTCAATTACCTTCACAAGCTTTCCACTGTGTCTGAGAGACTGACTATCATGGACTTAATGGTTAAAGTCCACAAGCCAGAGAATCAAGTCACAATGGTCTACAAGCAAGGTATCATTGGTGACTTAGGTCAAAGGACCAACTGCGCTACTGCAACGATTGAATTCCCTGGTTGACTATTAGGTATAATGACCATCCATGAATTTTAATTCGGATCTATTCAATGAACTCATTCTCTAATGAGCACCCACAAGTTTGTCTTAGTGTCACCACACGAGTGAATGTGAGATCAGTCACCCTCATCGCATGAGCAGAAATAACTTGTGTCGATCTTATCGGATATTTAATGTCCATTTCAAATATCCTATGATCGAGAACTATTTAAGACAAGTGACTAACAATATTGATATCACTATCATGATCTCATCATGATTCAATATCCCATACATTTGTCTACGGACCTTCATTACGATAGTTAAGTTGCGAGAACTATATATAATGAAATGATTGCCTTTATTAATATTTCGAACTAGAATGTGCAATGATTGGCTTTGAGGCCACCCAATTCTATCAGCCTCGGCTTCGACTAAATCCCCCGGCCTTTGGCTGGGAGGTAAGTATGGCCCCGCTCAAGCCGGAATGTTTTCCAAGTCCGGCCAAACCCCCATCGCGATCAACCTCCGGGTGTCGGCCAGTAGCTCATTGGCATCCACTGGAGATTCATCTATTATCTACCTAGCCTCTGACAGCTCGTCCTTGCTAAGTTTGGGGCGTTCGCGACGCCTTCAGCTAGAGGCCTCCATTCGATGGGGAAGGGCCAGACGCCATCCTTTCCTTCCGGGAGAGAAATGAAGAAGTACGCTTCCTTCCAATGATGGATGGACGAGGATTTCCCTTGGAGTTTAATTTTGAAAAGGTAGCGTAAAATGGCAACCAAAGGGATTAAGCCCAAACGGGAGCAGAGGACAACATAGCCGTAAACAGTCTGCGAGGAATTCGAAAAGAATTAAGACGGGGCAAGACCGTAGATACACAAGAGATCACAAATGAAGGGATGAAGAGGAAGCCGAAAGCCAGCTTGAAAGCTTTGTTCATAAATTGAAACACTACCCGGCCGAGGAGAGTTGGCTCTGGAGTCCGGCCAGGGTTTAATCAAATGAATCTATTCAGGATATCGTGGCGCTCCCACATCTTGGCGACCGCTTCCCTGCACAGATTGGATGGAACGTCTGAGACCAGCTCGGCCAATTTTCAGCTATGCCCGATTGGGTCAGTCTACTGGGTCCCGATAGGTTCGGAGGTATTGGCAAATGAGGTGACCTCGTCTGCCGTTATGGAGGCAAAAGAATTAATTGAGAAATAGGACGAGAGAGAAGGTCAAGCCAACTGTAGTCTAGTAGAAGAGCAGGATGCGCTACTTGAGAAGAGAGAGGAGGAAAGGGACATGAAAAGGCTAGACAAGATGGAGTCAAAGGCGCTTACCCTCGGACTTATTCCACAGCCACCACTCGAAAAGACGCACTCAGACCACACCTTCCTCGCTCTGCTGTCGAGACCTCCAAGTAGCATTGCACAAATAACATTCCCCAGTGGGGGCTAGTGGCTATTTATAGGGGCCCTCAGGAAGGCCTGATATGCGATCAACGGCAAAGATCGTGCGGCCATCCGGCTTTCATCCCTAGATGCGCGCTGATAACTTGACAATTTTAGGCAATTAGAAGATTAAAATATACGGCCTACAATCATAATTTTCATGCAAAATCACATGAGATGATAGAAAATTTTGTCTTCTGTCCAAATCACTTGCAGAGGCTTCATAATTATTTTTCTTTGTGTACGATACAAGAAGCAGGTGGCTTAGTTGGTGAAAGCATCCAAAGATTAATCAGGTGACCACGAATCGAATCTCAATCGGAATAAGGATTAATTAATTTTTGCAAATTGAGGAAAATGAGGGGAAATATAGTCAAGACCGGTCCCTACCTCTCTTGGAGCCAAAGATTCAAAATTTAAAAATTTAAAAAAAAAGAGAATTAAGGAGTAAGAAAAGAAAGGAGGACAATTTCAATTTTTAAATCAGGGAGGAATACTCCTTCGATTTTCAAATTTCAAAACTTCATTAAATATTGCAAGGAGTTCTTTTAATAAAGAGATTGATTTTGTTAAATCTAAATTTGAATTTTCAAAGTAAGAGTCAAAACTTTTAGATTTTAAAATTTCCCATGAGCTTATAAATTCCCCCTTAGCCATTTGAAATGGGGGGTTGAGTTTTCGTTTTTTAGGCTTTTCTTTTTCTATTCCCTCTCTTTCTCTCACTCTCCCTCCCACCGTCTCTATCTGTCTACTATGGGTACTGTAGTAGCTACAATGTCGCGGGTACTGTAGCAACCCCTCCCCCTCTCTCTCTCTAGCTTTCATTCTCTATCTCTCTACATCTCTCTCAAACCAGCGACTGTTAGGGCCTGAGGGTGGATTCGAGGCATTGCAACTGACCACTTGAAGGAGTCCAAGCAGCTACGGATCTGTGCAAAGGACTGTGACGATTACAAACACTAGTTTTCTCTCTCTATCTTCTCTCTCTCTAATTTTTGAGTTGTCTGTGTTACACAGTATTTAGAATATTTTCTGTAAAAGTTGTCTTCTCAGAGTCATATTATTTTTCCATTTTCAATGTCTTTATAACATTTCATGAAGCTTTGATGCCATGTGACAGTAGTTTGTTTTGAAAAACTAGCACTTTCTCCATCTTTTTCTTCTACAACTCTTGATTTTATTTTCTTATGTTGACATTACTCAAATTTTGTATTCTTCTGTTATTTAATGTGTTAGGAGTAGTCTTAGTTCAATAGATGTTCTGATTTTGCTTGTTTAGGAGTGTTCCTTTTGTGAGTTTGAAGAAAGTTAAATCTTCATCTAATCTTCATATATCATTTGATATTGTTTTAGGATCATTTGCTCAGTATTTTCAACATTAAGAACCAAGATTTTTGAACTTAAAATTGACTTTTCAGTATTTTATTTTCTGCCTTTTTGTTATAAAAAATCCAAAAATAATCTCTCTCTCCAAGATTTTCAAAACTTAAATAAAACCTCCTTGCGGAATCGACTCGTACTTTCCCTAATCTATGTGTTTATGTCTTATGCAAGTCGGATTTAAGATTGGTGGTTGTGTGTGATTAATGACGGCATTAAACAACACATCACAGGCCACGTATCGCGGCTCTTCATATAGAGCGCTGACAGGCGATAAATTCACATTTATTGCTGCCTTAATGTGGCGCCCACGCTTTTCAAACGGACGATCAAAGTTCTGTATCGGCCTAGTCAATCGGTCGGCACTACAACTTCTACAGTACGAGTGCCTCCCAAACAGCTACATATGCTTTGCCCTGGCTGAGCCCATCGGTCACATGTTCTCGAATATGATGAAACTTGCAGAGAACCTCTCGATATCAGACCCCACAATCGGAGTCTATTGATCACATCCTCCCGGACAAGGACAGGCAATTCGGCCCATGACACCGATTGGTGTTTGGTAATTTTCGTTTTATTCTTGGCATCTTGTTACTCTAAGGCATGCCGAGAGTAGGGGGCCCTGTGATAGAGTAAGCTAAATGGGCTACATGAATGGACCGAGCAAAAGGGCCAAGTGGGCCGAGAGGTGAGGTCCACCCAGATTCGGCCCAACCCAAAGTTGGAAAGGACATGCGCCTTAGGCCTAATAATGAAGAAAGCCACCAAGTGTTTTTTTTTTAATTATGTGCCCTCATGCCTTTAAATAGTCATACATCGTATGCCACAGAGAAGGTATTCCCATATGTTTTCTATAACTATTTACATTAGAAAAAATAAGTGATAGGTGCCTCCTTTTCCTATCAATACATCTCATCTTTATCCTTTTCTTGAGAACTAACTTGACCGTCGGAGAGGGCTCCCCCGGGACCACACCTGGGGCCCTTGCTGACTAAGTTTCTTCGTCCTATAGGCGCCTCTAGATCTCGGATCCCTCTCAATCTCAAATCTTCTTCGGGGTCTCAGATTGTGCGTCTGAGAACCCTCCGTGAGTGCCTCAGCTGTATCAGTAAGATTGAATTTTGGATAAACCAATGTGACCATAAGTTGTGATATGTGTATATATTTCCTCTTTAACCATTCCTTTGACTTACAATATATGGATAATGCATATCATAATCTATGAAAAATGCAGAGTTATTATGTGCTTTGTTATTAGTTTTAATGCATGTTGAATTTTAAACTCATACACCCATATATTAATCATTTCAGTAGATTCAGGTGAGCAGTAAATATGAGAGATAGGAGTTTAGAAATCAACATGGGAAAATTTTGGAACTCCGCTACTCAGAAAAGTAGGTTCTACTCTTGTATATTTTTACCTTATCATAAACTCTCAACTAGAGGCATATAGTTTGTGACTATATAATTATTCTACATTTATATCAATGATTTTTGGTATGGTGGTGTGTTGGAATTGTGGATGGTATGGCAATATGCCTTGCAGGTTTCTTAGATCACAATGACTTGGTTTGAGGTGACATCTTCGAAATAGGGTGCCATATCTTCCTTTGGAAGATGGATTAGTTTCATCAAACAAAATATGGACAATTTGTTCAATAAGTAAAGTTCTCTTATTGAATACTCTGTAACCATTGGATTTAAAAAAATGCGCCAAGCGTGAACCTTCATCGCTTTTTAAATCTAACTTTCTAAGGTTGTCTTTGCCATTGTTGACGATGTAGTATTTGCATCCAAATGACTTGAGATGGTGATTTAGGGCCGCTTTCCTTTATAAAGCTTATATAGTGTCTTTTTAAGAATTGATATGATCATTGCCCTCTTGATGATGTAACAAGCTATATTCACTACCTCCGTCCAAAAGTATCTTAGAAGATTGTACTCTGACAGTATTGTTCTGACTAAGAAAGAAATGTTCTGCTCTTCCTTTCTGTTACACTATTCTGTCGAGGAGTTCTTAGCGCCAAGAAGTTATGTTGAATCCCCTATTCATCATAGAACTTGATAAACTCAATATTCTCAAATTCTCCTTTATGATCTGATCTGATTGCAATGATCATGAACTTATGATCCTTCTATACAAATTTATTGAATTTTATAAAAACTTCAAATGTATCTGTCTTGCTCTCAAGAAATGAAATCCAAGTGAATCTGGAATAGTCACCCACTATTACAAATCTATAGTTGTTTCCAACTAGGCTTGCAGTCCTCATAGGCCCAAATAGATCTATATGAATTAACTCTAGAGGTTTGAAACTAGTGACCACTATTTTGGACTGGAAACTACTCGTAGTCTACTTACCCTTTGAACATACATCATAGACTGCTGCAATCTTCATCTTTATCTTAGACAATCCTTCTACTAAGTCATACTTGAACGGTTTTTGAATGACTTCATGACTAGCATAACCTAGCCTTCTATGCCATACATCTAGCTCTTCTAACTTCTTGGTTACAAGGCACACATATTGATCTTTTAGCTCATTCAGATGTAGTACATACATGTTTTTGTCCTTATGTGCCTCGAATACTACTTCATCCTCTTTAGTGATTATACAATCAGCTGCTTCAAATATGACCTTGTGTTCTTTGTCACATAACTAACTGATGTTGATGAGGTTTTGCTTCAACCCATCAACACATAACACATCCTCAATCAGGTTTGATGACTTGATGTCCACTGCGCCACTTCTTGTAACCTTCCCTTTTCCATTGTCTCCATAAGTGACTATCCACTTTCAGCTTGCATTGTCTTCGATAAGGTCCAATCACCTATCATGTTCCTTAAGCGTCCACTGCCCAGGTACCATTTAGATGCTACAAGGCAACCCTGCAGGACAAAGAAATTTACTTGGTGGGTTTAGGTACCTAAAACTTCTTGGGTCCTTTGAGGTTAATGGTAAGCCAAGATCCTTTAGGCACCCAATGTTGGGTTCACTGTGTCGGGATCCGACCGAGAAACGCAGCGGAATAAAATTTTCGGGATCGGATCCATCCCGTTTCGATCATTAAAATAAAACCGGAGTAAAATGGATTTACCTTGCGCGGATTCGAATCTGCGTTCGTTTTCCGGTTCTGTCTAAGCGATGCCGCAAGTCGCGCAGATGTCCGACCTCTAGCCGTATCCACGCGGTTCTCCTCGCGATGGATCGTCCTCACCTCCTCGCTCGATTCGACATTCATAGATCCCGTCTGGCTACGCGTAATCCGGCGCGACATGCAAATTCGGAATCTCCCGTCGGACGGAAGGCGAAGCAGTCGGGAGCCGAAGCAGAGCCTCCAGAGGGCCGGCCTCGTGTCATGCCTCTAGAAGACAGGAGAGAGAAATAATGACGGCTAGGTTAGGGTTGTTGGCCCCCGACGTAGCGTCCGTTCTTTTATAATAAGTCTATTTGCGGTTTTTCGTAAAAACCCAGACTTATCCGAAATCCTGTCGGATTATCCATCGACTTGAAAACCTTTTGCGTGTGACCCTCTAGACCCAAATACCAGTCCAGTTAATAGCCCATTAAGCCCAGTAACTCTTTACGGACCCACTGAATTAATTAATATCCTTATACTCAATTAATTAGCCGAATTTAATTTCCCACTTTAAATTCAGACGGGCTTTCGATCACGTTGGATGCCAAGCAACATTGCGTGATCCTGGATGGCACTGGGGTTATCGCAACCCCCTATTAGAACCTTTCCGTCAACGGTTACCACGAGAATATAATCCTTCATCCATGCAATGTTCCCGAATCGACCTAGGGTATGGTTTACTGTTAAACCCTAGCCGATCGATTCACTTGAATCAGATGCCGCTAATCTATATCAAATAACTCTTTATCTGATACAGAGTCTGCCCTGGCCAGGGACTTAAGAACATCATTCTCGGAACATTCTCTCTCAAACTACCGAGAGCGGATGATCCCGTATTAAACACACAATTACCTTCGAAGGCATTTCCCTGAACCCGATCACTTGACTTATTGATAACCCATGGTTAGGGATTCGTTAGTCAAGGTCAAAGTTCATAAACCTACCAACAAGATATCTTTGGCGTCTCAGGTTCAAGGATCATCTATGCAGCCGTGACAAAAGAATCGAGCTGGTTAACAGTGAGGTGTTTACCATCCAGCGATTCATAGTCGGATCAGTTCAGTGAACTCATTCGCCAATGAGCACCTACAGGTCCAGCATAGTGTCTCTACGCAAGTGACTTATAGGATCAGTCACCCTCATCATATGAGCTGAAGTAACCTATACTAGTCTATCCGGACGTTTGATGTCCTTCTCAAACATCCTATGACTAGGAACAATTAAGAACATGTGTTTACAAATCTTCAGTCCCGTAATTATGATCTCATCATAATCCGAAGATTATTGCACATGTTCATGGACTTCATCGTGATACGATAAATATGGATCGAATTAATTACACACAATGAATTAATGCCATTTATTAATAAACTGAATCAATACATAATATCGGATTGGCTTTGAGACCATCTAATACTAACAATCTCCACTTGGACTAAAGGCAATCACTTTTATACAGAATACCCATATTCTCTAAGTGACGCTCAAAGACATTTTGAAATAAAGGCTTTGTCAGTGGATCTTCTATGTTGTCGGCTGAAGGAACTCTTTCCACAATGACATCTGCTCGAGCTATAATCTCCCTGATCAGATGAAAGCACCGATGAATGTGCTTCGACTTCTGATGAGACCTCGGCTCTTTCGCTTGAGCAATCGCCCCATTGTTGTCACACATCAGTGGGACGGGACCAGATATGCTTTCCACCACACCAAGATCGCCGATGAATTTCTTAATCCATACAGCTTACTTGGCGGCTTCAGCAGCAACAATATACTCGGCTTCCGTTGTCGAATCAGCAGTGGTTTCCTGCTTGGAACTCTTCCAGCTCACTGCTCCCCCGTTGAGTGTGAAGACAAAGCCTGATGTTGACTTGCTGTCAACAGGATCAGACTGAAAACTCGAGTCAGTGTATCCTTGTAACTTTAAGTCTCCTCCTCCATAGATTAGAAATAGATCCTTAGTTCTTCTCAAGTACCTAAGGATGCATTTTACAGCCTTCCAGTGTTGATCACCTGGATCTGCCTGATGTCTGCTCATAACACTTAGAGCATATGCTATATCAGGTTTAGTACATAGCATGGCATACATGATGGAGCCTATGGCAGAAGCATAGGGAACCTTATCCATCAGAGCCCTCTCTTCAGGTGTCTTGGGAGACTGACCTTTAGAAAGTGAAATTCCATGTCTCATCGGTATGAAACCACTCTTGGAATTTTCCATGCCAAACCTTTTGACAATGGTTTCTATGTACATAGATTGGGTTAAAGCAAACATCTTCTTTGATCTATCTCTATAGATCCGTATTCCTAATACGTAAGATGCTTCTCCCAAATCTTTCATGGAGAAGTTCTTTAACAGCCATATCTTTACCGATGACATCATTCCTACATCATTCCCAATGAGTAGGATGTGTCAACGTAAATAATCAGAAATGTGATTGTCCTCCTCAAGGTTTCCATTGAGGAAGGCAGTCTTCACATCCATCTGTCAGATTTCATAATCATGGTAGGCAGCAATGGCGAGAAAATTTTTGATAGACTTAATCATGGCAACGGGTGAAAAGGTTTCGTCATAGTCAATACCTTCTCTTTGACGATAGCCTTTCGCCACTAATCTTGCTTTATAAGTCTCAATACGTCCATCTGCACCGATCTTTCTTTTAAAGATCCATTTGCAGCTGATAGGTACTATACCATCGGGTAAATCTTCTAAGTTCCAAACTTGGTTGATGGACATGGACTGTATTTCAGAATTCATAGCTTCCCGCCATTTCCCGGTCTCTGGACTTTCAATGGCCTCCTGGTAAGTCTTAGGATCATCATCCTCATTATAGAGTATCCTTAAATCATTCAAATTAATATGTCCCACATATCTCTCTGGTGGTTTAGGTACCCTTTCAGACCTACGAAGTTCCTGTGTATTATTTTGAACAGGTTCAGTAGCTGACGGTTCATCTGATGAACTATTACAAGTTTGTGGTTCTAGAATTTCTTCCATAGTTACTTTACTCCCACTGTCCTTCTGGATAATATAATCTTCTTCCATAAAGACAGCTCTCCTAGCCACAAACACCTTTTGTTCACCGGGATGATAAAAGTAATATCCATAAGTTTCCTTTGGATATCCCACAAATTTGCATTTGTCAATTCTGGACTCCAACTTATCTACGTCATGTCTTTTAACATGAGCAGGACATCCCCAAACTTTAACATGTTTAAGGTCTGGTTTCCTTCCATTCCATATCTCATATGGAGTGGTTTCAACAGATTTGTTGGATACCTTGTTCAGGATATACATAGTCGAGCTAAGTGCATATCCCCATAAGGACACTGGTAATTTGGACATGCTCATTATAGATTGCACCATTTCCATTAATGTGCGATTTCTCTTTTCTGATACACCATTCATCTGAGGTGTATAAGGAGGTGTAAGCTGAGAAAAGATACCATTATCCTTGAAGTATTTAATGAACTCTGTACTCAAGTATTCACCACCTCGATCGGATCAGATGGTTTTTATACTCTTTCTAGTTTGTTTCTCTACTTCATTCTTAAATTGTCTGAATTTCTCAAAGGCTTCAGATTTATACTTCAATAAGTATATGTATCGAAACCTCGAGTGATCATCAGTGAATATAATGAAGTATGAGAAACCACCAATGACTTGGGTAGACATAGGACCACATACATCTGAATGTATAAGTTCTAATATGTCTTTGGCTCGTTCTTCAGTTCCACTAAATAGAGACTTAGCCATTTTACCCATTAAACATAACTCACAGGTTGCATATGATTCATAATCAAATGGATCTAAACATCCATCTTTATGCATCCTTTGGAGTCTGTTTTCACCAATGTGTCCAAGCCTACAATGTCATAAGTAGGCTTTGTTCATTTCATACTTACTTCTTTTAATTGAAGAACCGATGTGTAAATTTTCATGAGACACATTTAATAGATACAAACCATTGGATAAGATAGCAAAAGCTATTAATTTATTTCTGAAATAAATTGAACAACTATTATTCCCAAAGTTTAAATTGTATCCAATTCTATCTAAACATGAAATAGAAATAATGTTTCTTATTATGCTAGGTACATAATAACAATCATTTAATGAAAAAGTGTCTCCGGATGGTAACTTGAGCTTCACTGTCCCCACAGCGATCGTCGCAACTCTTGCGCCGTTACCTAGCCTTAGCTCCACCTCGCCGGTCATCAGCTTGCGTCTTCTTGTCAGTGCCTACACAGAATTGCAGATATGAGATACACATCCAGTATCTAATACCCATGATGTACAATCTCTTATTAACAAGTTTATCTATCAT